>JAQPPZ010000139.1:2745000-3072500 GCA_028583015.1 Wollemia nobilis | reverse complement strand
ACTCTCCCTTGGGCCGAGTTGGTGGGTTATTATAAGTATGCACCATTCAAATGGACCAACCATTGTGACTACTAGAGCCAAATGGGGCTCGATGCTACTTTTTGGTCAAACAAATCATATAAAGGTTATAAGGCTTCATCAAAGATGGAAGTCCATATACCATGTCATGATATATGAGTGACTTCAAATGGCCAAAGCTAATATATCCAAATAACCTATGCCACATCTTCCTTGGATGTTAAAGCTTGGTTGTTTGGCATTACAACCATAAGCTAATTTTTTTGGCCTATGCAAGTAACATGAGAAACGATCATAGAACCTATGGATTTCCCTTAAATGAGACAAAGTTTATTTGTAATTTTTTCAAAAATTCAACATATAAATTATGATTAAGCAATTGATTTATAGAAATTTTTGTGAGACTAGGCACATAAAGACTTGAGTAAGGAGATAGGTATGTTCTCCAATATGCAAACAAACATCACCAATTTTGGTAATGGTGTTTATTGAATTATCGACAAGTGTAAATTTCCAATAGCATGATGAATGGTTAAGATTCATGAACCATTCCTTTTGGCCTATTATGTGGCTAGTAGGTCCTAAATCAATGTACCAAACTAGGCTAAATTTTCAAATAACATCATGATATTTATTAGAATAGATATAGACTTGTATTTCTATGTTAGAATTAGCATCCTCGATTACGTTGTCATGTTGGCAATAAGATTATTTACCTTTTTAATCAATGAGAACTCTTATGCTTACCTCTTGATGAATTATTTGATTGGTTATTAGAAGAACCTTGTGAGAACAAGTTGTATTTGCACTTCTCAAGTATGTATCTTGGTTTTCCATTTATAAAACATGTAATGTTGGAACTTGAATAGTTTCTTTATCCTTGATGTTGTCGTTATTTTCCCTTTGTTTTTTTGCTATTTTTGGTTCTTGTTGGTGGCTTCATCACCATTATTTGATTACATCAACTTCTTGTATTTTTATGCATGATTAAAGCATGTTCACCTTTATCCTTAATGTTGTTATTTTTACTTTATCTTTTTGCTAGTTCTGGTTCTTGTTGGTGGCTTCATAACCTTTATTTGATTGCATCAACTTCTTGTATTTTTTATGCATGATCAAAGCATGTTCATCTTTAGTCTCTGTCTCTCAAATTAATTCCTCCTATTGAAGCAAATTCACAAGAATATAAAAAATGGATTTGTTTAGTACATTTAGAGTCATTATAAAAATGCTAAACGTAGGTGGTAGTGCATGCAATACGATTGGAACAAACAAATCATCACTAATGATTTTTCCTAATGCTTATAGTGAGGCTCATAATTCAAAAATCCATTATAATATCCCTCTTTAGCCCCACTTCTTGTTAGCACTTGTAAAATTTACTTTTGTTTTCCCATTTCAATATCCCTCTGGGTTTCTTTTTCTCTTTGTTTTTGCTTCTTAGATCTTCCTCTTTTCTTTTTTTTTCATTCCCAACAATATTTTCATCTTCATCAATCTCTTCAATCTTCTCACATTGCTCATAGTAAGACTTATCATCTTTAGGTTTACCTTGTTATGAAGTGCAAGGAATAATATAAAAAACACACTCTTCTTTATGTTGCCCTAGAAACCCTAAAGTGCAAGGATGCTCTTATGTAGCAATTACCTTCTTATTCTGCTCTAGAAATCTTAAATTGTTATGGATTTGCTCCATCCTTATTTCTTTATTATGCTGCTCTTAAAAAATTGAAGTGCAAGGGATGACATATTTATCCCTTTCACTCTTATTACTTGGAGAGGAATTTATACTACTTGAGGAAAACAAAGATGATTTACCTTGAATAAACTTAATATCTTATTTTGCACCTTTAATTCCTTTTGAACTTGCCAAATGATATTGTAGATAGGTTTCTTTGCCTCTTATTTCAGAGTGGAATGTCCTTGATCTGATCTAGCTTCTATTATTCTATGATTTCCTTACTTCATCTTAAAGTTTATCTCATGGCTATAATGTTATATCTTTCTTCATAGTTTTCACTTTGCAAACTCTTGCAATGTGTCCAATCCCATAACAATTATGGCAAAAAAATGTGATAATTTTCATAATCTACTTGTTGAACTCATTCTCTTGATTCATATTTTATCTTAATAGATTGTGGTAAATATTTTAAAATATTCATAGCAACACATATTCAAGTATATATAGCATGCTTTTACTCCTTACTAGTTAGTCCTTCCTTGATGAATTCCCCTAAGGCATTTCCAATATTCTTCATAAAATCCTTATTTACAAGTTGATATGGAAGTCCAAAAAGCCCAACCCATACTCGAAGCTTCTTAATAGTTTTTGTCTCAACAAATTGTTTTCCATTACATGGTCTTAAATAAAGTGCATCTCTTCCCATAAACCATGGGCTACCAACCATTATTTTATCCCTAATTTTTGAATTAGAAAACTTAATGAGAAAAATATTTAGGAAGAAAAGTCACAAAGTAATTTGAATTTAATCCCCACTTGCACTTAATCCAATTTTAAATCTTCAAAAACCCTAAACTTGATCTATGGAACTTACATATTAATCCTATACTTTTAAGAACCATTATATCATGCTCAATCATCTCATCCTTAATACACACTTTTGGTTTAACATTTGCTACCTAGATCGAACTTACCATTTATTTTCTCTTCTGCTTATCTCCAACTTGGACCTCCATACTTCCAACTAGGGCATCCTGACTTCCCATTAGGGCTTTCAAATATGGCTTTCCTTCCATACTAGTTAATGGGGCTTGCTCTTGGCTTGCACTCCCTCTTGTCTCACCTTCCCTCTCGGCTTGCACTCACTCCCAGATTGCACTCTCTATTACCTCACACTCACTCCTAGTTTACACTCCCTCTTGGCTTACAATAGCCCTTGTCTCTGCTTTTTCCTCATGCTCCTTCATTTCAAAAATTTTTGAAAACAATATTTTACATATTCATGGTAAGGTTTTGAAGCATTAATGCACTTTGGATGAACCTGTTGCTCTTTTGACATGACTAAATATTAGCTTGCAATCCCTCTTAGATTGCAATTCCTCTTGGCTCTAACTAGATTTTCTTCAACTAGATTACACTTTGCTTTCTACTTCTTTCTTATACTTTCTCCTCACTCCCAGCTTGCACTTGCACTTGCACTCACTTTGGGCTGCACTCACTCTTGGCTCATGCTCACACTCACTACTACACCCCCTCTCGACTCTCTCACACTCAATACTACACTCTCTCTTTGCTTTCTCACACTCATTGCTACACTCCCTATTGAATCATGCTCATGCTCATACCCGCTATTACACTCCCTTCTAACTCTGCTCGCTCTTATCATAGATGTTGTTTTACCTTAGCTATATTATCTATTTTAATCAATTACACCACTACTAGTTATTTTAAAGGTAAACAAGGTCTATGACAAGGGGATCCCTTATCCCCCTATCTCTTTATCATCCTTGTTGAGGCCCTTGGGAGAACTATTTTAAATATTGTGTAGAAAGGAAAGCTAGATGGAATTAAGTTTACTTACACCCTTAGACCTATCTCCCATCAATAGTTTGTAGATGACACTATTATCGCTTCAAAATCCTCTATCTTACAAGCAAGAGAGTTAAATCTATTTTGGAAACGTATGAATTAATAGTTGGCTAGAAAATTAACTTTGCAAAAAGTAAAATCTTATTTTTAAACACTCATGTCAAGAGGTAGTTGAAAATTGTAGGTATCTTTGGATGTGGGATTGGGGAATTTCCTTCGAATTATCTTGGGATGCCCATGTTTAAAGGTAGATATTTGGATGATATGTGGAACCCAATTGTGGAGAGGTTTTCCAAGAAACTAACAAGATGGAAACAAGCTCTTCTTAGTTGGGTAGGGAAAGCTCTTTTGGTGAAATCCTCTCTTTAAAGCATCTCAATATATTTTATGTCCCTCTCTAAGATGTTGGATAAAAAAATTTAGTGGAATTTCCTATGGACTGGTTTAGAGGATGAAAGACATCTACCATAGATAGATTAGGAACATGTCTTCCAGAAAAAAAAGTAGGGGGCTTGGGTTTTAAAAGACTAAGAAAACTAAATAAAGTCCTCTTGGGAAAGTGTGGGTGGAAATTGATAAGGAATGAAGAGGTAAGATGGGTAAAGATTATTCAAGCCAAGTACATAAGAGATGATGATTTTTTGGAGGACAAGGATTTTCCTAGGGGCTCTAACTTTTGGAATAATTTCCAAGCTGTTAGACTATTTTTATGACAAGGTTTACAATGGAAAATTGGGAGGGTAAAAAGGTTATTTTCTGGATTTTTTTTGCTTAAGAGCATTCCCCTTAATCAAGACTTGGAATTCGCTATACTAGGGAATGAAGTCTCTAAAACTTATGGGTCCATGGTTAGTGATTACATTATAAGGGGAGAGAGTAGACCTACATGGAAACAAATTGAAGTTGAAGGTTTGGACCAAAGAAGGAACTAGGTTCTATTGTGGAAAATTTTGATATCCTTAAAATATTGGCTGTCATGCTACCAAAAATTCCTAATCACAACAATATGCGAGCTCTGGTAAACTCACATCTTTAACCTAAAACACTAAATCCTTAAGAATGCAGGTTGGGTCTGGACACCCCACAATGAGCCTAATTGATAATGAATTTCAGTATTGCTAAGCTCTACCAAATATAATGAATTATAATGGATTTTTATGATGACCAAGCAAACATAACATTTATAGCTTTAGTTTCAAGAATGCAGATCGGTGCCTTGTCTATTGGGTGACTATAGAAAAACTTAACCAATTATATGAAACAATGAGAAAAAAATGGAAAGAACTAACATAACCACTCTTATAAAAATAATGTAATCAACATAGGTATTAAATCAGTGAAAGAAATATTATCTATGAATTCAAATAATGTAATATACATACAAGTGATATACACACATTGCACCAAAATATGCCAAAGAGCAGAAGCCAAAATTTGTATTATGTTCAATGCAATATGATTACAATATTAGAGCCTGAAAGTATGCTCAGGTCTCCCAAAGAATACAACACAATTTTCACCCCGTTCAAATGTAGGGGAATGCAATCTACTTTCCAAATTGTAGTGATATATAGACTCTGACTCCTCAAGCAACTCCTAGGAAATGATCTCAGGTGAGCTACTCAACTCTCAACAATACCTGTACAAAGGTGAGAAGAATCGAGATATGGAAGACAAAGACGACATAGGGGAATTACAACCAACCCAAATAAAACACTCGGAATGCCTTCTACAGGATTTTGCTATTCTAATGCTCAATCCTGAATTTTGGCTTGAAAGGCCTATTTTATAGTTTGAATTTTGTAAATTTTGTTTTGAATACTTGGTGCATATGCAACCACTTGGCATCCTCTCTTCCACTGATTTCTATGAATGTATTACAGTAAGAAATGGGCTATCACAGGTTGTCTTCAACAAAGACAATCATCTCTATGAAGCTTTGGGATAGCTAAATTATCATCTCTCAATTGGTCTGAAATCAGGTCTAAGTTCAATGAATGTATTCTTCCAGATTGTTCTACTTCTAGTATTTTCCATATCTTGGCTCGATTAGTGGTAAATCCTCATCATACTTTGGATTTTTTTTGTTCCACATCCAATCCCTACAATATCTCTGGCTTTAATGGCTTCCAACTATATGAATCAAGGATTCTAGAATGTTATAGATTGTTAACATTTCATCTTCGACTTAGTCGCTTGATCTTCATGGGATGATTTGAATTGTTGATACTTCTTTCACTCTTCGCCTGGGTTTATTGTTGATGAATTATTGATGGGCAGTCGTAATGAGTGATGAGAATATACATGGATACATCATCACTGATTATCAGAGGCTATCACTGATGAATCGATGATAATACTTTTGTGAGGATGATAGACAGACTTTCACGTTGATGGATATATGTTGTCATTGATGTATGAGTGAAGGAAACATCTTGTGTCGAGAGAGGAAATACCTATGACCATGATGACTTGACCCTTTGGATGCCTCCAAAAAACTTTATCATTGATGAAAACTCATTGTCACTGATGGATCGATGATAGAATTTTCTTAAGAGTGATGAAGAAGATTTGCTCGAACTTAGGCCATTTCACGATTGCTGATGAAGATGATGTTTCGTTGATCAGATCGACGATAAGGCTTCATATCAATGATAGGATTTCTTGACCTCAACATTATTTCTTATATCTTGGCAATCAAAAATTGAACAACAGACTATATGACCTGAGGCTAGTATTTACTGATGAAAAGACTGGATCTCTGACTAATTAGAAACTTCTCCATGAAGCTTTGGGTAGCTAAATCATCACATTCCATCTAATATATCATGCATAGGCTGGTCAAGTTTTAGTTTAGGTTCAATAAATATGATTTTTCTTGATAGTTTGACTCCCTTTCTTGACCGTTCGACTTCCATGTTCGTCCCCTATTTCGATCACCTACAAATAGAGAAGAAAAAATCCAATTTAAGACTTTGGCGATGAAAGAATTTCAAAATTTGATATTATAACTATTTTTTTTTTTTTTTACATAGTGGAATCAATAGCCGCCATGAATCTGAATAGGCTGTCCAATTTTTTATGGCCACCATAGTATTATGTTTTGTTTGCCCCGAAAGCTGCCACACAGATCTTTGTGCAGTCTGCCCCTATAACCACCATGCCACAATCATTTTAAACCTTTTACGCTGCTGGAAGCACTAGGAAAGGGACAAGAGTTCAGTCTGGTGAGGCTCGAGATTTGAACCTTGGACCTTCGCCCCCCTTAAGGGGTTTGGGGGAACCAATTGATCTACACCTCGGACCTTTGTATTATAACTATTAATATTGATGTTTTTAGATTTATTGAATGCCTACCTAAGGTTTAATATAAGCCTTTTATTTTTATTTTTATTATTATTATTTTCTAATGTTTTTGCTTTTTAATTTTAATTATTAAATTTTAGGGCTTCCAATATTAAATCTAGATGATAAAAATTCTTCGTATAAATTTTACCTAGACTCATATTTAAGGCTAAAATCATTTCTATAGTTAAGACTTAAAAAAATTAAATTTTAAATTTATCGATGATGCCAAACCCTTGTCGCTTATGCATTAGCAATGAATTTGTTCTATCGATGATGATATTAAATTATTAAATTCACATCACTCATGCAAAGCCTTTATCATTTATGGAAGAGCGATGACTTTGTTATATTGGTGATAAATTCTCATTTATTAGCAAAGACACCCTTGTCAACAATGTGCAAGCCTTGTCGGAGATACATTAGTGATGACCTTCTGTCGGTGATAAAATTTAAATTTTTAAAGTCGTGTCGCTCATGCCAATCCTTTTTTGCTCATGCATAAGTTATGGCTCCTTTTCATTAACGATGAGACCTCATTGGATGTCGGTAATGCATGATTTTATTGGCAATGGAAATTTATTGGCCACATTATTTATTAAAACATTCAAATTAATTTCCATAAAGTTTTATTTTAATTAATTATTGCATCCGCTTATAAAAACCCTTGTTTCTAATATAAAACTATTGTCGTTGATGCAAAAGTGATCGTTAATGTCTCCAATAGCCCACTATAACCCTTGTTGCTAATGTGAGACCATTATCGCTAATGAGCTTTCCTGAAGAGCGATGAAGACTGCCAAAATACACTATCACTGGTTAGATTGTATTATCGTTGATTGCATTACTGATGGGATTTCCAAAATGGTGATGAAGGCTACCAAAAATACACTAGCGCTGATCAGATTGCATTGTCGTTGATTGCATCAACAACGAGGCTTTTACAAGAGCGATTATTAATTTTTCTTCAAGCCAAGACTTTATGTGATCACCGATTGAAATCTTCTTCGTTGATGTAAGAGTGATGGCTTTGGTTTATCAATGACAATTTCTTGAAGTCATTTATTCCTTTCATTGATGGAAGATCTTTGTCATCGATGTAAGAGTGATGGCTTCGATTTACCATCGATAAGCTTTCTCAAGGTCTGATTTCACAAACTTTGGTACCAAATTAGAAATTAATAAATTTGCACAGCCAAATAGGAGGTTAGAGATCATGGTAATTTATATACTCATCCAAGGACCAATTTAGGTTTTGTTAATGGAGACCAATATGACCCGGAGCTCTGAGTTGTCTCGAAGTGCCAAAAATAGGGTAAAATTCAAAGTGCTCATAATATTACAAAAATTTCCAAGCATCTAAATAGGCCAAATGGGTACTCAAATCCATTGAGATCATCCAAAAATTCATCACGGTTCATGAGATACATCATTATAAAGTTCACGTGATGCTACTGTAAATTGCTATTTCTAGAAATATTTGATAGTTAAAATTCTAAAAATTCAATACCACTATTAAGATGAGATCAAGATATTTCTACCAATTTTCAAATCAGCTCAAATGGATTCTTCTAGCTCGAGTTATGGTCATATCAATTTGCATCAAAATGTAGGGCAAAAGTGATGAAATTGGGGAAAACCTAAAATGAAATTTAATTATTTAGACCTTTCGGACTTAAATTTTCTGAAGTAACCCAACAAAAATAATGTAGGTTATATGCCAGTCTTCAAATATATTGAATTTAAATAAATGTAGCTAAAGCCCAATCTTCAAGAATGTAAAGTGCCAACAAATTCAAGACTCTAATGTAATCAAAAATTTGATGCAAGCTAAAAATTCAAATTAAAATCAAAAGTTTAATTCTTTGAAATCATCAAAAATTGAGCCTTGCACTCTAAGTTCACCTAGACATCTTTCAAAAAATTGGGGTGAAATTTAAGTTTTAGCTATGGGATACAAAACAGGCTCTGATTGGGATAGGTAGTATGAATGGCACATGAATGCTTCTGAGAACTCCAAAATCTTCGGTTGATAATCAAGAGACCACAAAAATTTAGACTAAAAGCTGAAAAGGAAAGTAAAAGACAACAAAGAGAAAATACTAAAGGATTGTCTTTGGTTTTGATCAATAAAATCTAATGACCTAGTTTAAAAATAGATGAACTTTAACTTATGGGGTAATAGATCTATCGGTAATGTCTTAAGATATATTTGAGGCAGATTTATTTAGAAGTTGTTGTGTCATCATGCCTAGGCTTGTGTGTGTTTTTTGTGTTCATTCTTATTCCTCGATCAATAAAAATTTTATAATATTGGCAGGAGTTGAGCCTATTAAGTATTTCACTCTGAGTGATATTCATTTTTGCATTGCTCCACTGCCAGCCATGCATCTATAGTACCTATGGAGATGACCTTGATTCCCTTATACCTTGCTCTACTACCAGCCAAGAATCCATAGCCTCGGTAGAGGTTATCTAGATACCCCAAGCACATAGTTGCTTTGCATTATTTATATTTTTTATTTTTTTATTTGAGAGAATGATCTTCACCTTTGCATTACTCCACTGCCAGCCAGACATCTATAGCCCTAGTGGAGATGACCTCGATTTCCTCTAGACCTACTCTACTGCCATCCAAGTGTCTATAGCCCTGCTAGAGGTTATCCAGATAGAATCATAATGAATTACAAAGCACATGCTGGGTTAGAAATATGTAAGGCTAAAAAGAAGAGTATATGTTTTTGGCTCAAAACATCTTGTCAATGATGATTTCATTCTTCTTGACCTTGGAATATCCTTATTATATATGGGAGATGTGAAGATTCAACATAACACACAATACCTTCCACTTAACCTGTTGTAGCTCCAAAATTATGGGACAATTACCTAGAACTTGGCTCATAAGATCTCAGTGTCATCTATCCTTACCCTAGATCCTCTTTCTTTGACTAATTAGAACAAGTCTATTAAAACTATGGTGCAAAACAAACCTTTTAAGGAGACAAAAACATAGTCACAACTAGACACAGATGGTGACAAGACAAAAAGAAAGTATCATGAAAATCGAGAGGAAGTCAATGCTCATTTTTTTCAAAACCAACTTTATAACCTCAGGATGTAGAGTGAGTTCAAATTCCTTTTGTTTTTGTCTAAATGGCCCAGGATACACCCTCAACTCTTGATGATTCCAGAGAAGAAGAAACCACAATTGAGCTTCGTGCATATTTTTTATCTTTGCTCTTTTCATGATGTCTTTTCTGTTGGACTGACCAATTCTTATGGGGAAACTGATGATGGGTTGGGCATTGGGGATTTTACTATGAAATAAGGTAACAGATGAGGTATTACCTAGAACTGGGGCTTTGTTAATGAATATTATGGGGAAGTTAGCAAAATAACCAACATCATTTTCTAGACTAATGAGTACTATGAATTTGTCAATTTTATCTGATTTGGCCTGTTTTAATCTGACTAATTTCACACTTAAAATAGAAACACAGAGATAGTTCTTTGCAGAAGAAAGACTCAACATATCAACTATGATGTTATAGGAAGCTCTATTATAATGTGTGTGATTGCTAATAGAGTATTCATTCATTGAATTTGATATATATATTTGGAAAACATGGAGGGACTTTGTTTTTGACTGATCAACAACCTTAAAATATCTAGAAAATTCATCTTCCTTTTGCGTTGTGATTCTCTAATCAGTATATTTTTTAGACTCAACTATACTTTTAGGCTTGTGATTATTCATCTTAGGGTCTTCCTTTGCATTGGGATTCATAAGGAGAACTTCATATTTGGATAAATCATCCTCGGTTATTGGCCTTTCATCTACTTTTTCATATTCAACCTGTACATTTTTATTGGACAATTCTTCTTCCTCTGAATGTTGTTCTGGCATTTCTAATATATCAAAATTATATATTTGAAGGCTTTTTGGAGCTTCTGCTATTATAGATTGATCTTGTTGGATTTCATAAAAACTATCATTAGGAGCTTGATGATGATGTTCTTCTCTGGGAAATAAAGTTCTTTTCTCATCACTGATAATACAGACATTGACATCTTCAACCCATGGCTTATGATCAATCCATTATATTTGGTGGTTCTCTTTCGCATTAACTTAAAAAGACCCCCATATTTAGACCCATCATTATTAATTTTTTGCCCTTTATCGATTTCTTCTTCTTCAGTCTGCACTGTTTTGTTGGATAGTGCCTCTGCATTTGAGTGTTGTATTTCTTGTATATTGAAATCATTGGTCATAAGGATTTTTGAAACTTCTACTATTATAGATTGATATTTTTTGATTTCATCAAATCTATTATCAGGAGCTTGATGATGGTTTTCTTCCCTAAGAAATAAAATTCTTTGTTCATGACTGGCAAGATAAACTTTGATATCTTCTTTAAAATTAATTATATTTTTAGACTTGTGATCAATCAATTCGATTTTGTGGTCTTCTTCTTGTTGAGTGTTAATTTTACCCAATTGTGAAATTACATTCTCCCTTAGGATTTATTTCCAAAATCCCCTCTTGCAAAGAAATTAAACAAAACAACTTCTCCAAGGTCTCTGCTATATTAGCATTTGCATATGTGTATTAGTAATCTCAAATAAAGATGTATCAATTTAAATGCTTGGAACACCTTAGTGATTGCAAGTAACTGTAAACAAGGGGCATGTGTTGGTTTATTTTACCATGCTACTTTAATGAATGTTCATTGAACCAAAATAAAGCAAATGTGAGTTGGCCCTCATATGACCATGATGCAACCTTAATTCCTTTTATCTTGAAATATTTTAAGGTAGATTTTATCTTCCTAGATTAAGTGGATTTTAATCAAGTTCTATCTTGCATTAGATCCTACTTTTAAACATGTAAATAAAGATTAAATCTATCTATGAATGTGAATCCGAAATGATGAATAAGCTCCAAATGTAGCTACTTATCATGAAGATTAAGATAGCCTTTAGTATGAATGATAAATCATCTCTCTTTGGTGAAATTATTTTTCACAAAGAGGCAATAATCTATGACCTTAAATAAGGGTTTTAAAATGTCATTTAATTATCCCCCTTTATGAAATAATTTTCATAAATAAAGGTAATTTAATGCTTTGAAATAACAACCTTTTAATATAACATGTAAAATTACCCCCTTCAATGAAATCATAATTTTCATGAAGAAAAAGTACATTTATGCTCCAAAAATGGTAATTTGTGAAATGCCATAAAACATAACCCCTTCAATGAAATTGAAGTTTTCATGAAGGAAATGTCATCATAGGCTCATGAATGAAGTATGAAACTGAAAGAATCAAATTTGACCTCAAAATGAAAATTTTGCAATTTAAAAATTTAAAAATCTGCAATAAAAACAACTTCGGGTAATTTTTAAAAATATGAAATGACTCTAGAGTAAAAACGTCTAAGTGCAAAATGGGAGTACAAAGTATAATCTACGCATCCATGCAATTTTTTTAGGATTTTGAATTTTATTTTAATTTTTATTTTAATATCCGAAAATTAAAAAAAAATTGTAAAATGAATTTTGAAAAACAGAAAACTGAAAATCTGAAATAAACAAAATGCTGAAAATATAAAAATGCAAAGCTCCATCAGTTTGATAGCACCCTATCCTGCAAAACCAAATATGTGAGAAGTTCATACATGCAACCTAGCTTATTCGACCCACAAATTTGCACAACCGAAATAAACTAAGTGCTAGCTCCTAGGGTTCAAAAATAAATTTTCAGATTCAGACATTCACATGAAGTAACCAAAACAAAATTGCATAAACTTCATCTACAAGTCCAAAATCTGAAAGGGGAAATATGAGCAATTAAATTTTAGCATGCAAAAATCATCTCATTCTTTCTGGCTAACAAGGTCTTAAATTTCTGAAAAGGACATTTGCATTAAAAAAATCTCCTGTTACATTCCGACAGCATTTGGCCTTCAAAAGTCCAACCTCTTTTCCAACTTCAAATGCATAATTCAAGGTTTTTCAAAAATACCTTTTCATTTTCTAATTTGCTTCATTTTCCTCTCTACATTTTGTTACACATTCCAATGCCTACCATTTTTTTTTTTGTTTCAAAAAAATCTATTTGTTTTCTCTCCTTGGATAGAAACCTGTTCCTTTCATTTTTCTTTGTTTTCTACCTTTTGGTTTTCCTTTCACATGTGTTTTATTAAAAATGTTCTATATTCTTTTAATATTTCTATCGCGTGGCATCCTTCACAATAAGAACAAAAACATGCCTTTACAAAGCTTTAAACCATCATCACCATGTGGATGGCCTAATAATCCTGGAACATGCCCTCACATAAGCTATGAATGCATCCATTAAAGCCCCTACTATCCTTAGTCGTAGGTTATCGTTCAACATAATAACCGACGTGATGAATCATTTCATCTTGAATATTTTACAACTGTCATGCCTTATTCGAAATGATATCCTTTATTTAAAATAATTAATCATGGTCTACGTGGCTTTAATATTTCATCCTATATCGTAGAGCCACATGCTTGGTACTATCCCTGATGCTGTCTTCATCTGTGAAGAATTTATGACTCGACCACCATACGTTTCATTTTATAACGCCTCACCATGCACCACTATCCTCGTTAATGGTCTGACATTTTTGAGCTAACACTGTACTCCCACAACACACTTCTATTCATGGATCTTGTTCATGATGTCGAGTGTGAGATGTTATAGGTACATACTCTATTTGAAATGCTTTCAAACACAACACTATTTCCCACTTGCACTATTTCTTCGCTGGGCATGTCCATGTACATTAAACGCCCAATGAGTTAGGGTCGCCACCATTTCCACTAATGACGTATTTTTCCACGTCTGCATCCTTGCTATAATTAATGACCACAAGAGATCCTCACGACGTTGATCCATTTTAGTCACGCTTGCCATGCATCATCTGTCATGCACACTGCATCGACGCGTGTAGGCGATGTTCCCTATCACATGCCGTATGCCACGTTGGCTACAACAACCTCCCGTGCATACTTCTATTGATTTTTTTTGTCACGTTAGACTGTGCCAGGCTGGATACCTCTATGCTATTCAACATCGATCCTGGTTAATCCATACCCCATCATTGGAACATAATTCATTGTTGCCCAAAATCCCTTCAATTTGGTGGAACATCCACTGACACTATCTCTTATTGCTGAGTAGCTGCCAAACTAGCTACATAAATTTGTTCTCCCATCATGTCGTATTTCTCTGAGTGCTTCTCACTGCTATCTTTTTGAATTGTCAGAGCCCATTGTTATGTCAATTCGGACGTCGAATTTCTCAGATTTCTCTTTGTTGATTGCCGAGGTCTCACAGTTGTCATCATCGTGGCATTTGAAATTGCCATTGTTGGTTTTCGATACTTTCGTCAGGTGTCCTGCATGTTTGGAGAAAAAAACCTCCTGTGATTTCGATGTTCTCCCCACATAGTCAAAGTTCGGTGGATATCCTCTTCGGGTTCACACGACGTTCTATTCTCATCATCGTCCGTCGGCTAGAGTGCTCGATCCACCTCCAAAGCTTCCTCGTTTGCCACTCTCGATTTCGATATCCTGTGTCCTAGCTCACCTGCGATCATAAAAACAAATAAGTACGTGAATAAACTTTAGAATGAACAAATAAATGAATCACATTAAAGTAGCCCTTAAGGGATATGTTTTTATTTTTAATCTATATACATTATTATTATTTAACTAAACCTTATATCTTTATTATACTATATTATATTATGTTCTAATATAATATAATATAATATATATAATTTGCTTTCATTATTATTAGGTTTAGTTTTAATATGTATTATTATCATTATTTTTTTTTATTCTAAACTTTTATATATAAATATAAAGGTTTAGATTTTATTTTGTTGTATTTCAAATCAACTTTTCTAAAAAACCTTATTAAAACCCAAAACAAAATGGCCCATTAAAACTATAAGTTAAAACTTGATAACCAAACTAAGACAATCAAACCAATCCCAAGACACTAAAATTTTAAATGACACACAAAAATCCCTTGAACGAATATTAAAAGGACACACGAACACACGTGAGCCTATTAGTGCTCCAAATAAGATCATTGAAAAGAAAAGACACTACACACCAAAGAACCTTGGAATCAATATTGCCAGATTTGAAGATGGGATATAACGAAGTTATCGCTCCAAGGACACCAAAATGCTCAAAACCCAAAATTTAAAGTGGGTCCCCAAGCTTTGGGGCTAGTTGTGGAGCAGCCACAACAAATGGTGACTCTTCTGGGAAATGCTCCTAAGCGTTTTGAGTGAAGAACTCAACCTAGAAATACACTAAACACAAAAAATAGCATTACAAGCATCAGCAAGTATCCAGAGAATGAAAGTAGACCAAAAATATATGAACTATCAGAATCATTCAGCATCAACTCAGTATGTGCAAAGTGATTCATTCCTTATCATCTAAAACCATTCAACCTTCCATTGTCAACTTCACATGGATGTTTGTGTCTTCATGATTTATGCAAATGATACGTTATGGATGTATTGAAAGGATGCTATACTATGAATGACCTATCTTGCAGAGACTCAAACATTCTAGTACCATAAACAAACACACTAAAACTGTCTAACCCTCTTAGGACCAAATCTGTGTGCAGTAAATTCATTTATCAGATCAAGAGCTTAGTCATGAACCGTTACAATCCAGAACCAGTGTGTGTAAGTGGAATTAGAGCTTTGGGGAATCAGATTCTCAACCTAAGGATAATGAGAATTTGACCCTATCCTTACTACTCTGATTGAGTTTATTACCTCATTTTGACCAAAATGGTTAAACCTATTATGGATGCAACCACAAGGCTAGCCTGTTTGTTTAAGCGGTCAGAGGTCTCACTTTTAAATGAGACATATCACCATGCATGAACATACTCCACTACCAGTCAAGCATCTATAGCCTCGGTGGAGGTTAGCCCCATAGTCCATGGTTTTGATTTTGATTTCTTGAATCTTTAGAATGACTACCCATCCTTCTGAGGGGACATGTAGTATGATCCTTACAATTCAATAGTTAGTGGTGTGTTATGCAAGTAGACTCAGAGCTTTGGGAAATCATATTCTCAACCTAAGTATGATGAGAATTTGACCCTATACTTACTACTCTGATTTTGAGTTTCAATTATTGTGAAAGTGGTGAAAACCATTGTTTTATGGACTATGTTGCATGATAGGACCGACAAGGATGACCCTTTTCACCTCACATTTTCTCCCAAGGATGGTTTTGGCCATTTTACCCAAGATGTTTTTAATATGTGCAAATCATGTTTGGTTCAAGACAGTTTCGATATCAGTTCCCAATCTCAAGATCTTCTTAGTGTATATTGTGCAATGATCCTGAGAGAATTTGACATGTTTTCAGTGATTGTATTTGAAACATAGATGCAAGCGAGATGTAATGTTTATGCAATGTGAAATATACCAAGAAATATAGATGAATGAGATGGAGTATACAAAATATTTTACCCTAATTTGCAAAACTGACAATTTCATGCATCCCAAGTTTCAAACGATATTCTTTTAATGTGTTTGTGGTACTCGTGGAGCCTTCTGCAATACAATTTTGATGCTTCATATTCTCCTTATCTTAGTTAACATTCATGAGGACATGAGATGACATCTCACTCTAAAATACTAGAAAACAACCAAAACTTGGAAGCGAATGAATACAAAACACACAAATCAAATTTGCAAACATCAAAACAAAATACAAACCCAAAACCGAACACAAAAACCAAAATCTATATACAAATGTACAATATGGTACAAAATGATGCAACGTTTGAACTATCACTTCCCTAGATCCCAAACATGATTAAAGCATTTCAAAAGACAAATAACATGATATACATGCCCAATGTTGTAGGAATCCAACAAAAACCAGATTAAACCAAACGATGCAACAAAATTCAACTTGCCTCACTTACCCTGCCAATTTGATTTAGTTCCATTAACAATCCCATAGGTGAGATTCGAATCATTAAATGGATTAGACAACATTTGATTTTCAATTGTTTCTTGTCTATTATTTAAAATGTCAAATTCACAACTCAATTCCTGATTTAGAACTAGGCTTTCTTTTTTTGAATAATGGATTTTTTGAATTATTGAACTAGGCTTTCATTCATCAAAGCATTATTATTAAAGGTGTACGTGGAAATTAATTCTTGTTTTTCATTCACCTTCAATGGCATTTCATCATAAACCTCATTCAAATTCAATAAATGTTCATACAAATTTTCACATGTAGCTTGGATGCTTGGACACAAAAGGTTAGATTTTACCTTTTTTCACATTTTCATTTACCAAAGCTTGGTGAGGATTTGCAATTTCTTCATTGATTACCTGTTCATAAAACATACCAAAAATGGGCACTCAATTGAAGACATGTTTATCCTTTTTAAACATTAAATCTTATTGGTCAAGGTGTCTATCAAGTAACCCATCTTGATGATCAATCATTTGAGTTATTTCCAATAAA
Source organism: Wollemia nobilis (assembly GCA_028583015.1). NCBI lineage: Eukaryota > Viridiplantae > Streptophyta > Pinopsida > Araucariales > Araucariaceae > Wollemia > Wollemia nobilis. The sequence goes on along the minus strand of JAQPPZ010000139.1, from coordinate 3,055,023 downwards.
TCAACCTCTTTATCGTTTGATTCCAATTCCTTGTTCACTGTCCATGGTATCTCTTAATTTGAATCCTCAAAACAATCATGCGAATCAATATCCGAATTTTCAATATCATGAAATGAAATGATAGATTTTACCTCTTCCTCATCCAAATTATATGAGTCATAAGAAAATTTTATCATTTTTTCCCTTTCTATTTCAATAAAATTTTCAATGAATTTATGTTCAACATGATTGAATTTTGTAATCTTCTCAAATCTTGTAAACGCCATATCTTCATATGAAGTAGAAGTTTCAACCTCTTGCATATCAAGTGGAATAGGAGTTTCATCAATAGGGGTGTTAGAAAATAACACATCTTCATATCTTCCCCAACCATTGTAAAAATTGTCATCCAAATTCGTGAGATGAAACTCTATGGTATCTGTGACATGATATTTTGATTCATTCATCAATTATTTTTCTTCTTTGTCCTTGGTAGTAGGATCATTTTCATCTTTCAAAATTTGATGAGATTCCAACCCTTTTTCCATAACATTCTCAAATTGTACAAGAGTTGTAATATCTTCCTGTGAGTAGGAAAGTATGTTATCCTGCATATCAATTGACACAGAGGGTTCATTAAAATGTTTAGAGTGAGTGTAGTCTTACCACTTCTTCCAAGCGTCATAATAATCATCTTCCAAAATCAAGTGATAATGTTCAACTACTTCTTCAATATATTATGATTCATCAATGTATTTATCATCAAATTCACCTTCACCTTCCTTATATGGTTCAATGATTTCTAAAATTGGGTTATTTATTGAATTCAAATTTGGAAGGCTATCATAGTCCAAATTGGTATCCTATGATTCAAATTTATCACAATTTGGAGGGTGAAGAATTTCTTGATCATTAGTTTCAAGCATCTCATCGAGAGTGTCTTCCAAGAACAAGTGGTGAAATTCTATCATGTCTTCAAATTCATTTATTGGTTCTCTTCCAATTTCACTTTCAACCACTTCATTCAATTATATGGTAGGTTTTGTCCTATCATGTATTCCAACACTAATTAGATTTAGGACACCATTATATGAATATTCATGTACTTATAAAAATGAATCCATCTTTATACAATCCTCATTGGTGGATGTTGGCTTGACAACTTGCACCTCCTCTTGGGCAATATATAAGGTGGTTATAAAATTTAGACATTAAAATTCATCCCCTTGATCATTCACCTTAGGCATCATTGGAGTGGAGGGTGCTATATTCAATGGTTGGTGTAGGTTGGCATCAATAGCTCCAGAAGGACAATCTCTCATGGGAACATGTTGTGCCTCTTCTTCCATTTCAGAATCACACCATTGTTCTGCCTTTTCTAGGATCTCATAGATTGTATCTAGAGAGGGATCATCAAAATTTTCCCTTAAAGTTGCAGCCAGTTTGGGGTGTATGGCTCCCATGTATACTTGAATAGCTTCCTCTTCTGTTGTGTTAAAATTTTTCCATATTTGGGAGTACAACTCATGAAATCTCCCATTGAATTGACTCAAGGATTCATTAGGCTCTTTAAGAATAGAGGTAAATTAATTTTGCAACATCTCTAAGTCAATCTGATTACCAAAATGATAAATTCTACTTATAGTAGGATCCAAGAAGTCCTAACCTCCATGGGTAATTGACCATACCAAAAGAATTGTTTATCATCCAAAATGTATGAGAAAAACCTACAAGCAACATCCTCATAGAAAACTTGGCATTGCAATATTGTGCTCTTATAGACGTGCAAATTTTGTAGGTATCGTGATGACACCTCTTGGTTGAACAGTCGTAGAAACTCCAATAAAATTTTAGGAATTTGATGGGGTGTCCCATGCATAGGAAGAGCCTTATAATGGTCACCCATCATAGCTACCATTATTTATCTTAGAGATACCACTTCAACTCTTATATCACTTGTCGTCATTAGTGAAACTCAAAAGATAACTTTAGAACAAAATCTGTTAGTCAAATAAAAATATGTTGCAATGAAGCATAAAATGACTAGCAATTTTCAAATGAATAAACCATGAAGATCTTCATGTTAGTGTCATCCAAAATATATGTATTAATTAAAACATGACATGAAAGAGCATTCTCAAATTTTCCAAAAGGTGAGTATTAACACATCATCAAATAGAGAATGCTAGAATCAATGAAAATGATCAACAAAATTTCATTAGTCAAGACCAATGTCTTTAGATAAATATTTCAAGTAACATGAACAATTTAGCATCTAAATAGCAATAGCATAAATCCACTCAAACTCTCTTAGCTCCCAAAGTGTTGAGTGCTAAAATATTACCAAAGATGCTAATCAAATGATCTTGAAATATTTAGCAATTAAAACTTTCAAAGGTACACCAAATCACATCATTCATGTATGAACAGTCCAAAAGTGCTGGATCAATAAATACCAATGCATGAATTTCTTAGCATAAGTAAAATAAAGTAAACCAATTCAGCCCTCCTTCTAGTGCCAAAATGTTGAGTGTTAATTTTACTCAATTGTGAAATTACACTCTCCCTTAGGATTTATTTCCAAAATCCCCTCTTGCAAAGAAGTTAAACAAAAAAACTTCTCCAAGGTCTCCGCTATATTAGCATTTGCATATGTGTATTAGTAATCTCAAATAAAGATGTATCAATTTAAATGCTTGGAACACCTTAGTGATTGCAAATAACTGTAAACAAGGGGCATGTGTTGGTTTATTTTACCATGCTAATTTAATGAATGTTCATTGAACCAAAATAAAGCAAATGTGAGTTGGCCCTCATATGACCATGATGTAACCTTAATTCCTTTTATCTTGAAATATTTTAAGGTAGATTTTATCTTCCTAGATTAAGTGGATTTTAATCAAGTTCTATCTTGCATTAAATCCTACTTTTAAACATGTAAATAAAGATTAAATCTATCTATGAATGTGAATCCAAAATGATGAATAAGCTCCAAATGTAGCTACTTATCATGAAGATTAAGATAGCCTTTAGTATGAATGATAAATCATCTCTCTTTGGTGAAATTATTTTTCACAAAGAGGCAATAATTTATGACCTTAAAATAAGGGTTTTAAAATGTCATTTAATTACCCCCCTTTATGAAATAATTTTCATAAAGAAAGGTAATTTAATGCTTTGAAATAACAACCTTTTAATATAACATGTAAAATTACCCCCTTCAATGAAATCAGAATTTTCATGAAGAAAAGGTACATTTATGCTCCAAAAATGGTAATTTGTGAAATGCCATAAAACATAACCCCTTCAATGAAATTGAAGTTTTCATGAAGGAAATGTCATCATAGGCTCATGAATGAAGTATGAAACTGAAAGAATCAAATTTGACCTCAAAATGGAAATTTTGCAATTTCAAAATTTAAAAATCTGCAATAAAAACAACTTTGGGTAATTTTTAAAAATATGAAATGACTCTAAAGTAAAAATGTCTAAGTGCAAAATGGGAGTACGAAGTATACTCTATGCATCCATGCAATTTTTTTAGGATTTTGAATTTTTTTAAATTTTTATTTTAATGAAAATCTAAAATAAATTAAATGCTGAAAATGCAAAAATGCAAAGCTCCATCAGTTTGATAGCACCTTGTCTTGCAAAACCGAATACGTGAGAAGTTCATACATGCAACCTAGCCTATTCGGCCCACAAATTTGCACAACCAAAATAAACTAAGTGCTAGCTCCTAGGGTTCAAAAATAAATTTTTAGATTCGGACATTCACATGAAGTAACCAAAACAAAATTGCATAAACTTCATCTACAAGTCCAAAATATGAAAGGGGAAAGATGAACAATTAAATTTTAGCATGCAAAAATCATCTCATTCTTTCTGGCTAACAAGGTCTTAAATTTCTGAAAATGACATTTGCATTAAAAAAATCCCTTATTACATTCCGACAGCATTTGGCCTTCAAAACGTCCAACCTCTTTTCCAACTTCAAATGCAAAATTCAAGGTTTTTCAAAAATACCTTTTCATTTTCTAATTTGCTTCATTTTCCTCTCTGCATTTCGTTACACATTCCAATGCCTACCATTTTTTTTGTTTTAGAAAAATCTATTCGTTTTCTCTCCTTGGATGGAAAACTATTCCTTTCATTTTTCTTTGTTTTCTACCTTTTGGTTTTACTTTTACATGCATTTTATTAAAGACGTTATGTATTCTTTTAATATTTCCATCGTGTGGCATCCTTCATAATAAGAACAAAAACAAGCCTTTACAAAGCTTTAAACCATCATCACCACGTGGATGGCTTAATAATGCTGACACATGCCCTCACATAAGCTATGAATGCATCCATTAAAGCCCTTACTGTCCTTAGTCGTAGGTCATTGTTCAACATAATAACCAGTGTGATGAATCATTTCATCCTGAATATTTTGCAACTATCATGCCTTATTCGAAATGATATCCTTTATTTAAAATAATTAATCATGGTCTACGTGGATTTAATATTTCATCCTGTATCGTAGAGCCACATGCTTGGTACTATCCCTGACGCTATCTTCGTCTGTGAATAATTTTTGACTCGACCACCATACATTTCATTTTATAACGCCTCACCATGCACCACTATTCCCGTTAACGGTCCAACATTTTTGAGCTCACACTGTACTCCCCACAGTGTGCTTATATTCGTGACTCTTGTTCATGATGTCGAGCATGAGATGTTATGGGTACATACTCTATTTGGAATGCTATTGAACATAGCACTATTTCCCACTTGCGCTGTTTCCTCGTCGGGCATGTCCATGTACGTTAAACACCCACCGAGTTAAGGTCACCGTCGTTTTCACTGATGACGTATTTTTCCACATTCACATCCTTGCTAGACTTCACGATCGTAGGAGATCTAAATGTCCATTGCCATATGTCATTTGGATGCCTTGTCATCTGCGCTTATGTATCATCCAATCGTGCATCGTGAAGTCTCCTCCTTAGCCATAGCCGTTCACCGTGAGTGCCGGGTAAACTTTGTCCTTCTCGCCATGTCATCATCGGAGGCTCCCTTCTGAGCTATCTATAGTCTTCTTCGACTATACTTCTATCGTCGTGATCTTGCAATAATGCTTCCACTACTACTTTTTTGCTCGTTGCGTCGACGTGTGTAGGTGACGTCCCCTATCACATGTCATATGCGACGTTGGCTAAAATGACCTCCCGTGCATACTTCTGTTGGTTTTTTCATCGCATTGGACTGTGCCAGGCTGGATACCTTTGTGCTATTCAGCATCGATGCTGGTTAATCCATACCCCATCGTTGAAACAAACTTCATTGTTACCCAAAACCTCTTCGGTTTGGTGGAACATCTGCCACTATCTCCTATCATCGAGTAGCTGCCAAACTAGATACATTCTTCCATCGTGCTATGTTTCTCTGAGCGCTTCTCACTGCTATCTTTTTGAATCGTTGGAGCCCATTGTTATGTTGATTCGGACGTCGACTTTGCTGGGTTTCTCTTTGTTGATTGTCGAGGTCTCGCAGTCATCGCCGTCGTGACATTTGAAATTACCGCTGTTGGTTTTCGATACCTCCATCAGGTGTCCTACATGTTTGGAGAAAAAAAACCTCCTACGATTTTGATGTTCTCCCTACATAGTCAAAGTTCGGTGGATATCCTCTTCGGGTTCACAGGATGCTCGATTCTCATCATCATCCATCGGCTAAAGTGCTTGATCCACCTCCAAAGCTTCCTCATTTGCCACTCTCAATTTTGATACCCCGTGCCCTAGCTCACCTGCGATCATAAAAACAAATAAGTACATGAATAAACTTTAGAATGAACAAATAAATGAACCACGTTAAAATAGCCCTTAAGGGCTATGTTTTTATTTTTAATCTATATACATTATTATTATTTAACTAAACCATATCTTTATTATACTATATTATATTATGTTCTAATATAATATAATATATATAATTTGCTTTCATTATTATTAGGTTTAGTTTTAATATGTATTATTATCATTATTTGTTTTTTTATTTTATTTTATTTTACTTATATATATATTATATAATAATAATAATAATAATATATATATTATTTGTTTATTTATTTTGTTTTTTTATTATTATTAAATATATATTTAACTTATATATATATATATATTTTTAGTCTAAACTTATATATATATATATATATATATATATATATATATATATATATATATATATATATATATATAAAAGGTTTAAATTTTATTTTATTGTATTTCAAATCAACTTTTCTAAAAAACCTTATTAAAACCCAAAACAAAATGGCCCATTAAAACTTAAATTTAAAACCTGATAACCAAACTAAGACAATCAAACCTATCCCATGACACTAAAATTTTAAATGACACAAAAAATCCCTTGAACGAACATTAAAAGGACACACGAACACACGTGAGCCTATCAGTGCTCCAACAGAAGATCACTGAAAACAAAAGACACTACACACCAAAGAACCTTAGAATCAATATTGCCAGAATTGAGGATGGGATATAACGAAGTTATCGCTCCAAGGACACCAAAATGCTCAAAACCCAAAATTTAAAGTGGGTCCCCCAATATTTGGAGCTAGTTGTGGAGCAACCACAACACTTCTGCACCAAATTCTACAATATTAACCTTATATTTTGATTCATCGTTCTCAGTTGTTGACCTTTTATCAACTTTTTCTTTCTCAACCTGCTCTATTTTGTTGGATTGTTCTCCTTCTTCTGAATTTTGTTCTCTCATCTCATCCATATTAGGAACATTCACCTCATTTGTTGTACTCTCAAATTCCATGGCATGGATGTCTTGAAAAATATCCACTGCTGCTATAAGTGGTTCCCATTTGACTTCATCAAGTACGACGTTAGAGGTTTCAGGATGATGTTGCTCTCTTTTGGATATTAAAGTTCTCTATTCTTGATAGACCTCAATAACTCTTTTAGATTTAGGGTGTTTATACTTGCAATCTAAATTGATCTTGACTTCCTCGAGGTTCTGGCTGGGATGTGAAGCTAAATAGATGGTACAACTACAAGGCTTATGAGGTGAATTACAAGCAAGACAATAGAAATAATTTACTACCGATCATATTCCTTTCTACGTGAATAATCTTATTCATGCACTCATCAATAGTGTTTACTTGCTCTTTCCCTAGTTCATAAATGAATTCTACAAAGAAAACATTCTTATAAAAGCAAATGGACTGCTGATCAGTTAGAGCTAACTTATCAAAAATTTTGTTCTTAACCTTGATGAATATTTTGTTGAAGTTATTAATTGATTCATTTTTCTCTTTTTAATTGTAGCCAATTCGGTTATGAGTGAACATATTTATCTCTCCTTATCATACCTTTCTAAAAAGACTTCTTCCATTTCATGGAAATCCAATATGCAATGTGGGAGAAGACTATTGAACCAATCTAAAGCATCTCTCTCTAGGGTCTGCTGAAATAGCCTAAAAGCCACATCTTCTTCTTTGAATTCCAATATATCTAAGGCATACAAAAATATTTCAATATGTTCTCCAGTGATAACATTATTACCTAGGAATTTAGGCAAGTATTTAGGGACTTTAATGGGTAATCGCTGAATATGAGGAGGTAACTAAAAAGGCTTGTACCTATTGGCTCTCCAGGTCTGAAGGTATTGATTATTCTGGTCATTCATCATGATCACAGGAGTGATGATAGAAGATACACTTGATCAATTGAAATATTCTTATAAAAAAAATTAAGATGTTAGAACCACTATCTAAAGGAACATTGCTTGTTAACAAAACCTTACCACTATGATACAATTCAATTTTGTAAATTGGGTCTTTCAGGTTCTGAATAAATACCTTTGGGTTCTTCAATTATTGAAAGACTTGCTTACCACTCGTATGCACCGGGTCAGGTTCTTCTTTCTTCTATATTTTGGGTTCGTTCAGAGTCGCTAGCACTTGGGTGCAATAAAATCTCACTCAAGTCAAGATTAATTTGTTTTTTTAAGTTTTCTCAATCTCTCATTTATGCGTAGAGGTAACCATGGAGCAAGAAACTTTGGTATTGATGGGCAAAAACTATCATGAGGAGATAGACTATGGGAACATATAAATATCAAATAGTCTATCCCCGACAACGGTGCCGAAAAAATATTGTGGAAATATTTGAATATCCTTACATATTATCACATTTTTCAAATCCTTGGAGACCTACAAGAAAATATGTGAGCTTTGGTTGACTCACCACTTCATCCTAGGATACCCGTTATGGACACCCTAATATGATATTATGTGATGTTTCTCAGAAAACCAGCTTAACCAGATAAAACTAAGCAATGAAATATTATTGACCAAGCATATGATACAAACATTCATTATTAAAGGTGGATCGGTGTCTTATCCATTGGGTTATTGTAACAATTTTAATCATTCATATGATAGAGAATAGAAAGAGAAAGAGAGACTGATAAATATATATCCTAATAAACATAGACTTTTTAATCAGCAAAGAAATGTTGTCTACATATTCAAATAATGCAAGATATAGACAAGATAACAAACACACATTGTATAAAAGTTTACAAAAAAGAGAGAACTATATAATTTTGTATTATATTCAAAACGAGTTGTTTACCATGAATGAACCCAATAGGATGCTCAGGTTTTTCTAAACAATACAATACACTTGTCACCCTGTTCGAATGATGTAATAGGGGACTGCTATCTACTATCCTAAAATAGTGATATATACACTGGATCTCTGGAACAACTTTTGGAAATCATCTCAAACAGACTGTCTCACTTTCGACAACACCTACACAAGGGTGGGATGAACTTGAAAAGATGGTTAAAACAAAGAAAAACAGATAAGATACAAAAATCTAGACAAAATACTTAGAATACCTCACATAAACTTGCCTCACGATTTACTTGATACTGAAGCCTAAATGCCTTGAATCCTTTTATAACTGGGTTGTCCAAAATTAGTTATGGTTGCTTGGTGCAAAGGCTGCCACTTGGAACATTTTCATGGTTGGGTATCATTTTGGATTCTTGAGTTCGTTATAACAAAATTAGTTGATTCCATCTGTCAAAAACTTTGCCAGGTTGCTTATTTGTCTAAGGCTTCTCTATTTGTTATTTGGAATCATCTGTTAGAATTTTGATTTGAAGGAGGCTATTAATAGTGGTAGGCTAGGCGTTTGAATATGCTATTGAGTTTATGCAAAAATAAGCAATATGAGTGTATTCCTTTTAATTCCTATTATACTAATCATATACCTTCTCATCTTCAAACATTATTTGAAAAGGACTGACGTAGGTATGTTTTTAGAATGGAATAGAGGGAGACCCGACATTATGGTGAAGGAAAAAAAGAAAAAATACGATGGATAAGGCAAGATAGAATAGAGTGGGTGAAATGTGTGCATGAAATGGTGGCAGTTGGACGTGGTGGCTACAGATAATTTATGAGAATAAGCCCTAGAAGGAGAGGATGAAGAGGATAGGGAGGAAAGACATAATGGAAAATGAGATTTGAAAGTATGCAGATTGGTAGGAGTGACTATAAAGGCACACTTCCATAACTACATTCTATCGAGGGACTGCTATCCTTTTGATGCATAGAAAATACTATTGTTTGAACACTTTTTTCTTCTTACTATGCCTTTTACGTCTTCTACACAGAAACTTTATGCATTGCTCATAGTATTTCATGGTCATTACTTTTTGCATGCTTTGGCCAGTATTTACTATTGATTATTTTTTCAAGCCTACCTTCTTTATTTAAAGCTGCATAGAGATAGTCCACTTTGTCCACTGATGATAGAAACATCATGCTATGTATATATGAGCATATCTGCCTATCTTGGGTTTGCATTGAATCTATCCTTCGAGTTGCTTGTTTCATGACCTTGCTTTTATTAGTTTAGTCTGGTGACTTTAGCTTGTGTGAAATATTTTATTCACATGGCTCAGTGATCTCTACTTTGAACAAATTCCCAATTCACTCAATTTTCTTGTCCTTATTCTGAGTGATATTGAGCCGATGGTGTTATATTACTCTTTTAGGCTCTTGAATTTTGCTGCAATCATAATTTTAAAACTTGCCATGAATTATCTGGCCGATCTTCATCTACTTTTAAGAGATATACTGTGTTTGAGACACCTTGTGATTTTATCACTTTTGGTTCATGGGATACTTGGCACTCCATACTGTCTATTAGTATTTGAACAATTATCTACACATCCTCCCATGTAGAACAAGATTCATCGATCCTACCCAGGATGGTCATAGGCTGTTGATCCCTTTTTATCTTTCACTTTGGTCTATCACCGATTCAATCAGTGTTGGGCAGTCTTCATGAGTGATAAGAATAGGTGGGAATACATTATCATTGATCATATAAGGTTGTCATTGATCGAATCGATGATAATGCTTCTGTAAATATGTGGCTAGACTTGTTCGTTGATGTTTCTCTACTATCGTTGATGGATGAGCAAAGGCCAATTCTATGACAGTAATTGTCAAATTTTTTTTTTTTGATTTTACATGGTGGAATCGGTAGCCACCACGAATTTGGGCAGGCTGTCCAGCTTTTATGGCCTCCATAGTATTCTACGTTGTCCACCCTAGAAGCCACCACATAGATCTTCATGCAGTCCGCCCCTATAACCACCATGCCACAATAATTTTAAACCTTTTATGCTGTTGAAAGCACCAGGAAAGGGACAAGCGTTCAGTCTGACGAGGCCCGATATTTGAACCTTGGACCTCCGCCCCCTTATGGGGTTTGGAAATGATCAAACTTTAAAATATACTTAGGTTACCCTTTTATTTAGTCTCTCATGTGAGGAAGGAGAATGCCTATGAACATGATGAATCAACTCTTTGGATGTCCTCAAAACACTTCCTCACTGATGAAGATCCATCGTTGCTGATGCATCAATGATAAGATTTCTTCAAGAGCGAGAAAAGGCTATGCATAGATTACAATTTTTAGAGGTCATTGATGAGAAAGAGGCTTCATTGATTGAATTGATGATAAAGTTTTATACTAACGACAAGTTATATTTTTTTAGGGTATTATTGTTGATGGACAAGACTATTGCTAATAAGATTGACTTCAGATCGATGATAGAGAGCATTGAAGAGCGATAACGATTTTGAACAAGTTTTATACTGTCGCTGTAGGTGTCATGGTCACAAATTCAAATCGACAACAAGGCTTTGCAAGAGCGATGAATTCACATTTAAAACAACTTTTCTTGACAAAATTTCATCAGGAGGGGGTCTTTATAGGTTTATGTTGCTAAGACCCTTGTCTTGGCCTTGAATCTGGCTATCACTGATTAGGGAGAGTGGTTGCTAATTGGATCGGCGACAATGTCTTGCAAGTGCAACACCGTATGTTAACACCCTTTTTATGCCTCAGTGCAGTTACTAATGAGAAATATCTATCGATGATTCGATCAACGATGAAGAGCCTTTACAAACAATAGTGTATTTATGAACTTGGCTGCTCATCGATGTTTGTATTTGGTTGTAGATAGGATCAACAATGGTAGTTTGCAAGCACAATGGTAGACTTCATTTTTAAGGCTAAGTTTTAGTTGGTCACTGATGAAAAATATTGTCAAGGATGAGATTAGTGATGGGAGACTTGGATGAGCGATGATAGATTTGGTATTTAATTTTGTCATTGATTATTGACTTTGGTCGCTGATAGGATCGACGACAAGGTTTTTTAATGAGCGATTATGTTATGCAAGCTCAAGTCTATCGACGATAGCTTAGCATGGTCATAGATGGGATCAACGATAGGGTTTCAGAAGGGCGATGAGTTTTTAAAGGTCTTTTAGACTTTGTAGTTGATTCAGGAAAACCTTAGGAAGATCATTTTGGTGAAAAGAAGGTAGATTTGGACATTTTTTTTTTGGATCATGATTTATGATTTTCAATCATTGAGGACTGACCTTATACCTTACAATCACCTAAACCACTAGTCTTCTTTGAAAATTGGGGGATGTGAATTAAGTTGGATTTTTTGAAGCCCAATAGGTTCTTAGTAAACTGAATAGGATAATTTAGGTTTATTCCTTGAATAACTTAAACACTCAGGATTCTAGGTGGTGGAAATTATCCAATCAAGAGACCTATTTGATCAAATCTGGTTATTGTTTGTTGAAAGATTAAAGTCCTTGTTGGTTTTCAGCTTTGAATATTTGGTTAAAGAATATCACTCCTAAAGTTAGCTTCTTCTTCTAGTTCATTTGCTAAAATAAGATCCTTACTATGGATAAACTTAAGAAAATATGTTAACCTTTTGAGCTTGAACCACCTCTTTGCTCAAGAGGTCCTCCATATGGTTCTCACTAGATCCTAGATTTCTTGGATCTTTCCAAAATACCTTAGTTATCTTTATCTCTAATGGAAATCCCATTTCAAGAGTAAGAGACTTAAATATTTATGGGACTTTAGTATTCCTTATTCTCTATGGGCTCTTTGGAAAGAATGAAACAACCACACTTTTAAAGGGAAAAGAAAGGATATTCTTGCTCTAGCCAATAGGATTTTATTTCTAATTGTGGATAATGCTAGATTAGTTAAGTGGGAAGAGGTTTAGGAATCAAAGGAGGAAGGTATAATTACTACTGATTGGGGTCTTGATCTAGTGACAAGTATGTTTGATCCTCCTAATTTTTTTAAGGAGGCAAACAAAATGGACTTCCCCTCTATGTGGTATGTTGAAATTGAACTTTTATGGGGCAGCTAAAGGAAATGATAGACCTGCTGAAGTGGGAGGTCTAATAAGAGATGAAAATGGTAATATTTTGATTGCTTATGCTAAAGCCCTGGGGTTCTGGTCTAGGCACTCTACAAAGGCCTATGCTATGTGCATGGGAATAAAGTTAGTGTGTAATATTCAAGTTAAAAAAATAATTATAGAAGAGGATTCCTTAAACATGATTAATTTGATGAAAAAAGATACAAAAGTCAACTAAAATTTAGCCTGTGTGATTGGTGAAGCTTGACATATTATAAGGCTTATGAAGGTAGTGGAATTTAATCATATTTATGGGGAAGGAAATAGTGAAGTAGATGGTATGGCTAATTTTAGAATAATGCAAGAAGAACTCAATGTTTGGGAATGAGACTTCCCCTAGCAAGTTATTGTAATTGCTGATCATAAAAAGAAATGGGGTTCACAATGATTAATCTTTCATTTCTTACTAATTTGTTTGGTTTTTTTCATAGAAGGATGTGGTGAGATCTCAGAAGCAGTAATATGGAAGATCGGTCCTGTGAATCAATGTTTGGGAGAAAGTTTAAAAATATAATATGGTGTAACTCTTCTAACAATGGTGCCCTAATTTTTGCATGGTTTTTAGAATAAGGAACTCTGGTGATGCTGGCTCCTATTTGTACCACTCTTTTCAAAAAAAAATTCTTGTGTTTAGCATCATGGTTATTTAGGCCTTCTTTCTATTAACATTTACTTTTAAAATCTTTGGTTTGAATATGTTGTGTTTAGGTGAGTACCTTCCCTAGGTTGTTTTGACCTGGGTATTCCACCCCAGTTGGACTGTGTTAGGCTAATGTATGTTGTAGTTCTAAGGATAGAAGACTAGTGTGGCATATTCATAGAGTTTTTCCCATAAATATTATCCATATGTGTCTATTTGTGTTATCTAGATTATAGCTCATGATCCTTGTTTTGGCTAGTATGAAGCCCATGTGTTTCACTAATGGTATTTTACTAGATGTTTTGCATTGGGACTATCTCTTATGGGTTAAAATTTTTGAGTATATGGAAAAAAATTACCCATAATTCAAGTTTCACTGTCTAATAGAATTTATCCATAATAAAGCTACCATGAAACTGATATTTGATGCTTATGGTGGTGTCCAAAATGACTTGGTAGTAATTCCCATGGTGGCTTGGGAGAACAACCACTGTCTAGTTGTTGGTTGGATTTGGTTATGAGGAACTCGTATTCACTTTTTTGAGGATAGAAGGTTATTGGAACTAGTGCAAAGTGTGTTACCCATAAATATCAATTAGGTGTGCAAATAGTGGGATCAATCTCAAGATAGGAAAATGAATTTTGTTTCTCTGTTGCTTCAAATTGCTACAAATTTTATTGTGTTCAATAGGTGATAAATTTTATTTTATACACACTATTTTTTTAAGTTTTTGATGTTTTTATGGAATGGAAGAATACTTATTTGTAATTTTTGTGTTTCTCTTACAAGAATCTAGGCTTATCTTCTTGTAAACATGTATTAAAATATTTGGGAAACCTTTCAAAACACCTTCTTCTACCTTAATAAAAAACATCACAAATGTATGATTGGATCCCATGAATCACATTAAACATTATGATCGATAGGGTTTTATAATTAGCTTTATTTAACTTTGTTTATTCATCGAGGTCAACGACACGTCTTTACATAGTTCAAAATGCCACTCCCTATAAATATTTGAACTCTAGATGAATATTGAGCTTTATATTCCAAGTAGAATAGTTATCACCTTTTAGCAACTAAGAATTGAACAATAAATTATTTGGGACATTAATAGCCATGACAAACCTTCACAAAACTAGAAAATATATCTTCCACTAGAATGGTCTTGAGAAGAAATTTCCAACAAGTATATATACACTTATAATGACACAAATATCATGCCTTAAACAAAAATAAATCAATTGGGTCTTATTAGGTAAGAATTAGGTGTGGGAGGTTGAGGTCGTTTCCTCCAAGCAAAATCCTCTAGGGAGTATTCTTGGAATATTCCAAACATGTTTAAGTGCATTAAAAAGTGTATGGTGGATATCCTTTTTTTCATCTATACTCAACAAATACAAGTATCAAAAAGTATTATAAAGGTGTCAATTACCCTCTCATGATGCATGTGGAATAATGGAGGTTTACTTTTTTAGAATAAATCTCATGCATGCTAATCAAAGGCCAACTACATCATATCAAATCACTCAACTTCAAAATATTTCATTTGTGATTGGAGGGATATCTCCTTAATATGATCCTTTACCACTACCTTTGATGACCAATGCTTATAAACAATAAAAGCATTGTTGGATTTTTAAGCCTTACTACCACAAAAAAATATCATAGGTACCAATATAAAAATAACCACAATATTAAAGGTTAAAATAATAATATTATGAGTAGAATATATGAGAAAATTAATATGTATATATATATATATATATATATATATATATATATATTTATTTATTTATTTTTCCATGGTGGAATTGGTAGCTGCCATTGTTATCCATGTTCTTTGCCCCTATAACCACCATACCGCATCATTGTAAATATTTTACGTTGTTGAAAGCACCAAGAATATGAATAAGCATTCAGTCCGATGAGGCCCAAGATTTGAACCTTGGATGTTCGTCCCCCTTATAGGGTTTCACCGAACCAATTGGTCTACACCTCAAACATAAATTAATATGTATATCGAGGCCTATATAATACTGAAAATAAAATCCACTTATATAATCAAATATGAATGTAAATGACCTAAGTCATTCACAAACTATGCATGAAGAAAAATTACAATTTTAATTATTCAAAATTGTATACAAGCTTTATTCCGAATTGGATCTCTTACAATCAAATAATAGATTTATCCTTATTTTTCTCCACACTTTCTCATGGAGTATTATCTCCATAATATAGCCATAGTAATATGACTCTTCAAGTACTTGACTATTGCTCTCCATATGACAAGTCTCATGACTCTTGGCTTATCATCTTGCCACTTGCATACAAGACTCTTCATGGACACTAGACTCTAAGACACTTGTACACATGAATCTTACACTTCTACATGCACTCCTAATATAATACACTTGTGCACATCCTCACATTACATATTTGCACTCTTACATACAAGATACTTGTGTACATTCTCTCAATCTACACTTGCACTCTAACTTACATGACACTTGTGCATTTCTTGCACATTTCACTCTTACATGACACTTGTGTATTTCCTACACATTAACACTTACATGAAAGAGGAAATATAAATCACACACCTAAACTATAGACTCAGCCCTAATCTATTACATATTTACAATTTACCATGAAGGTACAATGAGGGTACATTAGCATTTACCAAATAATGTAATATACCTCAACACACCCTATATTACATTATTTGGTTATTGAAGACTTTAGTCTTCAATCTTGGTCTTCATATTTATCTTTAAACAACTTCTTTTAGACCTTTATTAGAATGTTCAGTATATGAATCTTCTTTGGCTTCAGGTTTATGTCTTCTGTTATTCTTTCTTTTGTGCTTTCTTCTATTCTTCTTCCTTCCTCCTCCCTTATTCATCTTTAGCTATGATATATCTAATGATGTGCCTTCTAAATGTTGAGTTAGAAAATGATCAGAATAATAAAACCTTGATTTAAATAATTTATTCTTGAAGCTATCATAAGCTTCATTTAAGTTGTATGTGCCATATTTCTTTTCTTGTCTTTTTTCTTGAAAAATCTCAAAGATAAGTAATGACAAATACATCATTAAGCATTATTTTGATGAAAGTATAATGGTGTTTTGTGAATTCCACCATGTTCTAATTTTTTTTTCATGAAGATAACTTATAAGTGTTGTAAAATTTTCATATTTTACATCTTTGAGAAATAAAAATATATATATTTTAAAACATTTGTCATTTGCTTCTTTCCATCAAAATCATCTATTAAGTTTTGAGAATAAAACTTTAGATTATTCACCATTTCTTCACTATCCTCATCGAATGCATTTCTAATAATTTCTTCCATGACATGAATCAATGATTCATTTCCTTTGAATTAGTAAACCTTATATCTCCCAAGTTTAAATATGCACTAAAAAATAAAATTTGCAAATTTTTAAAATTTTAAATTTTCTAACTTTGATGTAGAAAATATTATAACTCCCAAATGAATTAAATTTTCCAAATTTCAAAAGTTCAATTTTTCTCAAAAAAAAAAATACATCAAAAAATTTAAACAACTCCTTAAAGAAAATCTTCACTAAAGAAACTTCAAAAAGCTTTATATACTTTTTAATATCTAAATCCCACTCTTAAGCTGATCTATGATTCATGCTGGGGAGGATTAGATGTTTTTCGCAGGACTGCCCAAACTGTCAAACTCGTTTCAGCCATATCTCACTCATCCAAACTCGGATTGAGCTAAAATTTTGAGGGTAGATGCCTGAAAAACCCTAGAATGTCTCCACCAATTTTCATATAATTTGGAGCAACACAGATCCTATCGCATCCCTATGTGTGAACGATATATTTGGAAAGTGGCTATATGAGGGTTTCATCTGGGTTGAGTGCAAGCGGATCTAGAGGTTGGTTTTTAGGGCCTTTGGGCCCTAGCGGCCAATATTTTTATGGTTTATGTTCAATATTTTAGCAGGAAATGTTGCAGGGGATACAATATGGGTTAGAAATTTGTCTTTCAATAGATCATACTGTGAACTTGAGTGACAACGGCTTCCAATTTGCTGCACAAAAGAAAAGTGAAAACCATACCTTTCCACGACATCTAGGGCAAGGATTAAAGAGACCACAAAATAAGTTTCAAGCAGTTGATCAAAAAATGGCTCATATCTCAAGTGAATCTGGTGCTAAGGTGCACCCACAAAATAATTCTATTGTGAAAACCCCTATCAAGGGTAAGAATTTCCAAGACTCAGTACCAAAAATGAATTTTAGGGATGCCCTCCGTGGTGGACAGCCTCAACCCAATGCTAATATCAATATTAGGGCTTCTCATAAACCTCTAAGAATGCCTAATATTGATCCCAGGAAAATGGAGTCAGGATGTCTTAAAGCAGCTGATGGAACTCCTATTGTTAAGCTTGATATGGGTAACATTCAGACTGACATTGAAGATTTAGAAAAAAGAGGACTAATTTGTCGGTTCATGGGTTTTCGTTTGAGTCTATCTGCTTTCAAAGTCTGGGCTATAAAAAGCTGGAAAACTAAAGGTGAGTTACAAATATCTATTTATCCAAATGGTTATTTTCTTCTTTTATTTGCTAATAATGAAGATAGAGAGAACAATTTTCAAGGGGGTCCTTGGTTTTTTGGAAGGGCAGGGCTTTTCATGAAGCCCTGGCATACTAAATTTAAAGCCGAAGAAGAGATGCCTTCTATAGCTCCCGTGTGGGTTAGACTCTTTGGCCCCCCTATTGAATTTTGGAATCCTACTATTTTTTCTTCAATTGGAAACTCTTTAGGAACTTTTATGACTGCTGATTGTACTCAAAATTTTGAACATATTATTTATGCTCGAATTTGTGTTTTAATAGATTTTGACAAACCCCTACCTAAAAATATCATATTACAATTTGGGGAAGACACTTGGGAGCAAGTAGTGGACTATGAGAACATTCCTTTTCGTTGTAGAATTTGCCATGAATATGGTCATTTGGCCAGTGCTTGCCCAAATAAAATTCCTGATCAAAAGAAAGAAGATATAAACTTAGCAGGTTTCCAAATACCTAAGAAGAAGAACACTCAGAAAAAACTAGTAATGAAGGATCAATCAAAGTCATTTGCTAATATGTTTGAAATATTTTACACAAATGATGTCCCAAGTGAGGAAGAGGAAATAATGGAAACTAAAATCTTAGAAACACAATTTAAATATGAAGGAAAGAACTCAGAGACAAACCAACAAATCAAAGGTTTTCAACGAGAAAAAGAAGAAGAAAATTTACACAAGAAAAACAATATTTCAAATGTCAAAACTTCAAATAATGCAGGTCCCAATATAGACTCCATTGAACCATCTAGTAAAATTTTGGCTATGTATGAGCATTCTTCAAGGTTAGAAGCCATCTTAGATTCAATTGGAATAAGTCAAGAAACAAGGAAAAAAAAATTGAAGATGGATTCTAATCAAAAAGTAGGTCGCAAGACCAATCAATATCATATGGTAAAAGAAGGTGAAAATATTGTAGAGGAAGGTAAGATTAATGCCATTCCCAACATTTTTAGACCTGGTATTAATGAAGATCATCACTTGGAATATTAGAGGACTCAAAGGGAGTCTTTCAAAACAAAATGAAATTAGAAGAATGATTCAGATAAATCATCCACATCTTGTTTTCCTTCAAGAAACAAAGATGTCAATGGAGGATATGGACTTAATTGCCGATAAAATTTGGCCAGCTGGAAAAGTGGTTTCCCTCAGTTCCCAAGGGACTTCGGGTGGCATTGCTTGTCTTTGGGACCCAAAAGAGGTAGTTATTCACCATATGGTTGGCAGTTGGGGTTTGTTGGCTATAGCTATTCAAAGTAGACATTCCAACCAGATTATGCTCTGCATTACTGTTTATGCCCCGACTTCTTTGGAGGAAAAAAGAAGACAGTGGAAGGATATTACTCATATTATCTCTCATTTTCCTAAATCTTGGATCTTGATCGGAGGAGATTTCAATACCATCCTCTCTCTAGATGAGAAAAGAGAGGGAAATAGAAATTTGGACAAAAGTACTCACCTCATGAGCGAATATATTGCAAACCTCCATCTTGTGGATATCCAACCAGATAATGGCCTTATGACTTGGTCTAACAGAAGGCAAGGCTTAGCTTGTATAATGGAGAGATTGGATAGGTTTTTGCTCTCTAAAAATTTCTTAATCCATGGTCACATTCCTAAAGTGAAGACTCTTAATAATGCTGGTTCGGATCATTGGCCAATCATGGTGGAAATGTGGAAAACCAATGTGAGTTTCTCTCCTTTTCGTTTTCAATTAATGTGGCTTAGAGACATTTCCTTCGAGACCTCATGTGCAACAATGGTGGAAGGAAGGTAAACCTAGGCATGGGACTAAGATGTTCTGTTTTGCCAAAAGACTGCAATACATTAAATCCAAAATCAAGACTTGGAACTGGAAAGAGTTTGGGGATGTTCATAAAAAAAAACATGAAGTTATTTCTCATCTTGAAAATTTGAATAAGAAAATCCGTTTAGATGGCCTCACAGAGAAGAGAAGTGCAGATGAAATTAAACTCACAACTCAGTTAGAGGAATGGGAAAAAAGAAAAGAAATATTATGGAAGCAAAAATCTAGAATTCAATGGCTCAAAGAAGGAGATCGAAACACAAATTTCTTCCACAAATCTCTTCTAGATCGAAGATCTCACAACTTTATTTCTTCCTTAAAATCAGATTCTGGAGATGTTGTTTATACTTGGGATGGCATGAACTCTATTGTTGTTGATTACTTTTCCAATCTTTTTCTTGCTACTCCTCTTGACTTAGCTTCACAACAAAATGTTCTTCAAGCAATCCCTTCTCTTATCACTTCGAGGAGAACTCTATTTTGACTTCTCCTGTTACTATCAATGAGCTTCAACAAGTAGTTTTTAAAATGCAAAAAGGGAAAACCCCGAGGTCCTGATGGTTTTCCCATTGAGTTCTACCAAGAGTTACGGGATATCCTTCATGTTGATTTATTAGAGGTGGTGGAAGAAGACAGGAAATCCAAAGAAATTTTGAAGGTTATCAATAAAACTTATATTACTCTTGTTCCAAAAGCTCAAGAGGTTGATCATATCTCAGCTTTTAGACCTATTGCTTTATGTAATGTTCTTCTCAAAATTATTACTAAAATCATGGCAGAAAGGTTGAAGCCTCTTTTGCATAAGATTATTTCCCCAGAGCAAGGGGTATATGTGGAAGGACATCAAATAGTAGATGAGATAGTTCTTGCTCAGGAAGCCATCCATTCCATGGATATGCAAAATTCTCCTTCTATGTTCATCCGGTTAGACTTATCCAAAGCTTATGACAGAGTGGATTGGCACTTCCTTATCAAAGTTTTGAGGCAATTTGGTTTCTCTAAGGATTGGATGGATTGGATTATGGGATGTATCTCTTCAGTTTCCTACTTAGTTCTTATCAATGGTAGGCCTTCTCAGTCTTTCCCAGCTTCCAGAGGTATTAGGCAAGGTGACCCGCTATCCCCTTATTTATTCATCATTCTTGTTGAATGCTTGGGTAGGACTATAACCAAAAAGAGGGAAAACAAAACCCTTGAGGGAGTTACCATTGCTCATGGAGCTAGACCTATCTCTCATCTTCAATTTGTGGATGACTCTACCCTTTTAGGTAAAGCTACAGTTAAGGAAGCTTCTAATATTAAGAAAATCATTAGCTGTTTTTCTAAGGCTACTGGGCAGTTGATCAATGAAGACAAATCTAAAGTTATTTTCTTTCACTGCTCTGCTAGATAGGAATCCATGGTCTTGGATAAATTAAGATATAAGAAGACCTCTCTTCCAATCACTTATTTAGGTATTCCCATAAATATTCAAAGGCAAAAAAATAAATATTGGAATTGGTTGTTGGACAAAGTCAAGAAGAAAATTGGAAAGTGGACCAACAAGTGGCTTTCTTCCGGGGTAGAATCACCTTGGTAAAATCAGTCCTTCAAGATATTCCTATTTATGTTTCTTCCGTTTTGAATATCCCAAAGGTTGTTCTTCGAGAATTGGATCAAATCAGTCATCATTTCCTTTGGAGTGGTACTAAGGAGAAAATAAAATGGGCCTTGGTGAAATGGGATACTTTATGTCTTCCTAAGAGTGAAGGGGGGTTAGGATTCCGGTCTTCAATTAATAACAACAAAGCTTTAGCTGCTAAATTATATTGGAGGATGTTGCATAAACCCAATGCTCTTTGGGCCAATAATCTCCATGCTAAATATGCTGAGAACAAAAGTCTTGAAGACCTTGTTCGCTATCAACTTCCTACCAAAGGTTCTCCCATTTTAGCAGTTCTTAATACTGGTGAGGATTTGATAAAGAAAAAATTATTTTGGATCATTCATAATGGTCAACATGCAAATTTTTGGACAAATTCTTGGGATGGTCACAAGCCTTTGATAACTTAGTTTCCCGATTGGAGGCCTTGGATGGAGGAGCTTCACCGAGCTAATTGGATAAAGGTGGCTAATTACTGTCGGTACCATACTAGTAATTCAAAGGTTGGTAGATATTGGATCCCTATTGAGGACTGGCCTATTCAAATCCCGAAAAGGCAAAGACAAGATATCCAAGGCATCCTTCATATGAGATCCCTCTCTTGGTCCCATGAAAAAGATTGTTTTGGATGGAACAACACTACTAAGGGTGAGTATTCAGTTGCTCAAGGTTATTTGACCTTATGCCATAATAATCCCAACCATTCTTCTGACATATTTTCTCAATTGTGGGCTCAAAAGCTCCGGCCTAAGGTGAGGTTCTTTAATTGGCTTTTATTGCATCGTAGGGTGCTTACTGGTGAGCAACTTATGAAGCATGGTTTTCATGGCCCTTTTAGATGTGAAATGTGTGAAGAGAATGTAGAAAATATCAACCATATTTTTATTGAGTGTACTTTAGCCTCTGAGCTATGGAGGAGAATGACAACTTTACTTGGCTTACAGTGGTCCAATTTTTTCACTTTTGAACAACTTTGGAGGGATTGGCCTAATCAAGAGGGTGTTGATCATTTTATTAGGCAGTTAGTTTGGATGGGTTCTACCATTCTTCTTTGGAATATTTGGAATGAAAGGAACAACCAAATTTTTAATCAAGATAGGAAGGATATTCACTATATTTGGCAAAAGACCATAGCCAACTTAGTTGAATCAGTCCATCAACTCCTTAATCACCCCCAAAACTCCCACCAAAGATGGGATCAAGTGATGCAAAGATTGAAGATTAAACCTTCTAAGGGCAACCATATTAAAGGGAATGTGAGTATTAGTAAGATGGATAGGACTAGAAATTGGCAACCTCCTCCTAAGGATTTTGGAAAAGTCAATACTGATGGAGCCTCTAGAGGGAACCCTAGAAAAGCTAGTGTGGGAGGAATTGGTAGACTTTCAGATGGCTCCCTGGTTTTTACTTTTGTTGAGAATTTGGGTATTCTTTCCAATAACCTTGTTGAGGGGTATGGTATCCTTAGAGGCCTTTAGGAGGCTACTAAGGTTGGATGGGAAAAGGTGTTAGTTGAGTCGACTCTCAACTTATGATTAATCTCTTGAAGACTCCTTCTAAGAATCATAAGGTGGATTGGAGAATAAAAAGAATTATTGAGAAGATTCAGTTAATCCAGATGGGATTTTTGAAAGTTGATTACAATCATGTGGTCAGAGATCAAAACAAGAGTGCTGATGCTTTAGCTAATTGGGCTTTGGACAAAGGTGATCTTACTTGTTATGGCCACCCTCCTATATGGTGGGCTTCTCAAATTAGGGAAGCTCTTCTTTCTATCATTTCTTTGGATGGCTCCGAGTTCGAAGGTACCTAGTTTCTTCTTGTTTTTTTTTTTTGTTTCTCTTTGGTTCATTCAGTTTTTTTAGTTCCCTAGCTCATTCTATTCTTTATTTTGTTTCCTCTGTTGATTCTTGCTTTAATAGTCTTCTGGTCTAGATAGGTCATTGTTTTGTTCATTTTTTTTTTTTCTTCTTTGTTTTTTTTGTTTAGTTTTTTAAGGTGGGTGGGTTCTTTTGTTTTGTTTTGTTTTTGTGTTCTTTGTGTTGTTTTTTGTTGTTCTTGTGTTTTTGTTGTTTTTTTTTATTTTTATTTTTTATGTTTTTTGTTATTGTTCTTGTGTTTTTTTCATTCTTGTTCTTGGGTTTCTCTTTGTTTGTGTTATTTCATGTTTTTATGTGTGAGTGTTTTCTATGTTTTTTGTTTTTGTTTATTGTTTGTTGTTGGTTGTTTTTATTTTTATTTTATTTTATTTTTTAGGTTTTGGTTGTGTTTATTTTTCATGTTTTTTTGGGTTATGTCTTTGTAGTGTTATGTTGTTTTTGTCTTGTTTGTGTTTTGTTATGTGGTTCTTGTGTTTTTCTATGTGGTTTGTGTTGTGGTTTCTTTTATCTTATTGTGCGTGTTTGGTTGTGCTTTTGGTTTTGACACACTCAAGGAGCATGTTTTTTATTTTATTTTATTATTTTTGTTGTTATTTACTTTTTTTAATTTGGTTTTGTGTGTTTGTTTGCTCCTTGAGTATGTCAAAGGTGGTAGTCCAGGTCCGAGTCCTGGGCGTTTTTGGCGGAATGGATACCCCTGCCTCCTTGGGTCTTACCCAAAAGTGGCATCCCTTTTGGGATGTTTTCCACAAAAAAAAAAAAAAAAAAAAAATCCCACTCTTAAAAACTTTTAAAAACCTAACCCCCTTTAGTCCAATCAACCTATCAATGCTTCTAATATTTAAAATTTAGGAAATAACATTAAACCTAAGTTGCAAACCTTATTTCTCCATATCTTAGAATATATTAAAGATTTAATTAATTAAACTTTAGAAACTAATATATATATATATATATATATATATATATATATATATATATATATATATATATATATATATATATATATATATATATATATATATATATAATAAAGTGAAAACCCCTTGTGGGGCCGCCTTGGTCTAAGAATCGCACCCGGTCCTACCCGCACCAACATTATTAATTAGATTTTGGGTACCCAATTCAAATTTTTGGTAGGGTGGAGATTCAAACTTGAGACCTTCCTTGGAGGATTGCCCTCTCCTCTCCAACTCACCTACAACACCTGGGTACTTTAGAAAATAATATTTTTTTTTTGGTAATTAAAGATTTATCATTAACACGGGTTTTTCAGGTTGACCCAAAACCTTTTTACAAAAAGCAGCCCACGGTTGAGGAACTTAACCAGAGACAGACTGAGGATCCTCCGTCCTCTACCCCAACAATTCTTCCTTACCTGGGACCCCACACCCTGGGCGTCCCACCCCAAACAGAGCTTAAAACAAAAAGACACACAGGGCCTTTGCCCAACCTGACCCATCCTAGGCATCCCACCTAATCCTAGAAAAAACATCAGCAAAAAGGAAAGCAACAGCAACCCTCTGCCCTGACAAAAAACGTAAAAAATTTAACATTGAAGACCACCAACAAATTCAGCAAAAATAGACAACCCAGGGCAGCAAAACACCAGAGAGGACCCTAGTCCTCCTCTTCGGCCTCCTCCTCCTGATCCTCCTCTTTGTCGTCTTCATTGTCGTCCGTCTCCGGGTTGTAAACCACCGGCTTGTTGCTCTGGTAGCCCTCGTTAAAGAAAACCTTGGTCAGGACCTCCTGCAACTCCTGCATCTGATGGTTGATGTTGGCTGCAGTGTTCAGGACAAACCTTTTCAGCTCCATAATAGATGGGTCAGGACCCTCATCCTCGGAGGTAATGTCCAAGATTTTGCTGCTACCCTGAACTTGTTTATTCTTTAGCCTCAGAGAGGACCTGGGGGGTGGGTCATCAATCCTGAGACGCTTCCTGGCCGGCCCACCCTTGGCACTTGACTCACCCTCTCTCCTCTTGGCAGGGGAAGGTTTGGGTAACCCGAGGCTGTCTCTCCCCCTCGAACTCTCACCACGAACCCGCGGGGGATCCTCAGGGGGTGGGGGAGGGAGCTCAGGTTGGGGAACATTGTTAAGGATGAATTTATAGATAACCTTAAGAAGGCCTTGGTGCATGGGCATTGAGAAGCCTTTCTTGCTGTGGGATGAGGTTATGGTGTGGTTGAGGGAGTTCATCAGGAATTGTGGGATGCTAATGGGGTTTACATCCCTGAAGAAGTTTACAAAAGCGTAATGAAAGCTCAGCAACACTTTACCAGGGTCTTCTACCATGATAAATTCTAGGACATTCTTCATTACCGTGTTCCAGGGCATCGGGAGGTCCATCCTTGTGAGACCGTTCTTTGCCTCCTTGTAAATTTTTGGATTGTCCTTGAATTCTTTTAACTCCACCTCCCAGTGGTGCTTCTGTCGATGAATCGACCTTCCCTTAACCGACTATCCAGTAATAGTCGCCAGCAGATTGACGTCAATGATGAATTCACGCCCCTGGATCTCCACTCTGCCATCCTCCCAAGTCTCCATCATAGCCAGCATGATTTCATCCTCCACACCCGAGAATAGGTCAAAAAATTGGGTAAAACGCCTATCGGTCAGAATAGCCTGAGCAACAGGCTCCATGACCACCATGTTGGGCTCAATGTAAATCATATTTGGAAGGGTTACCGTCAGATTCCTCTCAAGATTATCATGGAGCTCTGTACTCATAATTTCAGACATAATCCTATAGCAGTAGGTACTAATATGAGGGTGGCACCTTGGCAAGCCTCTGCCATCCGAAGCTGGTTCCTTAAAGCTCATGCCAGTTCTGGAAGCGTGCCTTCGAACACCGTTATCTTGGAAAGTAAGCCACTTCAGCATAGGGATCGTGCCACCGTATCCCTCATCATATCTCTTAGGATCCATTATCTGAACAATGATGATAACGATGGGCGGGAGAAACCTCACGATACGCCACCTTCTCTTGGAAAAAGCACCCGCGTATATCAAGACGTATGGAAACTTGCTCCTGATCCCACGGTAGGTCCTCATGGCATAAATGTCATATTTAGGGATGAGGTCCACCACCTCGGACTTAGACCACCTATTTAACCGAGTTTCCATGCTGGCCTTGGTCTTACTAATTGCTCTTTCCAATATAGGTGTGACCACTGGGAAACACCTTCTAATTTGGGCCCTCTACCCACTGCACGTGATCTGTCGATGTGAAATCCACCTCATCAAGTTTTGGAAAGGATGATTTCTTCCACGTCACCTGGGACCTCATTCGTCCACGTGATCAATCCATCAACCTCCACCCCGATGTTTGCCAGCTTGTCCATTGCCTTGTTGGCTTCACGAAACACGTGTTGGGCCTTCTTCTCTTCACCCTCGTCAACAAGGATCCTTACTTCATTGATTAGGGCCTCGATCCTCCAGGGAGGTTTTATTTTATTGTTAAGGAGGTTGATAATATTTAGGGAATCCCCTTCCACATAACATTTACCCTGGACCTCTTGGAGCATTTGCAGACCATGCCACAGCGCCCATGCCTCAACCTCATTATTAGTCTTGATCCCGATGTTTTTAGAAAAGGCAAAAATGACTTTACCATGATGATCTCTCACCACCCCTCCAGCTCCAACTTTTCCAGGATTGTCCTTGGCCACCCCATCAAAATTGAATTTGATCCATCCCACCAGGGGGCGGTCCACCTAGCCTCCATCCTCGGATGAGGATTAATCACACCTAAAGACTCATCTAAGGACATATCAAGAGATTGGGCTAGGATTTTTTCCTGCAAGGGAATGGTTTGGGTAGTTGGAGGGAGGATGCTCAGGTTCTCTTTGGCAAAAACTAGGATTTTGTTGAGAACCAACAACGGGTCAAGGTTAGAATCGGAAAAGGCTCTGTGGTTCCTTTCTAACCAAATCTGCCAAAGGTAATGGTGGAGGCAAATCTTCCAGAGGAACCTGAGCTGAAGGCTTCTGAAGGGAGAAGGCCATTGATGGAAAAGCTCCAGAATGGTGGCAGGCTGGACCCAGGAGATATTAAAGGTTTGGAATAGTCCATTAAGGATGGCTGCTGACCAGGGGCACTCTAAAAAAATGTGATGAATGGATTCCCAACTGTTCCTGCACAAATAACACCTGTTAGGCAAAAACATACCTCTTCTTATCATGTTGTCGATGGTGAGGATTTTTCCTTGAATTACCACCCATGCGAAATGAGCTATTTTGGGGATCAACTTGTTGATCCAAACCAGATTGGTTTCGAACGGAGGATCATCATGGTCAATAAGCATCCTGTATGCGGATTTGACTGAGAATTCACCACTCTCAGTCGCGTCCCACCTCAGGTGATCATCCTCTGCTCTTATAGAAATGAATTGTTGAGAAAGGATAGCTTCTAACTCCATTGATTCGCCCTGAAGTCCCTGAGCCCTAATAGGTTTCCATCTCAAGTTGCCTCCCTCCTGACTTAGGAAATCGGACACCCAAGGTCCAAAGTTGTTATCAGTATAATTTTTGAGTCTTGCTAACCTGGGATCTGAAAGCAAAGCCTCTTGCGTAGCCCATCTGTCCTCCCAAAATCTGATCTTTGAGCCCCTCCCGACTATCCATCTCATACCTTTTTTCACAACGTCTCTGCTTGCCAGAATTGCTTTCCAGAGAGCAGAACCTCTCATTGGAATGGGAGTGTTAAGAAAATTGGATCCTTGAAGATATTTCCTTTTCACAATGGCTATCCACTCATTCTCTTCATTTGTGAGGACCCGCCATGCTTGTTTCGCTAACAGGGTTGTGTTTAGGTGGGAAATTCTCCTAAGACCCAGGCCACCTCTATCTTTGGGTCGACAAACTTTGCTCCACCCAACTAGGTGGATCCTGTTCTTGCCTTCAGAACCTGACCATAAAATTTTTTTGCAACTGCTCAATTTTTTGGAAGACTCGAGCCGGGGCCTTGAAAGCTGACAGGAAGTAGACCGGGATACTTTGTAGCGAGGCCATAGTCAGGGTAGCTTTCCCTGCTTGAGATAAGAAATGCCCTTTCCAGCCAGCAAGCCTTTTTTGGATTCTTTCGACCACATTGTTCCACATAACTCCCAAAGGAGCCCCAGTGAAAAGAGGTAGGCCTAGATAGGAAGTTGGCAACGAGGCGATAGCGCACCCCAAGATCCCTACGATCCTATTTTGCCTAGGGATAGGGGTGTTAAGGAAGAAAATCTTACTTTTGTTGAAATTAACCTTCTGACCAGCCACCTCCTCATACAGGTTTAGAATGAATTTGATCCTTTTAGCCTCTTCCATAGAAGCTAAGGATAGCATCAGAGTGTCATCAACAAATTGTTGATGAGAGATAGGGGTCGTTTGAGATGTGGCTTTGATACCCGATATCAGGCCTGCAGAGCAGTCAGCTTTGATAGTCCTACCCAAGGCTTCGACCACAAGGATGAAGAGCATAGGACTGATAGGATCCCCTTGCCTCAGTCCCCTACGACTTTGAAAAAAATCGGTCGGGGACCCATTCACCAGAATAGAGAACCAGGGTTTCTGAATGCAACCTCGAATAAGTTTAACCCACTGATGATGAAAGCCAAATTTGACCAATACTGCCTCTAGAAATTCCCAATTGATGCGGTCAAAAGCTTTGTTCATGTCGAGTTTCAGGGCAAAGGAAGCTTTCTTGGTTTGGTTGGTCGAATGGAGAGCTTCATGAACCGTGATGACCCCATCAAGAATAGATCTCCCTTGGACCGAACTCCCCTGGCATTTGTCGATGATAAGAGGCAGGATGCCCTTCATTCTAATTGCGATCAATTTGGTGAGGATCTTGTAGGTTACATTACAAAGGCTCACAGGTCTGTAATCTGCCATTGTTTTCGGATCTGCCCCTTTAGGGATCAAGGCAATAAACGTGGAGTTATAGCTTCTAGGAATGTGTTTGGAAGTCTGGAATTCCCTGATTGCCGCACATACATCAGCCCCCACTGTATCCCAGTAGGTTTGAAAAAAATGAGGAGAGAAGCCATCGGGTCCTGGGGCTTTATCAGGATCCATGGAGAACAAAGCCTCTCTGATTTCTTCATCTAAGAAAGGATCGATGAGATTCCTATTCATGTCATTGTCAACAGCTCGAGGAATGGCCCTCAAAAGAATATCTTTAGCATTGGCCTGACATTGCACTTCTTCTCCCAGAAGGTTGCTGAAGTAAGTCACAACTTCATTTCTAATTTCTTGAACATCATTAGCACTGGAGCCATCTCCCTTCATCAGATTTTTTATTCTGTTGTTGCTTCTATTTCTAAGGGTGGTCACATGGAAAAATTTGGAGTTAGAATCCCCGTCCTTAAGCCAGAGAGCTCTCGACTTCTGCCTCCAATACATTTCTTCGTAGGCCAGAATGTTGTGGAATTCAGCCAAGAGAGTTTTTTCTTCGGCTTTGGTAGCTTCATCATACTGGCCGTTTTCAATGCTCCTTTCGATAACACTTAGTCTTTCACTTGCCTTTTTTTTATTTTCAAACAAGTTCCCAAAAACTTCCTTATTCCACCTTCTGAGGTTATCTCTTACCATTCTTAACTTCTGGGATAGTTTGAAGGATGGGCTACCCTGGCAACTAATCCTCCACCATTGATTCATTTTTTCTTTAAGGTCCTTATGCTTGGTCCACATTGCCTCAAACCTGAAAGGCTTCTTTAGGCAGGACTGTTGGGGAACCTCAAGCAGAATAGGGTTGTGATCTGATGCAATCTTGGGAAGAGACTGTAGGGAAGACTCCCCAAAGTCCATAAAAGCCTCCTTAGATAAGAAGAATCTATCCAGCCTCTCCTGGATGTGGTTGTTCCCTACCCTCCGATTGCTCCAAGTAAACTTAGCTCCTTTTAGCTTTACATCCATAAGCTCGTTTGAATTGATGAACATATTAAAGTCCTCCATGCTTCTGAAAGGTAGGCCAGATCCTCCTTTTTTATCGGATGGGTATAGGGGTGTATTAAAGTCTCCACCTATAACCCAAGGAACGTCCTTAAAGGCTTCGCTCAGATGGGTCAGGTATTCCCACAGCGAGGCTCTTTCTTGAATGGTGTTAGGAGCATACACATTCGAGGTGATCCAAGACTTATTGCAGTCTAGGTCATGAAAAAGAACACTAAGAACCCTCTCCTCTGCCTGAATAACATTTCCTTCCACTTTCTGAGGATCCCACATCGTTAAAAGTCCTCCCGAGGCTCCTCTCGCTTTCTTGAAAGCCATTTCCCCATGCTTCCATAATCTGGTGGCTGCAAG
Source organism: Wollemia nobilis (assembly GCA_028583015.1). Classification (NCBI taxonomy): domain Eukaryota; kingdom Viridiplantae; phylum Streptophyta; class Pinopsida; order Araucariales; family Araucariaceae; genus Wollemia; species Wollemia nobilis. The sequence continues at coordinate 3,024,313 of JAQPPZ010000139.1, read as the reverse complement.
AATTGCCTGTCCCTCATCCATTTTGGTCTCTTGAAGTAATAATATAGTCGGATTCACTATTTTCCTTAATGACTTGGCCATCCTTTGTTTCACTAGGCCATTAAGGCCTCTCACATTCCATGAGAGGATCTTCATTTAGATGACTTGTTATTTTTCCCTCTCCCCTTTCCTTGGGTTGGGGGAGATTTGTTGTTTCTGTTATCTTCCTGACTTGAGATAACTTGTTGTAGTAGTGTCCTCTGTTTCCCATTTGCTATTTCATTGTCAATCTTGAGTTTATAATGGTCTGCCTCGGACATTCTTCCTCTCTTTTTTTCACTTCCAAAGTCAATCGAGGATTTCGCTGAACTTCTTGTCTGCTTTGGGCTAAACTTAGGAGGAATGATTTGTTGCAAAATGGGGCTTGATCCCTCATTGTTCCTTCTGGTATTAGTAATGTCGATACTTGTTTTTGTGCCCTCCAGATTTAGCCTGTATTCATTTGGGTTCTGGACCAACCCTTGAGGATTGATCAGGTCAACAGATATATCTAGAGACGGCCCTACTTTTGAAGGGGATTCAAGGATTTTGGGCCACACGATCTGAGGCTCCTCATTCTCCTCATTTTCTTCATCAGAATCCTTTTCAGCTAAAGCTTCAAATCTATTTAAACTTAGGGTTTTAGGGCTTACCTTATCTCCCTCTTCAACTTGTTGCTTTCCTTTCTCCCTGGCTTTGGCTTGACTCTCTCTGGTAGTGGGGTCTGCTCTAGCTTTCCTGAAAACTCCTCTACCTTGTGGGACCCGAGGTCCTTGGTTTCTGGCATTCCTTCTTCCATTGAACCCTAAAGGGTTTGGATTCTTCGGGCCTTCAATATTGGCGGCCACGGTTGGGCATTGGCTTGGAAGGTGACCTTGGTTTTTGCATTCCATGCAAAAGGCAGGTTTATTTTCATATTCTACCATTTGTTTCCTCAAATATTTTCCATAGCCCAACTCAACGAAGGTTGGCAGTTCACATTCTAAATTTGCGTTAACACAAATCCTTGCCTGAGTCATTCTTGTCCTTGCCAGAGTGGAATGGTCGATAGCAACCAGTTCCCCTATAGTTTTCGCTATTCCTTGAAGCCAGTATTCATTAACGAACTGGGCAGGTAAACTTGGAAAACGAACCCATATGGGGGCTGTGTTAATGTTTTGTGTCTCCGGGTCAAAATCTTCTCCCCAGCGCCTTAGAAACAGGTTGCGCCTCCCTAGAAACCATGACCCACCTGTTAAAATTCGCTCCGCGTCTTCCTTGTTGTTGAACCTTATAATGAAGAACCCTCTTGCAAGGGCCACTATCTCTAGGTTGCCTACCATTTTCCATTTGTTCCAAGCCCATGCCCTTATGGTCTCTATGTCGGGCCTACCACCCAGGAACTTCCCAACCAACGAATGCTTTTCCATCGCCAAAAACCCATCCATAATGTTTGCAGGAGCGATGATCCTATTTTTTTTGGGAATCAATGGAGGGAGATTTTTACAAAAATCCCCCTAGACCCTTTTAGGGTTTTCGCAAAGGACCAAGCCTTTTTGGGTCCCGTAGCTCCTTGTTGGGTCCCTTTGTCAGGTTCTTTATCGGGTGGGTCGGATCCGTTAGAGTTACTATGTTAGTAACTATAATTATTATTAAATAATCTATTTTGTAACATACTTAATCCTATAGCTATCCTATGCTATAGTTGATGAGATTAATTAATAATAATTCTTGTCTTACCTTATGTAACATTGGTATCATCGCAGCTAGGTGGCCTAATACGAGCTCTGCTCGTTCCACTCGACCTGGACCTGGCATAATATTTGAGGGCCCTGCTGGCCCTCAGGACCTGCATGGATCCCTAGGTGGGCCCGCAGACCTGGACCCACGAGTTTGGCCATAGATATGGTCGCTCCAGCCCGCAGGCCTGCAACGCATGCCATCATCAACGACGTCGCCTGTCGGCCTGTAGTCCTGGCCATCGCAGACGATGCTGCTAGAGGGCCAGCGAAAGTGCTAGTTGACCTGGCACACAGGCCGAGCATAGGGCCCGTAGACCCCTAGATCGATCGTGGTCAACGAGATGAGGTTTTTCAACCTCAGCTCCCGTGCTGGCCCCTAGGGCCCGTAGTGCCACGTAGGCCTCATAGGCCACATGGCACACTCCCAAGAGATCCAAGAGGGCAGGAGCACCCTCCCTCTTCCCATAGATTGACGGACATCATGATTTGAGAGGGCAGGCGGCCCTCCAATCCCTGATCAAAAAACTAACACCTAGACATGGACTGACATCGATAGGCCCTAACATGCATCCCGAGGGACACGTGGACTGATGCTGACTGGCCTTGGCATGCATCTCGAGGGACATGTGGACTGACGCTAACTAGGCCTAGCATGCATCCTAAGGGACATGTGGATCTAGGCATGCACCTCGAGGTGCTGACTCGATCGATCTCGACCTCAGGCACAAATCTCGAGGTGCTGACATGGCACTGCCACTAGACTCGACCGAGATCAGACACATGGCGAACAACCATTGACCCTGGCACGCATCGTAAGGTGCTGACTGGACTGGACCAAGACACGACACATGGTGAAGAGCCACTAGACTTGACCTAGACCAGACACGACACGTGGCGGACAGCCACTAGACTCGGACATGACACATGGCACGTGCCACCTAGACTGGACATGACACGTGGGCAACACGTGGCAGACAAGCCATGTGCCACCCGACACCTTGCTGCGACACGTGGCATGCACAATAAAAAATGGGGTCAAGTTGACTACTCGAAGGCAGTCAACAAAGTAAGGGCGTGTTAGGCCCTTTATACAACAAAAATGTTGTTGCGGGATGAATGTGGGATTAAATCCCATTTTTTCTCCCGCATGAAGGCTAGATAGCCTTCATATGGAAGGTTGCAACCTTCCATTGCCATCGGGCTAGCTAGCCCGACTGGAAACTGTGGCCACGTTAAGCCGCTGCCCACCAGACCCGGGTTCGAGTCCCGACGGGGACAAAAAGGTAAAAAAAAAAAAATTAATTTTTTTTTCTCATTATTTAAATTTAAAGTTTTTATTATATTTTTTTTAATAATTAAAATATAAATTATGTTTAAAAAAAAAAATTGATTTTTTTTTATTATATAAAACATAATTTTATTTTTATTATTATTTAGATTATATGATTTAACTTTTTATTTAAATTTTGCAAATTAAAAAAAAAAAGAAAACAAAGTTTTTTTTTGCAAATTCAAAATATAAAGAGTGTTTTTGTTTTCTCCACAAAGGGAGATATAAGACAAGGAAGAGCACCTATCTTTTTGCAAATTAGAAAAACCTTAAAACTCTTCTCAAACCTTGTGAATTTAGCATACAAGAAAGGATCACACTTGATTTTTTATTGCAAATTAGACAACAAGGAGACTGAAATTTTTGTAAGAATCAAAGTTCAAAGAGTGCATTTGTTTTCTCCAAGGAGATATAAGACATAAAATTGCACATTCTTTTTTTTGCAAACTTGAGAAGAACTTGTAACCTTGGGTCCATAAAAACTAAGTCGTGTGTCGACTAGTTCTGGAAGCCTTTCAAATGCGGGTCGTGTGTCGACTTGTCTTGGAAGGAGTGCTCAAAATTGTTAATTTTGCAAAATTCAGGGGAGAAGACAACATTGTACTTCTTTTGCAAAATTGGAAAACAAAGTAGGAGACATAAAAATATCATTTTTTTTGCACAACACAAATACACATTTTGTTGCAAAAATTAAAAGGTGCATTTTCGATTTTACTCGACACCTTTATTGGCAAATTAGGTGCATTTTCGGTTGCATCCGACACCTAGGTGATAAGAATTTTGTGGGCATTCTTGTTTGATTATTGCATTATTTCTTTTGCAATTATAAGTCATAGAATCAAGAACACACTAAACCCCAAAATTTCACAAATTTGTGTAAATCCTTGCACAGATTTAAAGCCAAAATTACTTGATATTCTCTCCTAAATCATCACAAAACCCCTAATTCACTCTTATTTGTTTGGCTTAATTTCCTCCAAATTTTCATCCTTCTTGAAGGGAGTTAAGGCAGGTGCCATTAAATATCTATTTGAGTGAATTATATTTTGATACTCTCTTAGGGTAATCAAAAGAAAGAACAAGTTTTTGAAAATAAGGAACCTTAAAAGTTGCAATCCTTTGCACTAAGGGGGGATAATTCCTTTCTTCCTTCAAACATAGATTTTGATAAGAGGGAAATAAAACTTGTAAAGGCAATCAGAGAAGTCCAAATCATCAACATTAAACCTTTTCTTTTAGACTTCATAATAGCAATCATGCTTGAAGTACTTGCAATAAGAAAGGACAAATTGGTGAACTTTTTTGATCAAATTGCCTAGAAAGCATAGTTTTGCACAAATTGTAAAAATGAAAACCAAGACACCATTCAGTGTTGGTTTCAAAACAAGCAAAACTAAAATGGCAACGACACAACATAGAAGCCATATTTCTTGTGAAGTGTCTCATTCTGATTCTATTTTTGGTTCAAAGATAGCACAAGGAGTGCTAAATTGCTAAAACAGTTTTGTAGAGGGAAAACACGTGTCCCTTGGGCAAAAGCACCATTTTCTCTCTCTCCTCTTTTAGGTTTCATAAATAGCATAAGTTTTTTGTTTTGAAGACCTTGCAATAAGGGGTGCTTGTACCTCTTTTAGGCTTCATAAATAGCAAATTCTAGGTGTTTGAAGTACTTGTAACAAGAGGAGCGACTTTTTGTGATGTAAAATTGCCTAGGAGGCAATATTTGTAAAATCCTTCACAACACTCTTTAGTTGCACACTTTTTGCAATTGAGGGGGGACATAAATTTCTTTTCTTCACAATTTTTTTGTAAAAATGGAAGAAGGCTTATATGGGTGCATTTGTAGCTTTGACCGACACCTTAGTCACACTTCCTTTAGAAATTAATTACACTATGTTTTTGCAACGAGAAGGGGGGAACTTATAAGGGTGCATTTTTGGCAGTGACCGACACCTTAGCTACCTTATATTTTATAAACTCATATTGTAAATGAATGAACCTTGTATGAAGTGATCTATTCTACTACACCTAGCGATTGCAGTGGTTGGTTACCCATGCAATTCGATTGGATGATGTGATTACCATAAGGACATTTGTTGGTGTGAAGACAAAGTGAGGTATGACCCACTTTTTTCTTAGGAGCAGCCAGAGCACTGTGATAGAGCAACGAACCAGTAGATCAACATCTTCTTCACTGTATTGGGGCAGTTATATACTTTACCCAAATGTTGTTGTATAGAGGGATATGTATGTATTACCCAAATAATGTAATAAGGGGGGATGTTAGAGTTACTATGTTAGTAACTATAATTATTACCTCATTTAGGTAATATTTAAGTTTCACCTAGGTAGATATAATTTACCACATGGTAAAAAGTAATTTCTTACTTTTTACCACTAGTAGTTACTATTACCAGTTACCTTGGTTAGTAGTCTATCTTACCGTCATTTCCCTTTGGACGACAGATAGGTTAGTTGTTAGTAGGTTAAGCACTTTTATCTCATAGCGTGTTAGTTGTTAGCATAGATATAGGATCTATTGTTAAATAATCTATTTTGTAACCTACTTAATCCTATAGCTATCCTATGCTATAGTTGATGATATTAATTAATAATAATTCTTGTCTTACCTTATGTAACAAGATCCTCTTGTTGAGCCTACTAGGTCAGGCTTTGGATCTCGACTGTCCTTTGCCTCAGTTCCATCCTATGAATCCTTGCCTATCCCTTGCTCCTTACTCCTACCTGTCCCACCTAACCCTCCAATGGTCCATATCTGCTCGCCTCCTGACCCACCAATGCTGCTCCTCTGCTCCTCCATCGCACTTCTCATCCAAGCCAACAAATTTTTTTGCTCTTTCACTTGCTATATCACAAGTTGATTTTCCTGTTCTTGTGAGCGTAGCTTATCCTAATAAGCAATTTTAAGGTCATTCAATTAAGCTTCCACCTTCTTCAACTTCTCCTCAAACTCAGTCTTGTTGCATCCTTTAGAAAATAATATTAAACATAAGTTACAAACATCATTTCTCCATATATTATAATATTTAATTAATGAAACTAAACCTTATTACTTGATGTTGACCAATTTAAAAATCATTTTCCTCCTAAATGCCTAAAAAAGAATGTAACATTTTGAATGCTACCTAGAAATATTTGACATAATTTTCACTACTGAACTCTGTTATTTCTTTGAATGTTTTTTTGATTATCTTCCTTCTCTTGGGTTGTGACTTTTTGTGATTGTTGAGCAATGTCTTTGATGAATGTTATGCTACCACTCTGAGCTATATAAACTTGCTGCTCTGAGAAGTGTTCCTCTATTGGTTTGTGCTTGAATGATTATGTGAACTTCTCCTTGGCCAAACTCTTGATAACTTCTCCCTGGCAAAGTGTCTCTATTAGGTAGCTTATCTCTTGATTGCTTCTCCCTAGAATTTTTTTTGATATCTTCTCCCTAGCCAAACTCTTGATAGCTTCTCCTTGACCGAATGTCTCTGTTAGTTGGCCAAAATCCTAATGGTTTCTCCTTGGCAAAAATTTTGATAGACTCTCCTTGATTGAACTTTACTATTAGCTAGCCAAACTCTTGATAGCTTCTCCCTAGCCAAACTTCATTGTTATCTAGTTAAACACCTAATAGCTTCTCCTTGGTTGAATGTCATTATTGATCAAACACTATTAAATATGCACTTAAATACTTGGTTGTATGCATTGAACGATTACTTTTGCATATTATAGTATGCTTTGGATGATGATCTTCTACTTATGGATAGAATATTTGAATAAGGTGCTTCTGAATACCACCTTGTTGTTAATTGTTTTACTTTGATATAATAATATTTTTATTTAACAAATATATATTTTTTCTTTGCTACTTAATGTTGATGGGCTGGTTACCTTTAGCTTCTTAATGGCCCTTTTCCTTTATGCTTGTAGAATGTAGAATATAGAATGTTTCTATGGTTTCACGGACAACTTATATTCTTTCTTTAATATAGGCTTCTTGAGTATTTTATTTTGTATAGGCTTATTGAACCTCTTACTTTGTATATAGGCCTCTTAAACTTCCTTTACTGATATAGGCCTTTTTATTTCAATGTTGTAGTATGTGTCTACCTTGAAGAACCTACTTCAAAAAGTGATCCATGACCAATACTGAAATGATATAAAGATATATTTAGTTAGCCTAGTTCTTTAATGTATCCTAGGAACCTTTTTTCTATCTATGTTTTTTGATGCTACAAATATGTCAAGGTCAATTCACTTTTGACCTAATTCTTCTCAGTTCTTATTTTTGCTTATCTTCTTCTTTAATTTTATTATCTTTGATTTCTTCTTCTTTACTTTTCTTCTTCTAAAATTTTCTAATCTCTACTTTTATTCTCTCTAAGCTTTCTTTCTTTCTTCCTTCTTCTTTTTGTATTGCTTGTTCTACACCTAGAAGCTGAAATTCCTCTCTATCTCTATAGGAATCTTCTCAACCTCTGTAGCTATATAGCTCCTTTATCAAAATGAAATATTCAATGTCTTAAGTCACACCTAAGAACCCAATATGATTCTTGTTCTTACTAGAGAACCCAATATCAACGTTGGCGTGGCTCTAAATGTCCCTGAATGACCAAATTTCTCCTGATTTGGTTCATCATCAATCTTCAAACTCTAATTTGCAATCCTTTATCTTCAATATCCAACTTTTTTTTTTGAGTTGGTTTCTTCTCTATCAAATAAAACAGAGTCCTAGTCTTCACTGGTTTTCCTTCAACCAAGTGGAAAGACCCTAGCCTCAAAATCAGGGTGACTAATCCTTATCCCCTCAATCTCTACTCAATAAGACCTTTAAAAATTAGAGTCCAAGTTTGCACTCCCTTAAAAACGAACAAACTTTAGAATAACTTTATTAAAAATGGATAAAGTTAATTAATAATGGTGGCTATAAAATAACTCTATCAAAATGGATAGATTCTGGTGGTAGTTCTAATACCACTATTGGATTTTTAAGCCTTACTACCATAAAAAATATCATAGGTCCTAATATAAAAATAGCCAAAATATTAAAGTTCAAAATAATAATATTATGAGTAGAATATATGAGCAAATTAATATGTATATCAAGTCCTATATAATACTATAAATAACATTCACTCATATAAAGGTCCGAGGTGTAGACCAATTGGTTCCCCCAAAACCCCGAAGGGGGGTGGAGGTCCAAGGTTCAAATATTGAGCCTCTTTGGACTAAATGCTTGTCCCTTTCCTGGTGCTTTAAGTTGCGTAAAATATTTAAAATGATGGTATGGTGGTTACAAGGGCAGAATGCGTGGAGATCTGTGTGGTGGCTTCTAGGGTGGACAATGCAAAATACTGTGACGACCATACAGTCTGCCCAGATTCATGGTGGCTACTGATTCCACCATGTAAAATAAAAAACAAACATTCACTTATATAATCAAATATGAATGTAAATGACCTAAGTCATTTATGAACTATGCATGAAAAAAATTACAATATTAATTACTCAAAATTATTTACAAGCTTAATTTCAAATTGGATCTCTTACAATCAAATAATACAATTATCCTTATTTTTCTCCATATTTTCTCATGGAGTATTGTCTCCATAATTTAGCCATAGTAATGTGATTCTTCAAGTACTTGACTATTACTCTCTATATGACAAGTCTCATGACTCTTGGCTTATCATATTACCACTTGCATACAAGACTCTTCATGGACACTAGACTCTAAGACACTTGCACACATGACTCTTACACTTCTACATGCACTCCTAATCTAAGACACTTGTGCACATCCTCACATTACATATTTGCATTCTTACATACAATATACTTATGCACATTCTCTCAATCTACACTTGCACTCTAACTTACATGACACTTGAGCATTTCCTTCTCATTTCACTCTTACATGACACTTGTGCATTTAATACACATTAATACCTAAATGAAAGTGTTAACACCTAAAATACATTATCTCAAGAAGACTACCAAAGAGCTTTCTTTCCAACCCACACAATCCACTTTGGGAAGCCTCAGGGATAAATACATGGATTTATCCAATAACAAGCAACTTTATCCATAAAAGGCATAATCGTCTCGACCCGAGATGGTCTTGTGTTCCCTACCATATTGACCTGAGATGATCACAAAAAATCAAAATAAAAAAAATAAAAGGTCGGTAAACTGCATATAAATGGTTGTGTGTAGGTCGAAACACTACACATGATTTTGCATTGGTTCCAATCTACCTAAAGGGAACAATTAACCTATAACCTGTAGTCACCTACTGGTAGCAAATCAGGTTGCCCCTAATTACCCTGGTTTTCTCACCTAAATCCTACCAAGAGGTCTATAAATTGGCATCCCTCCTCTGAAAAATAGGTTCCCTGATTTTGAATTTGATCACCATGAAGTGCTAACAAAAAACCACCAGATCCTCTTGCTATAAATAGGATGTTGCTGGATTGCTGTCAAGGATTTGATACCACATCTACTTCCCTCACTTAAATATCTCCTCACAATTTAGCTAGCCTTCTACATCTATCTCATCACCCTTAAACACACAATCGATCAACAAAAACCCTCTACATTGCTTTAAATCCACCCTGGACCTGATCACGATAAGGAACAAAACTACGATAACAATCATCTTGCTCTTAGATTCCATAGACCGAAACTATCTTGATCAAAGAAAATCACATACGACCAACCAAGTGACAAGTTTTAATTATATTTATAGCTTAGATCTATCAAAGTTCATTTGCATTTTAGTCTTGATCACTAATATTTCATACACTTAATTATTTTTTGCATTTTTTTACATTTATAAATTGGATATGGGTTCAAATTTGGTGGACCTCGCATATGTTATTGATTCACTATTATTTCCATTTGTGTGAATGTGAAAGGATTCAAAGATAGTAAAAGGTTCTAGATCTGACCCTACACGGTGGTTGCTAAAAAACCCACTCCCCCAAATGACATGCTAGCATGAAAAGATTCAGATTACACCCAAAGATATTCTTTGTTGAGAAAAGGGGAATTATACCCCTTTTGTAATCATTGTATCATTTGTAAAATTCTCTCAAGAGGACTCTTTATAACACTAGAAATACAAATATATAAAATATATTTTTATTGCTTTAAGCATTTTTTTCATTTGTGTGGTGCAAATTTTTGTCCTTCAAATGGTGATCATGGTGGGACCTTCAGGTCCCCCTTTTTCATCATGTTGTTATTTTACTATATCTACAAAATAACTAATTTTTGTTTATTTTTGTGATCACAAGTTTCAGGGTTAACCATCTCTACCCTAGTCGATCCCCATTTTGAAACCATCTTACCTTGAGACAATCACTGATTAAAGGCCTCAAATAGTTGCACATTTACATTTTAACGCCAAATTTTGCATAGGCTATCAATGTTAGGATTCTTACCCTTTATTTTTCTTTCTATTTTACATATTTTTTGAAGATAAAAGAACAAAAACAAATAAATATAAAATAAAAAATATAGCTGCATGCATTCATTTTAGTTTTTAATTTATTAGATTGTGACCTTAGGTTGAGATGGTCTCCTATCTACAACTGTCTTAGTAAGAGAAGGTATTTGTATTTCTTTTTGTTTTCTCAGCATGGCTGCTTGCTAAAAGACAAATGATCATATAAAGAAAATACTACATTTTTGCTTTACATTCTACATCATTAATATCATTGTATGCTTCTTGGTTTACTTTTTGTAGTAAAATTGAATCACACACTCATGCAACATTTAAACATCGGAAAGTTGGATTTCATCACCAACTGTTGATAGCAATTTCACGACGTGGGCCTTCATCTCCCACTATGGGTTGGCCCCCTAAAAGCCATAGTATCCTCCATGAGAAGGTTTTTTGGACTTCATCACCGAGAAGCCCCTAATATTGGGTACATATTAGAGTGGGTTAGGTTTAAATACCCTTTAACCATGGGGCTTAATAATCAGTGGAACGAAGTTATTGTTATTATCCAAGCCCATCCAAGGGTGAAGCAAAAACCTGGCTGGGCAAGTAGCAGGATTCAAACAACAAAACCCCTTCTTGGGAGGGTATTTTATTCCTATAAGGATACCTATGATATACCTATCATCATAGGAAGCTATCTTGACCTTTTGTGTCATATTCCTCGACATGGGTTATGCACAAACCACATTTTTATATAGTAGTCATTCCATTTTCCCTAGTCATTTTAGAAATAGGATTTTAAACAACGCATCAAAAACACAAAATAAAAATTAAAAAATAAAATAAAATAAATATTTCACAAGCAACAACATTAACGATAAAATCACATTTATTGTTTGCTTTGCTTGCTTTGTTTGTGTAGTTTAGAAAGTGTACTTCATTTACCTAGCTTATGGTCATGACACACAATCAGGATCAAACACAAGAAAATACCCCCAATCCATCACAAAGAGTCATGGATCATTTTTAATATGACCAACAAGGTGACAAGCCTAATACACCCTCTCACCAAGATCTTGATCCACTCGAGCGACAATGTGTTCAATATGACTAAAATATCATCTATTATCCCACTAATCCCAACATATCAGGTGTCACTATTCTAAATATGCCCATAGGCCCTGATGTCGATCACGATATCAACTATCTAGACCACGCCACCCTACATGCCCTTTATAATGATACTTACTTCCATACGAAAGCACCTAGGAGGTTGTTATTATACATTCACATTCCACCTTGTCCTACATCGCCATTGAATAAAGAACATGTGTACACTCCACACCAAGATAGGGATGATTAAGTTACCATAGCTAAGCACCCATGGATGAGCCATGAAGATGATTATGTGGACACATACACCAATAAAAATTACAATAAACCTTCCATATCTACTTAAGTCTGTTGCAATTTGGTATAACCTACCTACGCAGAATAATTTTTTTACCCCTAACATCAAGTTAATGTGGCCTTTCATGGTCCCAAAAAATAAATTATCAACTCTTCTAGGGTTGGTACACAATGCTCACCTATGTGCATCATCGATACATACATGAACCATCCTCATACATTTGACTAGGTAAATCACTGTTATTTGGTAGCCAAGCCAATCCTTGTTCACCAATAATATTTACAATGAACAATCGACCAACTACAACCCACGCTTGTGCATTAGATTCAAAAAATACAACATCATCAAGAGCATCCATTGCAACATCACAATCTTCCACCTCATCCAAATCAAAATCTTCCACCTTGTACATGCTCAAATCCACTTCACCCCCAATACCACAGACCATAACCCACTTATTACCAAGAACCACATATACCTAAACAATATCAAACACACCCCTATTAGCAGGAGTATGGAGCCTATGAAGAATTTCAACTAGAGTATCGATACCAAATCGATACATGTCTTAATTTAAATTACAGTGAAATTTTTGTTGATAACATGAATCCACCACCTCATCAACATCAAAATATACCACTTCCACTTCATCAGAATCAAATATGAGTGACCAACATAATCTCACCAGAAGCCTATCAATTGTTGAATGATCACATCAAATCCTTGTATGAATAAGCCTCTTGCATGGGTTACAAAAAACCAACCTTACAACAACTCAATAATCAATCCATTCACCCATGTGTTCCCTCACCACCATATCCACCCAATTTTTTTAAATTTACATGGTGGAATCAGTAGCCATCATGAATCTAGGCAGGTTGTTTGATTTTTATGGCCGCCATAGTATTTTGCACTGTTTGCCCCAGAATCCACCACATAGTTCGTCGTGCAGTTTACCCCTATAACCACCATGCCACAATCATTTTAAACCTTTTATGCTGCTAAAAGCACCAATAAAGGGACAAGCATTCAGTTCGGTGAGGCCTAATATTGGAACCTTGGACCTCCGATATCCACCTCATTTTGAGATGCCTAAATTGGACAAATTCAAAGGCAAAGAGGATGCACAAGAACATGTAAGCAACTTTGTAAATGTTTGCTTTCACCTTCAAGATAGTGACCCCCTAATGCTTAGGACGTTTCTTATAATATTGGTTGGGGGTGCTTTGGAGTGGTACAATAACTTACCATACCATAGTATTTATACCTTTGAACAACTAGCTAATGCATTCCTAGAATGATTCATGTTTAGCATTAAGAAGAAGGCTATCTTGATTGACTTTTACAACCTTCACCAATTTAAATATGAGCCAATAATAGATTATGGTAATAGATGAAGAGTAGTTATCATAAAATTGCCCTTCACCTTACCCATTATGGAGCTCACTCGTATGTTCACCATAAGTCGCTCAAAACAAATCTCACTTTTACTACAACTTGATAGAGATGTTGAGTTGTCATTGATGTCAAAGGCAGGATTGGAAGGATGATTTAATTATAAGTAATATCATGAGTTTGGACAATATCATGTTTGGGAAAATTATTCAATGCAAACATTATAAAGACAAGTGAAGGTTTAATATTTAATATTATAATATTTAAATATTATAATATAAAGTGAATTTTAAATATTATTGGAAAGTTAGTGGGCCAACTTTGGGTGCCAAAATCAAGGTAAAGGTTCGCATATTAATATATATTTGAAATTCATTTCAAGGTCAAAATTTCGCTCAAACATCCGCTTTGATCAAGGGAGCAAATGAAGCTATCTTTCTGTGCGATGAATGAAAGATTGATTTGAGCAATGGTGGCGCATATGAATGTGAGGAATGGTCAAAGAAATCATTACAAGATCATGAGGAGGAGAACAAGTGAATTATAAATCTAAAGGACAAGCTAGCTGAAGGAGATTTGACAGACATAATCCATTGAAAGGATGTCATTCAAGAAATGGTATAAAGAAGGAGCATGCTAAACTATAAAGGACATCACTCAAGAAATAGTAGAAAGGAGGAGCGTGCCGAATTGTGAAGGTAAGATAATTATTTTTGAACATATTTGATATACATGATAGCAGTAGATATTTGAAGCAAAATCAATGAGCGAAAGTTTCATTGAGAATATTTTAGATACATGATAGCATCAAATACCTAAAGCATAAACAATGAATGAAAGTTTCATTAATCATCTTTGATGTAGATGATAGCACCTATCCCAAAAAAGAGAATCAAATTTATTTGAGATAGAGGAGAGTGGTAGATACAAGGATAAGTAAGCGTAGTTGAGTTTTGGTGGTAGTAGAAGTTTTATCATAGTCAAACTACATAGTGGAGTTGGGAGATGACATATTTGTTGGTAGTGAGATGAGAAAATGCCTATGGACCCATAGGATATTTCACGTTAGTGAAACCCACATGAAGTCTTGAGAACAAGTGCAAGAGACGTTTGCAATTTTTGTTGGTGCTAAGAAGTCACCAAAGCAAAACAAGAAAAACTTGAACATCGAACAAGAAGCAAGAAGGATTCAGAAGCATCATAAAATTACAAAAATTTGAACTAGTTTCGAGTACAAACAAGCACTATGAATACAAGCATTGGGAAGTAAACCAAACTATTTAACAACTTCGTATCTACAAGTTTGAAAAGTGTAATAGCAGGTTTGAGGTTATGGAAGGGAACTAATTTTAGTGTAGTCCAGCACTGACTATAGAAAGAAACTATGTTTGGTGTATTGACATAGGATACTAGGGAGATGAACAAAAATTGATGATCGCAGATTAATATGTGGTATATATTGGAGATCGCCATCAAACCCATCGCATGACTAGAAAATTTTGATTAGTCATCATGAGTGAAATGCAGAAGTACGAACATGCATGGTAATTTCTTGTGAAATCTGTTAGATTGTGTCAAAGGTATGTTAGTGAATGCTTTGACTTGGATGCATTAGAGGATTTTGGTGGCTTCAAATAGTTTATTCCATTAATGGGAGGTATAAGGAATTATTAGATAAATAATATTGAAAAGATTTAGAAAAGAGTTTGTTGTTTTGAAGTACACGTGGGAATAAGTAAAAGAGTATAGTCTCACACAAATAGAAGGATTGTTTTAAAACAAGTCAAGGTGTCACATAGTGCAAGGATAGAGCAAAAGGATTAATGCACATCTTCACCTAAGCATCCAATTGAAAATAAAGGACATTTCAACTATCTACAAGAAAAAGGAAAGGTTCACAAGATAGTTACAAATCAACATTTACAAGGTCAGTTATTAAGTTCTAGACTAGAGCTACCTTTAAAATGTAATAAATGTGAGACATGTGGAAGCGATAAAATTAATTAATGTAAAGAATAGTTTGGTCATTTGAAGCTTCCTAGACAAGTACATCATCTATATGTTTAAGAGGTTAAACAAATTCTGGGTAGAATATATTTTGATTTGAAGAAATCAAACTCAAGAAAAGGGAATAATTTAAAGAGTAAGAGCAGAGTTTTGGATCAAACTTTTGAGCATACTGGAGTAGTGCTTGTGATCATATTTGGAAGTAGATTTGAGTAGTGTATTGAGAGAGGATTTGAGTAGTGTATTGATAGCAGATTTGAGCAGTGTATTGAGAGCATATTTGAGCAGTGTATTGAGAGAAGACTTGAGAAGTATATGAAGAACACAAGCTTATACTAAGAGGGGGGGTGAACAATATAAGACCACTTTTTAATTTCTTTCTAAACTCATATCAATTAATATCCTTAATTACAATAACCAAATATAGTAGTGTGCATTAATAACTCAGATAGCAGTAGTAAGAAAGAGCACAAGTCACCACAAGGGATAAATATTTCTCACAAAACCATAGTCCAAACATGTATCAACCAACTCAAATGTTTCCAACAATGCTCAATCACAAATCTCACATAACAATGATACTCATGTTATTTTCAAGTTCTTTACATAACCAATGGGCTTCAACAACTATGCTTATAAAAAAAGGTTTAAACACAACTCTCAAACCAAAAAACCTTGAAGCATTCAACCAACCACTTTCGAAAAGGAAACCACAATCAATCCTTTTCACTCCAATGATATTTCAAAAATCAACCACCATAAACAATCAATAGGAGAATGTGCCCATACCTTTTTGATGCCAAGAAGTTGTCCACAAAATCTGCCATACTAAACACAACTTTCCTTTCCAATCTCAATAAGGGTTAGTGGAATTCAAATAATAATCACAAGATAAAGCATAACTCAATTTACACCTTTTTACTCCAACTTAATAAACACATCCACCAAAGTCCTTTTTTAATAAAAACCCTTATCAAAATAATAATCAATAAACCTCTCATAAATTATTTTATAACAACTCCTTATTTCTCCTAAATCTTAATTCTCAATTTCATGAACATCAAATTAAATCAACAACTCATCCACCTTTGAAATAATAATCACAACCCTTATAAAAACAAAGTTTAATTAAAAACTTTAATTATTCCTAACCACCTTATAACTCCAACTTAGGGCTTAAAAAAATTAATTAGAGCAAAAACTTATTTACCTCCTCAAGGGGATTTGAACCCCCGAATTGCCCACACCACGAGTGCCTTAGCCGCGGCTAAGGTTGCCACATGAGCTAGCCACTCATTTGAAAGGAAAAGGCACAATGTGCCTTAAAACCTTTCCTCCATTTTCACAAATCAAAAGCGCTTCGAGTGATTTTATTCCAATGCCTTCCAAACAGAGTCAAGGGGATTTGAAACCTTGATGTTTGTGCTGCCACACACCTTAGCCAAAAGCCAATTGCCAATGCGCCACTTGAAGAACACAAGCTTATACTGAGAGGGGGGGGTGAACAGTATAAGACCTCTTTTTACTTTTTCCTTTATACTTCAAAATAGTAAAGCAATATACCCAAAGCAATATCAAAGCAATGCACAATATCATCCACAAAGTGACACCAATTTTAACGTGGTTCACCCAGAATGGCCAGGCTACGTCCACAAAACTTTTCTCTAAAAGTTATCTCAAAGTTCTTTGGGAATCCTTCCCAATTACAATGTTTATGAGCCTCGGCCCAAAGGAGATACCTTCCCCCAATCAGAATTTATGAGCCTCTGCTCAAAGGAGATACCTTCCCCCAATCAGAATTTATGAGCCTCTCGCTCAAAGGAGATACCTTCCCTCTCGCTCCGGAAATGATCCCTCGGAAGATCAACCGCCTCTACCTCTTGCCAGCACGTGGAACTCCTTTCCACCGAAGACCTCCTGTCCTCAATGCTTAGCCTAAGAGACCTTCGCCTTCTATGATCACGTCCACAGCAGCTCAAGCAACCTGTACCAAACACAGTCAGTCGGTCTAGTACAAGTCTTCCTCTGTCTGTCGGATCTGTCCAACTCTTGAACAAATCAATCCTCTCGCATACAAGCCTTCTCAAAGACTTGCCAAATCTGTCCTCGGGTTCTTCTCAAAGAACCAATGCACCTCTGTCATCAAGTTCTCTGATATAACTCTTAAACTCAGCTCACAAGTCCTTTCGCTAGGACCTGTCCAAATCTGCTCACAAGTCCCCACCAAAACCTGTCCAAAATTGCTCACAAGTCCCCACCGGAACCTGTCCAAAACTTGCCACAAGTCCCCACTGGAACCTCGTCCAAAACTGCTCACAAGTCCCCACTCGAACCTGTCCAAAAACTCAGCAAGCTCACCAAGAAAAACTTTCTTAGTAGGAAATCACAAAGTGAATTGTTAGAGACCCAATGTGATTTGTCAAACTCATAGAAGCATAAAGAGAATTGTTAGAGACTCAATATGTTCTATACTCAAATCCCAATCTCAAAACTCAACTCAAATCAACTCATCTCAATCTCAATCTCAAATCTGAAAACTCAACTCAATATCTGAAATGGATAGGATAGAATGTTTTCTTTCAAGAACATGAAACCCCAACAATTGCCAACTATGCAAAGAATCACATAACAATGATACTCATGTTCTTTTCACCATCAATTAGGGTTTCAACAACAATGCTCATCAAACAAGGTTTAGTCAACCAACACCATTCAACTCAACATCAACCTTGAAGCATTCAACCAATCATCACAAGAAAAGGAAACAAGTAGAAATCCTTTTCCCTCCAAAGATATTTGAACAAAACAGCCACCAACACAATATCACCAAATGCAAAGAATAACTTGCTCAAATCAACTCAATGGAGTAAGCCCAATATCATGAATCAAGTAAAGCAATAACTTGATCAAACAACCTCTATGGAAGCAACTCAACCATCAAACTCAAAACAGCCAACCAAGGGTTCCACCAACTCAATGCAAGTAGCTAGACTCACAAATATAAACCCTAGTGCACAAAGCTTCCACTATCTCAAACCAAAAATTATGCATTCACCAAAAACTCTCCTTAAGGATAACAATGCATAAGTAGTCTTCAACAAACCAGAAAATAGGATTTACACCTAGCCAAAGGATACCTAGTAGAATACCTTTTCACTCCAACCTTATTTCAAAAAACATACACCAATCATACTCATAAGAAGAATGTGCCCATACCTTATTGGAGTAGAAGATAATTGAACCTTCAAGTTGTCACCACACACAACTCTCAAACTTCCAACCAAGTTAGGGTTAGAATAAAAAGAAATGAGCAATAATATAAACTTCCTTTATTACACCTTTTAGCTCCACTTCTTTAAACACAACCACCATAACATGCCAATAAATCAACAATCACAGACTCACACCTTATACCTCCATTTTTAATTTTAGCATAGCAAAGAATAATCTTAAAAATACATCCAAAGAAATATGCCCTTATTTCTCCTAAGCTTTTATTCAATGCTAATCACAAAAGCCAAAACTCATAAAATTTAATCACACCTTATAAATCGTTGTCCAAGAAACTTCGAATTTCATGGCATAAAGACGTTTTAATAAAAATGTGTGTTACTCTAGCAAAGCACCCCCGCGAGACTCGAAATGATGACCTCCGCCAATGCAATGCCCAACAGCAGCCTTCATTGCCACTAGCCCACGTGGGCTACGAAGTTCACAAGTGAACTTCCCTCCACTTCACCCTCGAAAAAAACTCCCGAAGACTTTTCAACCGCACGTGCTTCTAAGTCTTCCTTCGATCACAACGAATATAGAGCACAAACACCGCAAATTGCATTCGAGGAATTTCAAATTAATTAGCCTTCCAACCTTAGGAGTTGGAGAATAAATAGTCTCTTCGAAGACACCTTGACGTCGATGAAAATAAAGACCATTTCGAAATTAATCAAAAGTCTTTTCAAAAAGGGTTTAAAAACCCTTAAATAATTTTAATAAATTAAGAATAAAAAAAGGTTTAAAAACCTTTAAGTATTTTTAATAAATTAAAAATAATTTCTCCCTTAATTAATTAAATAATTAATTAATTAAAACCTTGAAGGGTTTTAAATAATAATTAAATAAATAATAAAGAGAACCTCCATTGGTTTTAATAAAAACCATTTAACTTGGTTTTAATAAAAATCGGTTTGGTTTTAATGAAAAACCCTTGCCAATGGAATCTCTCCGGATTCTCTTAAAAATATTCTCTTGGAATCTTCCACCTTTGAAGCCAACACATCCTCTTAACATTAATGCCATTTCCTTTTGACATCAATGACAACTCATAGACAAGAAGCTAGGATCTCAAACCCAAAATTGCCAACAATCTCCCCCTTTGTCATTGATGGCAAACCATGCTTCTCAACAACACATAAACTCAACATAAATAGCTCCCCCTGTCTTGAGGCTCTCCCCCTTACTCAAATCTCTCCCCCTTTGTCATCAATGGCAAAGGGTCACCTTTGGGGCTCGGGACTAAGAATGAGCCTCTTAGCTTAGTCCCTCCCCCACCTCCTGATGAGGTGATTAATTCTTGGGTGGGAGTAAAACTCCCATTAGGCACTCGATCATCATCAGCGTCTATAACTTCCTTGTCGGGCCTTCTCTTGAACTCTTTGTCCATATTCCTGTTCCCGTCACTTGTTCTTGTTCTTGTTCTCATCCCTCGTTCTTGTCCATGCCTTGATCCTTGGACCCGATCATGCCACTGTTCCTGTTCTTGTATTCTAGAATTTCAGCTCTACACTGTCTGATTGTGTGACCTTCATTGTTGCACTTGAAACACTTGACGATGTTGTTTCTCTGAGGTAAACCTGATCTTTGAATCCACCAGTTTTGACCAAACCTATTCTGACCAAACCTATTTTGGCCAAACCTATTCTGACCAAACCTGTTCTGACCAAACCTGTTCTGGCCAAACCTGTTCTGACCAAACCTGTTCCTGTTATTTGCCTTGCAATAAACTGCCTTGTGCCCAAACTGTTGACAAGAGTAGCAATACCCTTGAAAGTAACTAGCACTTCTGAAACTGTCATTTACCTCCTTCACTTGAGCCATGCAATGTGAAGCCATGTGACCAAACCTCGTGACAAGCAAAACATCTCGCCTTGAAACTTTCCTTTAATTGACCTCTTAGGTTCTGAAAACTTCTTCTTCTCATTCTGAATTCTATTTTCTATTTCTGTGCATCTATCATTCAAGGACTCCTTTTCTGAAATACTTTCCTCATCAGAACTCTCTTCCTTTTGGAGTCTCTTACTAGACTCTCCAACTTGTTCCTTGTGTGGCTTAACAAAACCAAGGCCTGTTTTATCTGTTGTCTTTCTTTGACCTTTGATGAGTGACTTAACCTTTTTGGAGCTATCTTGAAACCTCGTAAAGCTTATCCTTGTACTCTTTAGTTTCCTCTTTCAAAGAAGCCATTTTCTGTTCTAACTCACTATACTCAAGAACCTTAGACTCTAACTCATCCTTGAGTTCTTGTGTCTTAGCCATAGAGAAGTCAAGACTTTCTATAAGATCATCTCTCTCCATACAACATTCATCTAACTTATCCTTGAGTCTAGCATTCTTCTTTCTTTCCTTTTTCAAAGCACTAAGAGCACTAATAAGTTCACCTTCAAGATCTACTTCACCTTCCTCTATATCTTCCTCTATTTGTTTGCTTTTTGAATCATCAAAGCCTTTTTCAGATTTCTTATCACTAGAGGTGCTACCCTTTTCAAAAACCATACATGCATCTTCCTTATAGTTTTCTGAAGCATCCTCATACATACTAGAAACCAAATCATTATTTGTGCAATCATCCTCAAGGTGACCAAAATTTCCACATCTAAGACATTTCATGATAATGAATCTATGTTTCGGTTCTTCCTCTTTTTCTGATATGAACAACATCTCATTTTCATTATCACTTGAAGAACTTTCACTATCACTACTAGAACACTTACTTGCTTTGTCTAGGTAGAAACTCTTCTTGTGCTTGTGAGAATACCTCTTTCCTTGATTGTTGTGCTCATCTTTGTTTTTCCTGTGATGCTTGTGCTTTTCGAATCCTTGCTCTTAGAATCCTGTTTATCTTCATCACTTTCATTCTTGGGAACAAGATACAATCAGTAGCATAATGACCAAACTTTCCACAATTGAAACATCTTATATTTTTCATACTTTTGTGCTTTCTAGAGAACTTGCCTTTCTGTCTGTAATATGCCTCTTCATCACTAGAAGACTCATCACTATCTTGAAGTCTGTTTACCCTTGGAATTCTTGGTAGCCTTGAAAGTCGCCTCTTTCTTGACATCAACCTTCACTTGAGTTCTCAACTCAAATGCCGCAAGTATACTATGGAGCTCATCCTTTTTCAACTTATCCAAATCTTTAGCTTCCTCAATAGCAGAAATATTTTCACTAAATCTATTAGGAAGAGATCTTAAAATCTTATCACAAACATCATTTTCAGCAAGCTCAAGACCTAAGTCTTTCATGGAGTTAACAACCTCATCCATACGAAGCATGTAGTCACTAATATTTTCATCATCATTCATCTTGAGTTGTTCAAACATACCTTTGAAGTGTCTCAACTTGGCCTTTCTGACATTTGTATCACCCGTATGAACCACCTTCAACTGTTTCCACATTTCACTAGTTGTCTTGCAGTTGAATCACTTTGGTGAGATCTGCTTTCTGTAAGCCTTTCAGGATTGCATTCATTGCTTTTGAATTGTTGTGATGTAGGAGCCTTTCTTCTTTAGTATTAGGACCATGTTCAGGAATAGTGTACTCATCTTCAATCACTTCCCAAACCTCATTCCCAAGTGCCATTAGATGAACCTTCATCCTTGCACTCCAAAGACCAAAATCTGACCCATCAAGAATAGGTGTTGCATTGCCACTTGAATGATCCATTGTGTTCTTTACTAGCTTTTCCTTCAAGTTGTTAAACTTTTCGAAGGCACCTGCTCCGATACCAATTGAAGAACACAAGCTTATACTGAGAGGGGGGTGAACAAGTATAAGATCTCTTTTTACTTTTTCCTTTATACTTCAAAATAGTAAAGCAATATACCCAAAGCAATATCAAAGAAATGCACAATATCATCCACAAAGTGACACCAATTTTAATGTGGTTCACCCAGAATGGTCGAGCTACGTCCACAAAACTTTTCTCTAAAAGTTATCTCAAAGTTCTTTGGGAATCCTTCCCAATTACAATGTTTATGAGCCTCGGCCCAAAGGAGATACCTTCCCCCAATCAGAATTTATGAGCCTCTGCTCAAAGGAGATACCTTCCCCAATCAGAATTTATGAGCCTCTGCTCAAAGGAGATACCTTCACAGGAGATACCTTCCCTCTGCTCTAGAAATGATCCCTCGAAGATCAACCGCCTCTACCTCTTGCCAACACGTGGAACTCCTTTCCACCGAAGACCTCCTGTCCTCAATGCTTAGCCTAAGAGACCTTCGCCTTCTATGATCACGTCCACAGTAGCTCAAGCAACCTGTACCAAACATAGTCAATTGATCTAGTACAAGTCTTCCTCTTTCTGTCAGATCTGTCCAACTCTTGAACAAATCAATCCTCTGCATACAAGCCTTCTCAAAGACTTGCCAAATCTATCCTCAGGTTCTTCTCATAGAACCAATGCACCTCTATCCTCAAGTTCTCTGATAGAACTATCAAACTCAGCTCACAAGTCCTCTGCTAGGACCTGTCCAAATCTGCTCACAAGTCCCCACCGAAACCTGTCCAAAACTGCTCACAAGTCCCCACTGGAACCTGTCCAAAAATTGCTCACAAGTCCCCACCGGAACCTGTCCAAAAACTCAGCAAGCTCACCAAGAAAAACTTTCTTAGTAGGAAATCACAAAGTGAATTGTTAGAGACCCAATGTGATTTTTCAAACTCATAGAAGCATAAAGAGAATTGTTAGAGACTCAATATGTTCTATACTCAAATCCCAATCTCAAAACTCAACTCAAATCAACTCAGCTCAATCTCAATCTCAAATCTGAAAACTCAACTCAATATCTGAAATGGATAGGATAGAATGTTTTCTTTCAAGAACATGAAACCCCAACAATTGCCAACTATGCAAAGAATCACATAACAATGATACTCATGTTCTTTTCACCATCAATTAGGGTTTCAACAACAATGCTCATCAAACAAGGTTTAGTCAACCAACACCATTCAACTCAACATCAACCTTGAAGCATTCAACCAATCATCACAAGAAAAGGAAACAAGTAGAAATCCTTTTCCCTCCAAAGATATTTGAACAAAATAGCCACCAACACAATATCACCAAATGCAAAGAATAACTTGCTCAAATCAACTCAATGGAGTAAGCCCAATATCATGAATCAAGTAAAGCAATAACTTGATCAAACAACCTCTATGGAAGCAACTCAACCATCAAACTCAAAACAGCCAACCAAGGGTTCCACCAACTCAATGCAAGTAGCTAGACTCACAAATATAAACCCTAGTGCACAAAGCTTCCACTATCTCAAACCAAAAATTATGCATTCACCAAAAACTCTCCTTAAGGATAACAATGCATAAGTAGTCTTCAACAAACCAGAAAATAGGATTTACACCTAGCCAAAGGATACCTAGTAGAATACCTTTTCACTCCAACCTTATTTCAGAAAACATACACCAATCATACTCATAAGAAGAATGTGCCCATACCTTATTGGAGTAGAAGATAATTGAACCTTCAAGCTGTCACCACACACAACTCTCAAACTTCCAACCAAGTTAGGGTTAGAATAAAAAGAAATGAGCAATAATATAAACTTCCTTTATTACACCTTTTAGCTCCACTTCTTTAAACACAACCACCATAACATGCCAATAAATCAACAATCACAGACTCACACCTTATACCTCCATTTTTAATTTTAGCATAGCAAAGAATAATCTTAAAAATACATCCAAAGAAATATGCCCTTATTTCTCCTAAGCTTTTATTCAATGCTAATCACAAAAGCCAAAACTCATAAAATTTAATCACACCTTATAAATCGTTGTCCAAGAAACTCCGAATTTCGTGGCATAAAGACGTTTTAATAAAAACGTGTGTTACTCTAGCAAAGCACCCCCACGAGACTCGAAACGGTGACCTCCGCCAATGCAGCGCCCAACAACAGCCTTCGCTGCCACTAGCCCATGCGGGCTACGAAGTTCACAAGTGAACTTCCCTCCACTTCACCCTCAAAAAACTCCCGAAGACTTTTCAACCGCACGTGCTTCTAAGTCTTCCTTCGATCGCAGCGAATACAGAGCACAAACACCGCAAATTGCATTCGAGGAATTTCGAATTAATTAGCCTTCCAACCTTAGGAGTTGGAGAATAAATAGTCTCTTCGAAGACACCTTGACGTCGACGGAAATAAAGACCATTTCAAAATTAATCAAAAGTCTTTTCAAAAAGGGTTTAAAAACCCTTAAATAATTTTAATAAATTAAGAATAAAAAAAGGTTTAAAAACCTTTAAGTATTTTTAATAAATTAAAAATAATTTCTCCCTTAATTAATTAAATAATTAATTAATTAAAACCTTGAAGGGTTTTAAATAATAATTAAATAAATAATAAAGAGAACCTCCATTGGTTTTAATAAAAACCATTTAACTTGGTTTTAATAAAAACCGGTTTGGTTTTAATGAAAAACCCTTGCCAATGGAATCTCTCCGGATTCTCTTAAAAATATTCTCTTGGAATCTTCCACCTTTGAAGCCAACACATCCTCTTAACATTAATGCCATTTCCTTTTGACATCAATGACAACTCATAGACAAGAAGCTAGGATCTCAAACCCAAAATTGCCAACAATCTCCCCCTTTGTCATTGATGGCAAACCATGCTTCTCAACAACACATAAACTCAACATAAATAGCTCCCCCTGTCTTGAGGCTCTCCCCCTTACTCAAATCTCTCCCCCTTTGTCATCAATGGCAAAGGGTCACCTTTGGGGCTCGGGACTAAGAATGAGCCTCTTAGCTTAGTCCCTCCCCCACCTCCCCGATGAGGTGATTAATTCTTGGGTGGGAGTAAAACTCCCATTAGGCACTCCATCATCAACGTCTATAACTTCCTTGTCGGGCCTTCTCTTGAACTCTTTGTCCATATTCCTATTCCTCGTCACTGTTCTTGTTCTTGTTCTCATCCCTCGTTCTTGTCCATGCCTTGATCCTTGGACCCGATCATGCCACTGTTCCTGTTCCTCGTATTCTGGAATTTCAGCTCTACACTGTCCGATTATGTGACCTTCATTGTTGCACTTGAAACACTTGACGATGTTGTTTCTCTGAGGTAAACCTGATCTTTGAATCCACCAGTTTCGACCAAACCTGTTCTGACCAAACCTGTTCTGGCCAAACCTGTTCTGACCAAACCTGTTCGACCAAACCTGTTCGGCCAAACCGTTTCGACCAAACCTGTTCCTGTTATTTGCCTTGCAATAAACCGCCTTGTGCCCAAACTATTGACAAGAGTAGCAATACCCTTGAAAGTAACTAGCACTTCTGAAACCGTCATTTACCTCCTTCACTTGAGCCATGCAATGTGAAGCCATGTGACCAAACCTGTGACAAGCAAAACATCCGCCTTGAAACTTTCCTTTAATTGACCTCTTAGGTTCTGAAAACTTCTTCTTCTCATTCTGAATTCTATTTTCTATTTCTGTGCATCTATCATTCAAGGACTCCTTTTCTGAAATACTTTCCTCATCGGAACTCTCTTCCTTTTGGAGTCTCTTACTAGACTCTCCAACTTGTTCCTTGTGTGGCTTAACAAAACCAAGGCCTATTTTATCTGTTGTCTTTCTTTGACCTTTGATGAGTGACTTAACCTTTTTGGAGCTATCTTGAAACCTCGTAAAGCTTATCCTTGTACTCTTTAGTTTCCTCTTTCAAAGAAGCCATTTTCTGTTCTAACTCACTATACTCAAGAACCTTAGACTCTAACTCATCCTTGAGTTCTTGTGTCTTAGCCATAGAGAAGTCAAGACTTTCTATAAGATCATCTCTCTCCATACAACATTCATCTAACTTATCCTTGAGTCTAGCATTCTTCTTTCTTTCCTTTTTCAAAGCACTAAGAGCACTAATAAGTTCACCTTCAAGATCTACTTCACCTTCCTCTATATCTTCCTCTATTTGTTTGCTTTTTGAATCATCAAAGCCTTTTTCAGATTTCTTATCACTAGAGGTGCTACCCTTTTCAAAAACCATACATGCATCTTCCTTATAGTTTTCTGAAGCATCCTCATACATACTAGAAACCAAATCATTATTTGTGCAATCATCCTCAAGGTGACCAAAATTTCCACATCTAAGACATTTCATGATAATGAATCTATGTTTCGGTTCTTCCTCTTTTTTCGATATGAACAACATCTCATTTTCATTATCACTTGAAGAACTTTCACTATCACTACTAGAACACTTACTTGCTTTGTCTAGGTAGAAACTCTTCTTGTGCTTGTGAGAATACCTCTTTCCTTGATTGTTGTGCTCATCTTTGTTTTTCCCGTGATGCTTGTGCTTTTCAGAATCCTTGCTCTTAGAATCCTGTTTATCTTCATCACTTTCATTCTTGGGAATAATACAGTCAGTAGCATAATGACCAAACTTTCCACAATTGAAACATCTTATATTTTTCATACTTTTGTGCTTTCTAGAGAACTTGCCTTTCTGTCTGTAATATGCCTCTTCATCACTAGAAGACTCATCACTATCTTGAAGTTGTTTACCCTTGGAATTCTTGGTAGCCTTGAAAGCTGCCTCTTTCTTGACATCAACCTTCACTTGAGTTCTCAACTCAAATGCTGCAAGTATACTATGGAGCTCATCCTTTTTCAACTTATCCAAATCTTTAGCTTCCTCAATAGCAGAAATATTTTCACTAAATCTATTAGGAAGAGATCTTAAAATCTTATCACAAACATCATTTTCAGCAAGCTCAAGACCTAAGTCTTTCATGGAGTTAACAACCTCATCCATACGAAGCATGTAGTCACTAATATTTTCATCATCATTCATCTTGAGTTGTTCAAACATACCTTTGAAGTGTCTCAACTTGGCCTTTCCGACATTTGTATCACCCGTATGAACCACCTTCAACTGTTTCCACATTTCACTAGCTGTCTTGCAGTGAATCACTTTGGTGAGATCTGCTTTCGTAAGCCTTTCAGGATTGCATTCATTGCTTTTGAATTTCTGTGATGTAGGAGCCTTTCTTCTTTAGTATTAGGACCATGTTCAGGAATAGTGTACTCATCTTCAATCACTTCCCAAACCTCATTCCCAAGTGCCATTAGATGAACCTTCATCCTTGCACTCCAAAGACCAAAATCTGACCCATCAAGAATAGGTGCTGCATTGCCACTTGAATGATCCATTGTGTTCTTTACTAGCTTTTCCTTCAAGCTGTTAAACTTTTTGAAGGCACCTGCTTTGATACCAATTGAAGAACACAAGCTTATACTGAGAGGGGGGGTGAATAGTATAAGACCTCTTTTTACTTTTTCCTTTATACTTCAAAATAGTAAAGCAATATACCCAAAGCAATATCAAAGCAATGCACAATATCATCCACAAAGTGACACCAATTTTAACGTGGTTCACCCGTAATGGTCAGGCTACATCCACAAAACTTTTCTCTAAAAGTTATCTCAAAGTTCTTTGGGAATCCTTCCCAATTACAATGTTTATGAGCCTCGGCCCAAAGGAGATACCTTCCCCCAATCAGAATTTATGAGCCTCTGCTCAAAGGAGATACCTTCCCCAATCAGAATTTATGAGCCTCTGCTCAAAGGAGATACCTTCCCCTCTCCTCTGGAAATGATCCCTCGTAAGATCAACTGCCTCTACCTCTTGCCAGCACGTGGAACTCCTTTCCATCGAAGACCTCCTGTCCTCAATGCTTAGCCTAAGAGACCTTCGCCTTCTATGATCACGTCCATAGTAGCTCAAGGAACCTGTACCAAACATAGTCAATCGGTCTAGTACAAGTCTTCCTCTATCTATTAGATCTGTCCAACTCTTGAACAAATCAATCCTCTACATACAAGCCTTCTCAAAGACTTGCCAAATCTATCCTCAGGTTCTTCTCATAGAACCAATGCACCTCTGTCCTCAAGTTCTCTGATAGAACTATCAAACTCTACTCACAAGTCCTCTGCTAGGACCTGTCCAAATCTGCTCACAAGTCCCCACCGAAACCTGTCCAAAAACTGCTCACAAGTCCCCATTGGAACCTATCCAAAATGCTCACAAGTCCCCACCGGAACCTGTCCA
Organism: Wollemia nobilis; assembly: GCA_028583015.1. Classification (NCBI taxonomy): domain Eukaryota; kingdom Viridiplantae; phylum Streptophyta; class Pinopsida; order Araucariales; family Araucariaceae; genus Wollemia; species Wollemia nobilis. Next base: position 2,995,630 of record JAQPPZ010000139.1, on the reverse strand, counting down.
AAAATTGCTCACAAGTCCCCACTGGAACCTGTCCAAAAACTCAGCAAGCTCACCAAGAAAAACTTTCTTAGTAGGAAATCACAAAGTGAATTGTTAGAGACCCAATGTGATTTTTCAAACTCATAGAAGCATAAAGAGAATTGTTAGAGACTCAATATGTTCTATACTCAAATCCCAATCTCAAAACTCAACTCAAATCAACTCAGCTCAATCTCAATCTCAAATCTGAAAACTCAACTCAATATCTGAAATGGATAGGATAGAATGTTTTCTTTCAAGAACATGAAACCCCAACAATTGCCAACTATGCAAAGAATCACATAACAATGATACTCATGTTCTTTTCACCATCAATTAGGGTTTCAACAACAATGCTCATCAAACAAGGTTTAGTCAACCAACACCATTCAACTCAACATCAACCTTGAAGCATTCAACCAATCATCACAAGAAAAGGAAACAAGTAGAAATCCTTTTCCCTCCAAAGATATTTGAACAAAATAGCCACCAACACAATATCACCAAATGCAAAGAATAACTTGCTCAAATCAACTCAATGGAGTAAGCCCAATATCATGAATCAAGTAAAGCAATAACTTGATCAAACAACCTCTATGGAAGCAACTCAACCATCAAACTCAAAACAGCCAACCAAGGGTTCCACCAACTCAATGCAAGTAGCTAGACTCACAAATATAAACCCTAGTGCACAAAGCTTCCACTATCTCAAACCAAAAATTATGCATTCACCAAAAACTCTCCTTAAGGATAACAATGCATAAGTAGTCTTCAACAAACCAGAAAATAGGATTTACACCTAGCCAAAGGATACCTAGTAGAATACCTTTTCACTCCAACCTTATTTCAGAAAACATACACCAATCATACTCATAAGAAGAATGTGCCCATACCTTATTGGAGTAGAAGATAATTGAACCTTCAAGCCGTCACCACACACAACTCTCAAACTTCCAACCAAGTTAGGGTTAGAATAAAAAGAAATGAGCAATAATATAAACTTCCTTTATTACACCTTTTAGCTCCACTTCTTTAAACACAACCACCATAACATGCCAATAAATCAACAATCACAGACTCACACCTTATACCTCCATTTTTAATTTTAGCATAGCAAAGAATAATCTTAAAAATACATCCAAAGAAATATGCCCTTATTTCTCCTAAGCTTTTATTCAATGCTAATCACAAAAGCCAAAACTCATAAAATTTAATCACACCTTATAAATCGTTGTCCAAGAAACTCCGAATTTCGTGGCATAAAGACGTTTTAATAAAAACGTGTGTTACTCTAGCAAAGCACCCCCGCGAGACTCGAAACGATGACCTCCGCCAATGCAACGCCCAATAGCAGCCTTCACTGCCACTAGCCCACGCTGGCTACGAAGTTCACAAGTGAACTTCCCTCCACTTCACCCTCGAAAAAAACTCCCGAAGACTTTTCAACCGCACGTGCTTCTAAGTCTTCCTTCGATCGCAGCGAATACAGAGCACAAACACCGCAAATTGCATTCGAGGAATTTCGAATTAATTAGCCTTCCAACCTTAGGAGTTGGAGAATAAATAGTCTCTTCGAAGACACCTTGACGTCGACGAAAATAAAGACCATTTCGAAATTAATCAAAAGTCTTTTCAAAAAGGGTTTAAAAACCCTTAAATAATTTTAATAAATTAAGAATAAAAAAAGGTTTAAAAACCTTTAAGTATTTTTAATAAATTAAAAATAATTTCTCCCTTAATTAATTAAATAATTAATTAATTAAAACCTTGAAGGGTTTTAAATAATAATTAAATAAATAATAAAGAGAACCTCCATTGGTTTTAATAAAAACCATTTAACTTGGTTTTAATAAAAACCGGTTTGGTTTTAATGAAAAACCCTTGCCAATGGAATCTCTCCGGATTCTCTTAAAAATATTCTCTTGGAATCTTCCACCTTTGAAGCCAACACATCCTCTTAACATTAATGCCATTTCCTTTTGACATCAATGACAACTCATAGACAAGAAGCTAGGATCTCAAACCCAAAATTGCCAACACCACTCTGCCCACGATGACTTTGAACTTTGACCAACCTTCGTTTATTTGCTGCTTCTGCTTTCTAAAATATTTTCACACGAGCTCAATTCGGATGCTTAGCCAATGATTATTAACCACGAGCAAGTATCAGTTTATAAACCTTAGGTATTCCCTTTATATATCCTCCATATTATTTTTGATGACGTCGATGAAAATCTTGCATGTTTAATTTTAAATTTTAAATAATTAAAATTTAAACTAAATATTAAAAATTAAATATCTCCATCACGGGGGCACCTTTTTGATGAAACAAAATGCCAACTTGGGTTTTAAGAAAAACCCAGTTCAAATATACCATCCATGGTTTTAAATAAAACCTTTTATTTTGCCTGCCTTGGTTTTCACAAAAACCCTGTATTTATCCATGCTTTCCAAAATATCATTTGGCCACCAAAACTCAATGTGATCCATGTGACATCCATGACAACTTAAAATAACTCAAATTGCCAAAAATCCCCTCCTTTGTCATTGATGGCAACACCTCTAATGCAAAAACCATAATCACTACAAAAACCATCTCTGAGAATCAAAGTTGCTCCCCCTGACTCAATACTTTCTATGGAGGCTGCTCCCCTAACTCAATGCTCTCTTTAGAGGCTGCTCATCCTAACTCAATGCTCTCTTTAGAGGCTGCTCCCCCTAACTCAATGCTCTCCCCATTAATCATATCTCTCCCCATTTGAATCAATGGCAAAAGGGACACCTATGGGGCTAAAAGATATGACTCTTAAGCATAGCCTCCTCACCACCTTCTCTCTTGAGGTGATTAATTTTGGGGTGGGAGTAATTTTACTCCCATATTACATTGTTTCTTTCCTTTATCAACTTCCTTCCATGTTTTTATGATATCCTTCTCTTGATATTCTTGCCTTGAACCTTTTTGATCTTCTTGCCTTGAACCTGTTTGACCTTCTTGCCTTGAACCTATTTGACCTTCTTGCCTTGAACTTGTTTGGAATTGAGTCCTACACCATTTTGCAATATGTCCAAAGTTATTGCAGTTAAAACACTTGATATTGTAGCCTTTGGATGGTGCCCATATACTGAAATATTTCTTGAAATAATTTCCATATCCATTCCTTTCCTGAACCCTGTATTGTGAAGTTCTGTTTTCATGACCATTATGACCATGACTTTTGAATTGTGTAGCTCTAAAACAAAAACCATGTTGCTCATTTCCTTTGCACTGTGAAGCCTTAATGATCAATCTTGTTATATTAGAAGCAATGTCCCTAAAAACCATACCTTCTTCCTTTGATGTTCCTTCTAGCAAAATCAAACTTCTTTGATCCATAGACCCTGTAGTGTATAGCCTTGTATCCAAATCCATTACAAGAAAAACAACGTCCTTGAAAATCCCTTTTTTCATGCCTTGGTTCCTCATACATTTCTTGACCATTATTCCTATGATCATCTTCAACTTGTGCATTGCATTCTTGAACTTTCTTTGTAGTATCTAAATCCTTTTCCTTAGTTTCTTCCTTGTTTTTCTCTTCAAGTATTTCTTTTCCTTTTGAACTTGATTCACCTATCTCAAAACAAGATCCAAACTAAATATTTGGAGCCATAGGAACTTTGGAACTTTCTTCATAACACTTAGGTGCTTCCTTGCTTTCATATTTTAGAACTTCCTTTCCTTTTGAGTGTGAATTTTATTGGAAATAGGATACAACTTTAAAATAAGTTTCCACTCATTTTTGAACCTTTTCATCTAATGTGTCATGTCTTGATGTTATTACCCTTAGTTCTTCATTCATCCTTTCCTCTATCATTTTTGCATCTTGAAGCTTATTTCTTAGATCACTGATTGTCTGAAGTAGTTCTTCTCTAATTTTTACATCTGTTCGAATCTTGTTTTCAAGATTCCTAATTTCTTCTTTTAGCCTTTTGACTTTCGATTTTTGTTTTCTTGGATCATCCTTTTTTTTTTTCTATTACCAAAAGTGAGACCTCTTCACTGTCATTGATATCATTATCATCTTCTATAGCAAACAAACTCTCATGATTTTTTGACCATGCTTATTTCCTTGATGTGTCATCTCATCTTCACTATCACTGAAACCATTGCAATATCCTGATCTGTGATTTCTTTGACCACACAAAAAGCACTATTCTCTTTCACCTTCTATTCCTAGGAATATATGTTCTTCCTTTTCATCATCTGATTTGTCTCTATCACTGTAATCTAAGCTATCACTTGCTTCTACAATGTAGTAAGATTTATTTGCCTTACAAAAAATCTTCTTCTTCTCATACCTATTTTGCTTGAATCTGTCATCTTTGTCATGCTTATGCTTTCCATATTATTTTCTTCTATGATCCTATTTTTCATCATCATTGTTTCCTTCATGTGGACACTTGTGTGCAAAGTGATCAAGATCACCACACTTGTAGCATCTGACTTTCCTCATATCCCTAAAATTCCTTGAGTCCTTATTTGTAGATGATCCATTTTGTGAAGCCATCTATGTTCTTCTAGAATATGCCCTCAAGCTGTTAGCCTTTCTAAAGGAACCCGCTCTGATACCAATTGAAGAACACAAGCTTATACTGAGATGGGGGGTGAACAATATAAGACCACTTTTTACTTTCTTTCCAAACCAATATCAATTAATGTCCTTAATTGCAATAACCAAATATAGTAGTGTGTATTAATAACTTAGATAGCAATAATAAGCAAGAGCACAAGTCACCACAAGGGAAAACTCTTTCTCACAAAACCCTAGTCCAAGCATGTATCAACCAACTCAAATGTTTCCAACAATGCTCAATCACAAATCTCACATAACAATGATACTCATGTTATTTTTAAGTTCTTTACATAATCAATGGGCTTCAACAACTATGCTTATAAAAAAATGTTTAAACACAACTCTCAAACCATAAAAACCTTGAAGCATTCAACCAACCACTTTTGAAAAGGAAACCACAATCAATCCTTTTCACTCCAATGATATTCCAAAAATCACCACCATAAACAATCAATAGGAGAATGTGCCCATACCTTTTTGATTCCAAGAAGTTTTCCAAAAAATCTGCCACACTAAACACAACTTTCCTTTCCAATATCAATAAGGGTTAGTGGACTTCAAATAATAATCACAAGATAAAGCATAACTCAATTTACACCTTTTTACTCCAACTTAATAAATACATCCACCAAAGTCCTTTTTTAATAAAAATCCTTATCAAAATAATAATCAATAAACCTCTCATAAATTATTTTATAACTCCTTATTTCTCCTAAATCTTAATTCTCAATTTCATGAATATCAAATTAAATCAAAAACTCATCCACCTTTGAAATAATAATCACAACCCTTATAAAAACAAAGTTTAATTAAAAACTTTAATTATTCTTAACCACCTTATAACTCCAACTTAGGGCTTAACAAAATTAATTAGAGCAAAAACGTATTTACCTCCTCAAGGGGATTCGAATCCCCGACTTGCCCACACTGAGCTAGCCACTCATTTGAAAGGGAAAGGCACAACGTTCCTTAAAACCTTTCCTCCCTTTTCGCAAATCAAAAGCGCTTCAAGGGCTTTTCTTCCAACGCCTTCCGAACATAGTCAAGGGGATTCAAAATCTTGACGTTTGTGCTACCACACACCTTAGCCAAAAGCTAATTGCCAATGTGCCACTCTGTCCATGATGACTTTGGACTTCGACCAACCTTCATTTATTCGCTGCTTTTGCTTTCTAAAATATTTTTGCACAAGCTCAATTTGGATGCTTAGCCAACGATTATTAACCATGATCAAGTATTAGTTTATGAACCTTAGGTATCCCCTTTATATAGCCTCCTTATTATTTTTGATGACGTCAGTAAAAATATTGCATATTTAATTTTAAATTTAAATTTAAATTTTAAATAATTAAAACTTAAACTAAATATTAAAAATTAAATATCTCCATCACCGGGGCACATTTTTCGATGAAACAAAAGGCCAAATTAATTTTTAAGAAAAAACCAGTTGAAATATGCCATCCATGGTTTTAAATAAAATCTTTTATTTTTCCTGCCTTGGTTTTCACAAAAACCCTGTATTTATCCATGCTTTCCAAAATATCATTTGGCCACCAAAACTCAATGTGATCCATGTGACATCAATGACAACATAAAATAACTCAAATTGCTAATAGTATATTGAGAGTAGATTTGAGCAGTGTTTGTGATCAATTTTGAGAGCATATTTGAGTAGAGTTTTGGATCAAATTTTTTAGAAGACTTGAGTAGAGGGGATTGGTGTCTCTAGTGGGTTGGTGCCCACAAATTTGAGTAGAGGGTATTGGTGTCTCATGTGAGTTGGTACCCACAAAACTGTATAGGATATTTGTGTCTCCTGTGGGTTGGTGCCCATGAACTTGAGTATAGGGGATTGGTGTCTCCTATGGGTTGGTGCCCACAAACTTGTACTAGGGGATTGGTGTCTCTTGTGGGTTGGTGCCCATGAAATTTATTGAAGAAATATATAAGCAATAGTTTGTCGTGGTTTTATCTTGAAAGGATATTTCCACATAAAATTATTATCTCTTATGTGTATGGAAATTGTGCATTGATTTATTATTGCATTCACATTATTGCAATTATTGGTTTGAAAATAAAAGTTTTATCTTATATTGTTCACCCCCTTCAATATAAGCTTGTGTTCTTCAATTGGTATTAGAGCAAGTTCCTTCATGAAAGCCTAACCGATTGAAGGAAGATCTTACAAGAACACACATGGCTAAGAAGGTGAAAAAAGATGCTCCTATTATCGAAAACTAAGAAAAGAAGAAAGATCCATAAAATCAAGAGGAAGCCATAGTTGACATAGAAGAGGAACCTATTTTTGATCTTAAATACGTGAAGAGGCTTAGAAAGAACTCAAAATTTGAGACTCAAGTACAAAAGCATAATAAGATAAAGGTAAAGCTTTCACAAGATCTCATCAACTTAAAAGTGAAAAGTAAAGCAAAGTGAATTGAAGAAGGTATGGTTGAGCAGTCAAAGGCAAAAGAGTTGGAATGTGAAAAACTGGAACATGAGGTTGTATCTATGAGGAAGGAAGTAGAATAATCTAATGATAAGCTACATAATTTTGAGAAAAGCACAAAAATCATGGATGATATTATCAAAACATAGGGATCTTCAGTTATAAATACTGGACTTGGTTTTGAAGGAAGTCAAAATAAACAAAATGCAGAGTCAATATCAAAAGGAACAAATACATTAAAGAAAATAATTAAATAAGAGCCTAAGACCTATGCTGATGTGTTGAGAAGTGGAAGAATCAAGGAGGAAGAAAATAAAACATCATCAAGGAATGAAGTCCATCATAAAAACAACAATGAGAGAACCATGCGATAATATCCTCCAAGGCAATCAAACAGGTTTCAATATTTCTTCCATGGTTATTGTTTTTCATGTAATTAATTTGGTCATAAAGCTATAAATTGCAATAGAAATTTCAAATCACTAACACCTCTCATAGACTACAAAAACATTTGTTACAATTGTAACACTTTTGGACATAGAGCTAAATGTTGTAGAACAATGTTCCCTAAAATTTTGAAGTCAAGTAATAAGGAGGATGGTCAAAATGTTCAAAAGGGTATGACCTCCAAAGTTTGAAAAAAGAAAAAATATCAGGAAAAGGAGCATTGTAAGTTGGGATTAGTTTCACTCCCATATCATAATTGAATATCTCAAGAAGAGCAGGTAGTAAGGGGGCATTGTCAATTGTATTATATTTCAGCCCCAAGGAGCCTTTGCCATTGATGTCAAAGAGGGAGAATTTCAGTAAGGGGGAGCAGCTTGTGATCATGTTGCAATAAAGGATAGTTTCGTTGCAGGGTTGCCATCAATGACAAAGGGGGAAATTGTTAGAAAGGTTGAGTTGTCATTGATGTCAAAGGCAGAATTGGAAGATTGATTTAATTATAAGTAATATCATGAGTTTAGACAATATCATGTTTGGACAAATTATTCAATGTAAACATTGTAAAGACAAGTGAAGCTTTAATATTTAATATTATAATATTTAAGTAATATAAAGTGAATTTTAAATATTATTGAAAATTTAGTAGGTTGACCTTGGGCACCAAAAGCAAGGCAAAGGTTTACATATTAATATATGTTTGAAATTCATTTCAATCTTGAACTTCTACTCAAACTTCTGCTTGAACATCCGCTTCGATCAAGGGAGCAGACAAAGCTATATTTGAGCGTAGTGAATGAAAGAGCAATTCAAGAAATGGTGACATATATGAAGGTGAGAAATGGTTAGATATGAAAGTGAGCAACATTTATTTTTGAAGGTGCGCACAAGAAAAAAATTGTTGTGGTTGCCCTTTTTGTTTCACATTGAATGCGAGACCAGTTTTGAGCTATTAAAGAGAAATCATTATTTGAAGGCTTTGAAGGATGATTACATGCAGATTAACATGCAAGAAGCATTGTAAGAAAACCATATGGGATATAAGCTATCATTAGGTTTGAGTCATCAAAGAAATCATTACAATATCATAAGGAGAACAAGTAAATTATAAATCTAAAGGATAAACTAGCTGAAGGAGATTTGATAGACGTAATTCGTTGAAAGGATGTCATTCAAAATGGTATAAAGAAGGAGCATGCTAAACTGTAAAGGATATCACTCAAGAAATAGTATAAAGGATAAGCATGCCAAATTGTGAAGGTATGACAATTTTATTTTTAGCATCTTTGATATACATGATAGTAACAGATATCTAAAGCAAAAGCAATGAACAAAAATTTCATTGAGCATTTTTTGAGATAAAATATAGCACCGGATACCTGAAGAAAAAAAATGAATGAGAGTTTCATAAAGCATATTTTATGTACATGATAGTGCCTATCCCAACAAAGAGAATCAAATTTCTTTGAGATAGAGGAGAGCGGTAGATACAAGGAGAAGTAAGCGTAGTTGAGTTTTGGTGGTAGCAAATTTTTTATCATAGTTAAACTACGTAGTGGAGCTAGGAGATAACATATTTGTTGGTAGTGAGATGAGTGGTTGCCTATGAACCCACAAGAGATTTCACATAAGTGAAACCCACATGAAGTCTTGAGAACAAGTGCAGGAGACATTTGTAATTTTTTTTGGTGCTGAGAAGTCACCAAAGCAAAACAAGAAAAACTTGGACATCGAATCGATAGCAAGAAGGAGTCAAATGCATCATCAAATTATAGCAATTGATTCAAGGTAAAGTCAAACTAGTTTCGAGTACAAACAAGCACTGTGAAGCCAAGCATTGGGAAGTGAACCAAACTGTTGAACAACTTTGTATCTACAAGTTTGGAAAGCATAATAGCAGGTTTGAGGTCACAAAAGGGAACTAAGTTTGGTGTAAGTCCAACACTGGCTATGGAAAGGAACTACATTTGGTGTATTGACGCAGGCTACCAGGGAGATGAATGAAAATTGATGATCATAGATTAATGTGTGGTATAGAGTGGGGGTCACCATAAAAATCATTGCATGACTGGAATATTTTGGTTAACCATCATGAGTGAAAGGTAGAAGTACGAATATGAATGGTAACTTATTGTGAAATCCGTTAGATTGTATCAAAGGTATATTAGTGAATGCTTTGACTTGGATGCATTAGTGGATTTTTGTGGCTTCAAATAGTTTGTTCCATGAATGAGAGGTATAAGGAATTATTAGATAAATAATATTGAAAAGAGTTAGAAAAGAGTTTGCTATTTTGAAGTACACATGGGAATAAGTAAAAGAGTATAGTCTCACACAAATAGAAGGATTGTTTTAAAAAAATTCAAGGTGTCACATAGTGCAAGGATAGAGCAAAAGGATTAATGCACATCTTCACCCAAGCATCCAATTGAAAAGGAAGGACATTTCAGCTATCTACAAGAAAAAGGAAAGGTGCACAAGATAGTTACAAATCAACATTTACAAGGTCAGTTATCAAGTGCTAGACTAGAGCTACCTTTAAAATGTAATAAATGTGAGACATGTGGAAGCGACAGAACTAATAAAAGTAAATAATAGTTTGGTCATTTGAATCTTCCTACACAAGTACATCATCGATATGTTCAGGAGGTTAAAAAAACTCTGGGTAGAATATATTTTGATTTGAAGAAAGCAAACTCAAGAAAAGGGAATAATTTAAAGAGTAAGAGCAGATTTTTGGATCAGATTATTGAGCACACTAGAGTGGTGCTTGTGATAATATTTGGGAGCAAATTTGATTAGTGTATTAAGAGCAGATTCGAGAAGTGTATTGAGAGTATATTTGAGTAGTGTACTGAGAGCATATTTGAGTAGTGTATTGAGAGTTGATTTGAGAAGTATATTGAAAGTAAATTTGAGTAGTGTTTGTGATAAATTTTGAGAGTAAATTTGAGCAAAGTTTTGGATCATATTTTTGAGAAGACTTGAGTAGAGGGAATTGGTGTCTCCTGTGGGTTGGTTCCCACGAATATATGTGAGGGGATTGGTTTATCCTATGGGTTGGTACCCACAAAATTGAGTAGAGGGTATTGGTGTCTCGTATGGGTTAGTGCCCACAAATTTGAGTAGAGGGGATTGGTATCTCCTGTGGGTTGGTTCCCATGAACTTGTATAGGGTATTGGTGTCTCCTATGGGTTGGCACCCATGAACTTGAGTATAAGGGATTGGTGTATCTTGTGGGTTTGTGCCCATGAAATTGTACTAGGGGATTGGTGTCTACTGTGGGTTTGTACCCACAAAATTTATTGAAGAAATATATAAGCAATAGTTTTCCATGGTTTTCTCCTGAAAGGGTGTTTCCATGTAAAAGCATTGTCTCTTATGTATATAGAAATTATGCCTTGATTTATTATTGCATTCACATTATTACAGTTATTGGTTTTTTTTATCTTATATTGTTCACCCCCCCTCTTAGTATAACCTTGTGTTCTTCACAATTTCAATAATATCAAACTTTTAAGGAAGCCCTAGCCCAAGAAAAATTCAACAAGGACATTAAAATTCAAGAAGGAGATGTCAAGCTCTGAAATAAAGAATGGCCCAACAAAAATTCTAAGGGTGATCAAATCCAACAAAAGACATCTCTTATGAACCAAGTTATTTTAAGTGCCCTTGGGCCCTCTAATTGAACCCCACCACAACAACCTAATTATTATGCTTAGCCTCCACCTACCCAATATCATCCTAAACCACCTCATCAATTGTTACAAAATCAACCTTCAACTCAACTATGTCATCCACTTTGCTAATACATGCCATTATCGAAGCCCTTGGTGATAATTTCATCAGTTATGTGAAGCACAAACAATATCTCTCCTTGAGATTTCTCCACAAGATCCAAATCAACACAAATATAAATCCTATAGGGAGGATCACTACTATATTTTCATAGACAAAAGGGTCATGATATCCAATCATGCTTCTCATTCAATAACTTAGTGCAAGATATAATCGAGTAGCAGGAAATTCAAATTGATAACCCTCTTGGTTATTCTAATAAAAATATTGGTGTTTACAAAGATCCATTACCTCAACATGGGGGAACCACAGTACCTACCATTACAATTGAACAACCCAAGTAGGTCAATTAGGTACACATCACCCTACACAACCAAGGTTTTATTGGAATGATAAACATCCTGACGAGGAATCAAAGATATCCAAATTGACCCACACAACCTATGGGTCCCTCTAATGAACCTCAATTTCACAAGCTCCTCAATAATCAAATCCAGTCACACCTTCTCCACCTTGCTTGGTCTTGAAATTAAGAAATAGGATTACTCAAAGTCTTAAAATGGCATCGATAAAACTCTCCATTTATGAGCTTATACAATAATCTATTCCACATCGTGAAGCTCAAATAGAGATTCTAAAATCTATTGAGTTACAATCACAATATTCCAATGCTTTCATCAACTTTGTGGGTCATATCCAAACTTGCAAGTATCTTGCAATAACATTTTATGACCATGAAATAAATACCATACCTATCGAAGTACCTGATACACCACTACACATCATGGCTAGTGTGGATGGGATTACTTATAAACATGTCTTAATTGATACAGACTCTTCCATTAACATCATCACCACATACACCCTCAAACATCTAAATCTTCCACCATCACACATTGCATCATCCATATTCATCCTTCGTGCCTTCAATAACACCCTATGTTCCACTATTAGGAAAGTGGTACTCCCTATTCAAGTTGGAATAAAAATCATTCATACATTATGTCATGTCTTGGAAGGTGCCATACAATATAATTTGTTACTTGGTCAGCCCTAGATGTGATATATGAAGTGTGTGCCTTCCATATTGCACCAAATAATCAAGTACATACATGAAAGTCAAGTTCATTGTATCCCCATAGTTTTGGAGCCATTCAAATATTACCATATGATATCACATCCACATGAGTCCATATTTCCATCCACTCATTTGGCCATTCAATCCAATGACCCCATCAAACACATAAATCTTCCATCAAAAACCTCTATTCCTTCATCACCACAACCTCCATCATAGTTACTATTGTTAGCTTCCTTAGGAATCCCTTTGGGTTTATCTGATCCTCCCACTAAAAACCCATAAAAAGCACCAGTACCATCCTCTTCATGTGCACCCTCACCACATATTGCATCCACATATCAATCATCCATTCCACCTCCCACACCTTCTATCTCAACCATCTCCACAATATCTACCCACACTTCTCTCATTTTTGAAGAATATCCCTCCATCATACATATCCCCTCATAGTTTACACTCCCATCCTCATCTACCCCTCCTCTACAAGTCATATTCCATATGTCTAATTTAGGCCTTGGTGAATATTTAGTGCAAAATTTTATATTCACTCCTCTCATCGAGTCAATTAGAGACTTTAGTCAACCTCTCAATATACCACTACCTATTGGTACCATCATCCTCCTTGGGTATGTTCCAAATCAAATAAATTTTATCTATGAAGGTATTGATGCCTCTACTGGCACACCTCTTATATTAGAAGAGGGACCATTTCTCATGAACATTGAGTTTCTATCCAATCCATACTTTGCCTTGTGATACTTTTATCGCTTCCATTAGCACAAAAATGACCTAGGTTACTATGAGAAAAGTTCCTATACCCCTCTTGAACCACACTATCAATTACCTACAGATAAGTTAGGATTAGGGTACTCCATATGTATGCCTGATGAAATTCTTACAAATTCTCTTCAACACCTTATCCTAGGCCTTGAGGAGAATATTGATAGTAATGAGTATATTGATCTTGGATATACTCATTTTCTTATTTATCATATTCAAATTTCTACATTATCAATTGATAATTTTGACTCATCTGATAAGGACTCCAAAGATAATATAGATGCACTATCCATTGCTTCATCTATCTTAGAGGATGAATCCTCCCCCATTATCCCTATCATGAATGTTGATTAATTTTATCTTCATATCTTCCCTAGGTAGCTTCCCATTTGGTGACAACTTCCACTCAAGCATCCAATCATCCCCATTCTACTTCATCACACCCTATCATCCCAATTATATCCTAACCATCTCCTACATATTTTTACCTCCACACTGATAATCACCTCCTTCTACTTGAGAATGAATTTTATTCATCATATGTTAACATGATCTCTATCGATCTCACAAATCCACTTTGTTATCCAAGCAACCCTTCATAGTCGTTAGCCCTTGACTTGAAGGCCATTGATTTTGATCGTGTTTCTCTTCCACCCTTAATTTTTAAGTTTATACCTTTTGTGGACATGCTACAATCATATCATTTTCCATCACACCCACCCTTATCTATTCTCCAATATGTGATAAAGTTTTATGACACATCTAAATTATTTAATCTAGTTGATGACATAAATTTAATCCCCACTCCTCATCAATTGGAATAGGGATCTCACATTTAAATTGAATAGACCGTGGGTATTGATATCAATACTAATCCTGAACAATCTCAAATCCTTAAATTGGGAAAAAATATCTTAGATATAGAACGTGCTACATTCACTGCTCTTTTGATAGAATATAAGCAAGTTTTTTCTTGGTTATACAAAGACATGCCTGGTCTTGATCCAAACTTAGTTGTTCATAATTTAAATCTCAATCCAATAGTCAAGCCTATCAAGTAGAAACTTTGAAAAATTCATCCAATGATAGCTCTAATTGTCAAAGATAAACTACAAAAGTTAGTGGATGCAGGCTTCATCCAACCCATCGATTTTCCTAAATGGATTTCCAACATTGTACCTATTGGGAAGCTGAATGGGGGGGTTCACATATGCACATATTGTAGAGATATTAAAAAAGTGAGCCCAAAGGATGAGTTTCCACTATCCAACATTGATACACTTGTGGATGCAGCTACGAGTCATGAAATGCTTTCCCTCATGGATAGTTTCTTGTATCAATCCTGATGATCAATCCAAAATTGCTTTTACCACATCATGGGGTACTTTTTGCTACAAAATCATGTCTGGTCTCAAAAATGCTAATGCTACTTATCAGTGGTCCATGACATATATTTTTCATGACTACATACATAAGATTGTTGAAGTTGATGATCTATTAGCAATATATTTATCTCCCCATGAGCATATCGATGTTCTACATAAGGTCTTTGATTGCATCCTGGAACATAACACTTTATTGAATCCTAAAAAGTGCACTTTCACTATAACCTCTAGAAAAATTTTAGGCTTCATAATTTCTAAACAAGGCATCGAAGTTGATCCAAACAAAGTCAAGGTAATCTTAAACATACCTCCCCCACCAATATTAAGAAGCTCTACAACTTACAAGGGAAGATACTGGCCATTCGATGTTGTTGGAATATATTATATTATTTGGTACATGGTAATGTACCACCTTGGGTACATATTTAGATTAGGAGAGTGTCCTAGATTAGAGTGTGAGTGTTTACTTTATGCCATGTAATAAATAAACAAGTGTGCAAAGTATTTTGCTAATGTAAATGTGCATAATAGTCCATGTGCACATGAGTCCATAGAATAGGAAGATGAAGAGTCTAGAAGAGTGAAGGCAAAGAGTGCACCATATGAAAATTCACATTCCATTATATATGTATCTATGTATGTGTGTGTGCAAGATACATGTATTGTAGTATGAGAGTGTTTGTAAGTATGGGTACTTGAGATCTTGATTCAATGGAGATACAATTTTCATGAGAATTTATTAATGATAATTCTATGAGTTATTTTTGAAGTTATTTATGAGTTTTATACATTTAGAATATTTCCATTATCTTATATTTCATATTGCAACTTTATTTTAGATCTTGTGGTTATTTTATATTTAGTATTTAACTTCAAAATCTAATAGTGGTATTAGAGCTATAGCAAGGTTTTGACTTTCATAGGTTTTAAATTTGCAAAGGATATTTCCATTATTTAGAGAGAAACCAGTGAAGTTAAAGAAATTACCTCTAGAAAAGAAAACCAAGGAAGTTTGAATATTTACCTATTCCAAGAACAAATTTGGAATAGAAGGAAATTACAGGTCTTAAAGATAGACCTTGACATTGATGAGATTAAGAGACCCAAGAAGGAGGTTCTATTCAAAAGTTTAATATATTGAAGAATATTCCAGATTGATATTTGGCTAGTCTTTCCACAAGGTTGAAGAAAAACTCATAAATACTAGGACTCAACATAAATTTCTTTCCACTAGTTTTGAGAAATAACTAGTGAAGTTTATTGGTTTTAGAATCCTAAAAATTTGAATGTATTTGGTTGCTACTGCCTAAGTTATTTTTTGTAGAAAATTAGTTCTCAAAAGTTGAGAAGCTTCCTACAATAGATAAAGAATAATTTCACCTTCGATTTCCTAAAAGTCTATGTGCTTTCCTCGTGCAGGGATTAGTTTTAAGTTACAACAAAAGTAGACATTGCAAATTGAGGAGGTCCAAGAAAGAGACCTCATTGAAGATTGAATATTGTTGACATTGAATATTGAGGAGACCCATGTAGGAGGTTCCCATAGAAGATTGAATATTGAAGATAGAGAAGGATTAATAAAAGGTTCTATTGTAGGTTTGAGGAGCAGTAGATTTTGGAAATCTAAGAAGGAGATCTCATTATTGAATTTCTATAGTTGGAAGATTAGAGAGACCAAGGAAAGGTCTCATTGAATTTTTGAGAAGAAGAATTGAGGAGCTACAAAATTAGAAGACCCAAGGGAAGGAGGTATCAAGATAATTAGTGGAAGAAGAAGAAGGCTAGAGAAATCCTCATTGCAAAATTGAAAAAGTGGCCATTGGAGGAGATTTAAAGATAACTAGAGAAAGAAGATTGCAAGCAAGAAGAAGTTCTAATAATAAGGATTTGGGACAATTATAACCATCCAAAAACAAACCCAAAAGGAATAAGGTTTTGGCAAGAAGGTTACCAAATATTGGAGAATATGTTTGAAGATCTCAAGATATCCAGATTCTTGAGGAAGAAGATAGTCGAAGATATTAGGTTTTAAGTCAAAATTTGACAAGAAGATTGAAGGATAAAGAGATATTGAAAAGGCCATATTTTGAGAAGTTGAAGTACAACCACAAATATTTTGAAGGCTTACTTGAAAAGAAGAAGGTTGTTTATTTTTGAGGTAAAAGTTGAAGGGTCATAGGGTAGCAAATTGAAGAAGGTATAGAGCTATGATTTGGAGAATATTAAAGAAGATTTTGAAGTACCCTTGAATAAAAAATTGAAGAAAGATTCAATAGCAAAAGAAAGCAGCAATTTGGCAAAATTTGAGGTAGTTTTGGACAACAAAACAAATGAGGAATTGACTACAAAATTGTAGAATTTTGAACAGGATTTGGGTAGAGTTAATAGCTGCAAGTTTTAGGATTCAAGAAAATGAATTTGGAGAAAATTTGAAGCCATAAAAATAAGATTTGTGGATAAAATTAGGAGAAGATAGAGCTACATTTTTGGAGAACTTTGAGGTATATTTGAGAGAGTTTTTGGGCAGTAAGAAAGTTAGAATTTGGGTAGTAACTAGAGCTATAAAATTGATAAGTTTAGAGAAGCCAAGTGAAAGGAAGTGAAGATACAAAATTTACAAAATCAAGACAACAAAAGGGTGAAACAAATCACCAAGGAAACTAGCTACAAAAGGACACCAAAAAAGAGAGTCTTTAAGCAAAAGAATGTGGTAGCATTTGAATCCTAAAGCGTGTAAAAATAAAAAAACAAAGATGTAAGTTAAATCTTACTTGAAAAGGAGAAATATGGGGGAAATAATATTAGTATTAAATGTTGTTTAATAATCTCATGAAAGTGTAAATTTATTAGTGTATGAAAAAACCAAATAAGGGCATTTTCTAAGAAAAAATAAGACCAAGTAGAGCAAATTTTAGAGTGTGTAAAGACATTAAGGGAACCACCATGAAATAAAAGGTGAAGGTATTGATTTTAAGTAGTTAAAGCACCACCGGGTTTGAGGAGACATCATAGCTCAAGGAAGAGCCACCACCACTCAAGGAAGAGCTAACACAACTTAAGGAAGAGACACCACAACTCAAGGAAGAGATACCATTGCTCAAGGAAGAGCCACTACCACTCAAGGAAGAGCCACCACTAGAAAAGTAAAATAAATCCACCATGGTGAAGGTTCAATTCCATAACTTCTCTCAAGGATCTCAAGAAAATGTAACTGAGATGTTTTTGCAAAAGATAGAGAAGGAAAACATGTAAAGGAGATAGAGCATTGAACAATTAGGGAAAAATCCAAGCATCAAGGATTGGAGGAAGCATTTCATATAAAATATAGTGAAGGGATATGTGTGGAGAAGACAAAGCACTGAAAATGACGAGCTAGAAAAAATTCCAAGTGCTAAGATAGTGCCAAGGATAAAGGATATGTTTAAATTTTTTATAGAAGCAAGATACTTGTAAAGTGTAATGTCCACCATGCCAGAAGGTCACCAAACTAGGTAGAGTTACGTTATAAGTGCTTGAGGAGAACAAGGGAAGTGAATTTGGAGTAATAGAAGAGATATAGTGCCATGTGGAACATGAGAAGTGGAAGGTCAAAAGAATTGAATCAGTTCAAACGTTTGTAGAGGATACGTTAATACTTAATTTTGAGGTACCAAAGATAGAACAACATAAGTTTGATTTTAGAGAACATTGAAAATAGGAGAGAGAGCAAGTAAGCTCATTAATTAAAGTCTAAGTGCAAGTAGGAGGAGTTACTCCATTTGTCTCATGCAAGAGAGACATTCAAGATACATACAACAAAGAAATTGAAGGGTCAAACTAAAGACTAAAAATAGTTGGAAGTTAGTTGACCAATCGAAGTGGAGAGAGTAATATTTCCAAGGTAGGCTAAAGTACAACAATAATTCCACATGTACAACATAGAAGAGGAGCGCCAATTAGGAGATGGTCAAACAATATTGACCAAGAGAATTTATGCATTCATTACCAAAGGTAATCCATTCTATTTAAAATTATTTTATATGCTTAAGGTAGGAGGTATAAGGTTACATAAAATTATCATTTTCTAAGGCTAAAGAGAAACTATTTATGTTGGAGAGGTAAGAATTTGAATTAATACCTAAAAACCTTAGAAGCTTGATTATTGCTATTTGAAATTTTATGAAGATTTAAAATTTGATTTGAAGAATTAAATGAACTTATTTGAAGTGTTGTCATTTGATTATTTAAATTTACAAAATAATTTGAAATATTTGCAATTTGATAATATTGAAGAAATAAGGTTTTCTAAATCAAATTAGGAATATAAAACCTGCAAATATATTTTTATGGAATTTCTAAATTTCTAAGTATGGAGTCATAAGGAATTCAACACCAACATAAGATTGAGAAATTTAGAATTAAAAGAAATTATATTTTTTAGACTTGGGAGATAAAAGGAATTCAACATAAGTTTTTGAAAAACTAAAATTACTATTTGACAAGTCTATCTAGGGAAATAAAATATTGCAAATTTTAAGATAAACAATTGTAAAATTATTTTTAGTCTATCACCAAAAACTACGAAGAAATAAGAGGTAGAGAACTTGAAGGATTGAAAATTAGTATTTGCTCATATACTCAACTTCCAATTCAAAATTCAGAAGTTAAATTTTTTTTATCAAGGAAAACAATATATTCAAAACTAGGGAGCCATAAGGTAGTCAACCCCAAAATTTTAGAGAGCTGAAAATTTTATCAAAATTATCTTTAGCTTACTGTTCATAATTAGGGAGAAATAAGGGATTCAACTTAAAGGAAAACTTAGAAAACTAAGTATTTTTATCAAAGCTATCTTACTTAGGAAAACTATGGATGAAATAGTGAAGAAGGTATTTAATGAAGATAGTGAAGAAATATTACATGCATTCAGATTTTATTCACATGGCTTAATACCCAATATTGATGGAGATCAAATATTTAATGTTATAAAAGATAAATTGAGTTTATTCCTCAAAGAAGCTAAGGAAGAAAAATTTACTACCTTTATAGGATATCTTCATGATTTTTTTTAGGTCTTGTTGGAAATCTCAAAACATCATTGTATTCACTACATAAGAGTGTTTAATGATGTATCTTTCATTAATTGCTTTTGAACTCTTTCAAGGAAAGATACAAGTTGAAATAAATGCTTCATATGATTATATTAAGGAAGAATCATCAAATCCAAGTCAATATTATTATGATCTACTAACTCATCATATTGAAGGATAATCTCTAGTAAGAGTGCAGGAACAAAGAAGGAAAATAAACAAGGAAAGAAGTCAAATCAAGAAAGGAAAAATGAAGACTAAACCTAAAGAAGATACTTGTTTGTATAATTCAAGACAAAAATCTAAGTTGTATTATTATGATGATTTGCTAACACAATACTTAGAAGGTGGATCATCAAAGAATATACAAAACCAAATAAAAAAAAAGAAGAATAGAAGAAGTCACATCAGAAAGGTAAAACATGAATTATTTTGTGCAAGTTCAGGAATTGATCTTAACAAGATAGATTGAAGATAAAAGATGAAGACTATATTGAAGACTAAAGTCTTCAATAACCAAATAATGTAATACAAGGAGGTGTTGGAATATATTACATTATTTGGTGCATGCTAATATACCACCTTGGGTACATATTTAGATTAGGAGAGTGTCCTATATTAGAGTGTGAGTATTTACTTTATGCAATGTAATAAATGCACAAGTGTGCAAAGTATTTTGGTAATGTAAATGTGTATAATATTCCATGTGCACATGAGTCCATAGAATAGGAATATGAAGAGTCTCTAGAAGACTGAATGCCAAAGGTGTACCATATGAAGAGTCACATTCCATTATATATGTATCCATGTGTGTGTGTGTGTGCAAGATACATGTATTGTTGGATGAGAGTGTTTGTAAGTATGGGTACTTAAGATCTTCATTCAATGGAGATAAAAATTTCATGAGCATTTTTTAATGGCAACTCCATAAGTTATTTTTGAATTTATTTATGAGTTTTATACATTTAGAATATTATTATTATCTTATATTTCATATTACAACTTTATTTTAGATCTTGTGGTTATTTTATATTTAGTATTTATCTTCAAAAGCTAACATATGTTTCATCGCACAACTCTCGAATAAATTTCAACCACTTAATCATATTCTAAAAAAGGGGGTCACTTTCCATTAGAATCAATATTTTTAGAAGGCCTTTGAGGATATAAAACAATACTTGGCTTCTCCCCTAGTATTATCTCCTCCTCGATCCAGGGCTCCTTTTCTATTATATATCTCTACCATTGATTTTGCCTTAGGATCCATGTTGGCTCAAAAGAATGAGGTCAATAAGGAGTAGGTCATCTACTACATTAGTCACACCTTGGTCAGTTATGAAGTTAAGTATACTTATGTCGAGAAGCTCTGCTTAGTGGTGGTCTTTTCCACTAAAAAAATTGTCATTACATGATCAACCAAACCACTTAAGTTATCTCTAAGGAAAATCCCTTGCAATATATGATGAGTCACAGATATCATAAAAGTCGTACCACAAAATGAATCATGATTTTGATAGAGTTTGACCTCGAATCCATTAGCCAAAAATCTATTAAGGTCAGGTCATCACTGACCAACTAGTAGAAGCTCCTCTTCCTGATGATAAGCCTCTTACTATCGAGCTACCTGATGATGTAGGTTTTGCATTATCTAACTCTAAAAAGTTTAATGAACATAAGCACAAAGTTGATTTTACACTATTCTTCAATGGCTCTATGTGTGAGAAAGATATGGTGTTAGAGTCATAATTTCACACCATAAGGGACTCATATTCCCCTTTAATTCAAGCTTGATTTCCTATGTATCGATAACCATACTGAATATGAAGCCCTCCTTTTGGGTCTCCTAATGGACCTTGTCATGAGTATCAAGTGACTCAACATATTTGGTGTTTTGAGCTCATAATTAAGCAAGATAAAGGTATCTATCAGTGTAAGTGTCCAGTATTAAAAAATACAAGACCCTTATGGACAAATTGATTACCAAATTTGAATGGTATGACATCAAGGCTATCCCTCATTTCTTAAACCATTTTATGGATACAATGGCTTCCTTAGGATCCCTAATTATACAAAACCCTTTCGATAATGCCACAACCATTTATGCTTAAACTCTCACTCAATCCATATTTTTACAAGATGTTTCTATAGGAGAGAAAGACATCCACTTGGTCCAAATGAAAACATATCAAGACTTGGTTCTCTCAAATTCAATATTTCTTAAAGCTTGGGAATTCTCCTTCTGACTTTTTTCCCACTGCCAAATGCACATTTAAGAAAAAATTGACTAGATATATTTTGTTAGGAGACATACTTTATCATCAAAGCTATGATGATCTTCTTCTTTATTGCTTAGAACCCGAAGAATCTATTTGTGTCATTTATCAAGCTCATGATGGTACTTGCAATGGCCATTTCAGTGGCATGGCTATCGTAAAGTGCATTCTCTAAATGGGCTATTTTTGACCTACCATAAAATGAAATTTTTTGCTTATATCAAAAGGTGCATCAAGTTTCGACATAATGCTAATCTGTCTCATGTACCTTCATAAGCTTTGTAGCTTATCCATTCATTATGAATTTTATCTTAATAGGGCTTTGATTTAATTGGTAAAATTTTACCCCCATATTTGGGCCACCACACGTTCATCCTCATGGTCATAAAATAATTCACTAAATGGGTTGAGGCCATTCTCCTTACCACTACAACAAGATCACACATCATGAAATTCCTACTTCATAACATCATTTGTTGTTTTGGTATTCTATCTAAAATCATTTTAGATAATGGGCCACCTTTTAAAAATAAGGATGTTTGAGCTTTGTGTACCAAGTATCATATCTAGCACAGCTTCTTGACCCCTTATTATTCATAGAGTAATGGACAGGCTGAGGCCTCAAATAATATTTTTATCACCATTCTTAAGAAAATTAAAAAAGGTTAGAAAGAAGAATTCAAAATTCAAGGCTCAAGTTTAAGAATGTGATGAAGAAAAAGAAAAGCTTATACAAGACCTGACAAACTCAATAGCTAAGACAAGAAGATTTAAAGAAAAGTTAGAGGCAAAAGTCTTAGAATGTGAAATATTAGAACATGAGGTAGTTTCACTAAGTATGGAAGTGAAATATTCTAAGGACAAGCTACATAGGTTTGAGAAAGGTTCAAAGACTTTGGACAAGATTATCAATGCACAAAGATCTTCATCTATCGAAACACGACTTGGTTTTAAAGAAGAACAAGGGAAATAAGAAGAATGATAAAGCTCAAGCTCAAAAGAGGAAGAAGTGTTAGAGAGAGTGAAGGAGAAATTGAGACTTATGAGAATAAGTTGAAGAATATAAGATTCACTAAGAAAGGAAACAATGCACAAACAAGGAACAAGGATCATCACAAAGAAGAAAGGACTAAGATACTAATAGGTTCAAGGCAAGATTTCTTCAAAGGATGTTGTTTCTCATGTAACAAGTTTGTCACAAGGCTATGCATTGCAGGGTTCATGAAAAGGAGTATGGTTTTACCAAGAGGAACTTCAAATATGAACATATCTTTCAAGGGTATTGCTACTCTTGTAATTGATTTGGTCATAAAGCAATCCACTGTAGGGTTCATGATAGAAATGAGTATGGCTTCACTAGGAGGAACTTCAAGACATTTGCACCTTATAATAACTACAACATTAAGTGTTACAAGTGCAATAATCTAGGGCATAAGGCCAAGTGGTGTAGAACAAAGTTTCTAGAGCTTCTAAAAACAAGCAAGAACAAGGACACTCAAAAGGATAAAACATGTATGTTGAGAAATAAGGTTGATAAAGAAAAAGAACATTGTATGTTGGGAGTAGTTTTACTACCACCCCAAAATTAATCACCTCAAGGAGAAGAGGTGGGGAGGGGGCTAAGCTAAGAGTCTTATATTTAGCCCCAAAGGATCCCTTTTCCATTGATGTCAAAGGGGAAGAGATTTGAGCAAGGTGGAGAGCATTCAATCAGGGGGAGAGCATTCAGTTAGGGGGAGCAGATTTGGAATCAATTGGTTTGAAAAAGGAATTTTTAGAAAAGGGTTGCCATCAGTGACAAAGGGGGAGATTGTTGAAAATTTTGAGTAATTATGTTGTCATTGATGTCAAGTGTTAAATGCAACCAAAATTCATCTCAGTTCAAGGGAATTGATAAAAAGAGGGTTAAAATATTTATATTTTAAGCAATCTACCTTCTACATACCTTGGATTACCTCTTTTCATTGGAAATGCCAAAGAAAGCCTATGGGATAATGTCATTGAAAGACTCCAAAAAAAGTTGTCTACCTAGAGAGGTAATCTTCTATCTCAAGTGGGAAAAATTACTCTTACCATGGCCTGCCTTCAAAGCATTCCTGTCTATTTTATGTCCTTGTTCAAAGCTCCTGCCTCGGTCTATAAAAAAATGGAAAAAATTCAAAAATATTTTCTTTGGACAGGATGTGAGAACAAACACAGATTCCATTTGGTAGCTTGGGACAAGGTCTGCAAACCTAAAGACCAAGGAGGCTTAGGACTCAGAAGGATCTCTCTTATCAACCTTTCCCTCCTCACTAAACAATCCTGGAGACTCATTTCTAATGAAAAGGTTGAATGGGTCAAAATCATCAGAAGGAAATATCTTCAAGCCTCTGAATTCTTACATGGGCAAGTACCTTCTTATGGGTCGGTTTTTTGGAAATCCATTTGTGAAGCTCGATCCTTATTGCAAAAAGGAACTCGATGGCAAGTTGGAGATGGCAATTCCATTTTTTTCTAGGAGGATAAGTGGGCTGGTGATAATCCTCTCAACCAGAATCCTATGTTTCAAAGAATCATCAACATAACCAAACATTTGTTTGGTCCTTTAGTGGCAAATTTCATATCATCCACCAACGGGATTATGAGCTAGAAAAGACTTAATGTCCCAGACTTTGATGTTGAAACTTCTTGCTTGAATGCCCAACTGTCTTCCATAAAAATCCCTATTGGAAATCTTAAGGACCAACCCATTTGGGAACCCACTGATTCCGGTGAATTCTCTATCAAGTCAGCTTACTTGCTTTCCTTAAACAATCTTGAAAATCCCATTCCTTTTAAGTTGGTCTGGACCAAACACCTGACTCCCAAAATTGCTTCCTTTTCATGGCTGTGTATTCAAGACCGTGTCTTAACTATTGAAAACCTCATAAAAAGGGGCATTATACTTCCTAACAGATGTTATCTTTGCCTTTCTGACTGGGAGTCTACATCTCATATTTTCTTGTTTTGTCCTTACTCAAGATTAGTGATTAGCAAGCTTCTCCAGAGCTTTCAGTTGGTTTGGGCTTTTCCTCCTTCCATTGTTGAACTTTTCCATCAGTGGCCCAATCCTTTTAAAAATCCAGTGCTCAAAGGATTTTGGAAATTTTGTCTTCAACATTATCTTTGGCAAATTTGGCTTGAACGCAATAGAAGGATTTTTGATAAAAAAGCCCTACATGCTGATTACATTGCTAATAAAATAATCCTCTATGCCAAAGAGAATGTCCTCTCTACTCCTTTTGATCCGTTTCCTTGTCCTCCTTTTGAGAAATCCATCCTTAATTCTTGCAATATATTCCTAGATAATTCAAAGTCTGCTAATCCTTCAAATCCTAGGAGTAATGTCAAATGGATTCCCCCTCCAGTTGGGTGGGCCAAACTTAATTTTGATGGAGCTACCAAAGGAAACCCTGGCAATGTTGGGGCTGGGGGAATTCTTCGTGATCATTTGGGAAATTCCATTTTTTCTTATTCAGAACCTTTGGGCATCATGACTAATCATTCAGCTGAAGCCAGGGCAATTTGGAGAGGCCTCCAATTTCTCAAAAATATTCCTGGAAACATTATAGTAGAAGGAGACTCTTTAAATATTATCAATTACTTAAAGACTTCAAAGCCTAGCAGCTGGAGGATAAGATCAATCGTGGAAGAAAGTAAGCAAATCCTTTGACAACAACACAACTTTATTGTCCAACATGCATACAGGGAGGCCAACATTGTTGCTGACAAACTTGCTAGTATTGGGGCTAATGCCCAAGGGTTATTGACTTGGACGGATACTCTACCTCCTGAGGTGGATGAACTTATTAAATGTGATCAAAGTAATATCACTCATGTCGAGTCCTAAAAATATTTCCATGTTCAATCCCCAACATTCTTTCTTCCATGTGAAGTCTATGGCTCACATTTCAATCCTTTTGTCAGGTTCTTATTCATGCACCATTCTTCACATTGGAAATTGGTTGTATAAACCTTTATGTTTCATTTTCAAAATTCTCACCACCCACACCCATGGTCATACTCATTTTTTGGTAATCGAATCCTTTTGTTATTCCAAGATGAATTCGAGCATGATTTTTAATCATTTGTTTCCCATGAGCATTGACATGTGTAATCTTACCCCGTCGAGAACCATTTTCAAACAACCTACTTGTTTTTCATTCCCAAGATTCTGTGTGGTGATCATCCCCATCCTTTCTATGTTTCGGGCTAGGGTCTCTTACTGGTTACATTTTTTGTGCACCCTTAATGGCCAATTGTCTCATTTGACATTAATCCACTCAATTATCTGGTGTAACATCCAATTCCTAAAAATCTGTTGTGACCTTTGCCCTAGCCAATCCTCATTTGTAAAAAGGTTTTTTCCTTTTTTGATGTTGCCTTTTTGGCTTCCTAACAGAAGTCCTAGAGATGATAGCACCTTCCTTTTAATCATTTTGTTGCATGCTCTGAGCATTTACCAACCTTCTACCTTTCTACCTATCCTGCTAATCCTTTTGCCTAGCTTTCCTCTATTTCATTCCTTGTCTGTCACCATGAAGGAAAGCAAACCCATTTTCATTGAACCTACTATGTTTGAACTTAACCCAATGGTCAGAGATATGTGGAAGGATAAAACCAAAAGTGCACTGATTGAGTTCTTCAAGCTATTCACAGGGTGTGACGAAGGCCTTTGCTAAAACCTAGAATAAAGGTTTTGTTATAGTTCATGGGGTTGAATTCCATATCACCTTTGAGCTACTGGTGGACTTAACAGGGCAACCTTTGGATGGCAAGGTCATCCGATGAAACAAGCACAACTGGGAGGTAGAGCTGGCTTTCTTTGAGAAGAATTTGGAGGTTCATAAAAATCACAAAAAAGGTCTGTATCGCAGCCATCTTTCCACTCCTTGGCAAGAAATCCTAATTCCTATCATGCAGTATCTAACATGTGATAACCCCGAGTCCCAACTTTGTTGTTTCCACTTGGCATACGTAAATCATTTTTGTGATGCCAAGATGATGAATATCCCTACCACCATTTTTTGGTCTATCGACTATAACATCTCTACCCGGTCCAATAAGGAGAATGGTCTTCCTTGCCACCAAGGGCTTTTCAATGTCCTATACAAATATCTCCTTCTCAAATTCCCTAGTGGTAACATTCCTACCCCTGACTCTGAGGAGGAGAATTCCTCCTCTATGCCCAGCCCCAGAGTTTCAAAACCCAAAAGGAAAGCTAAAAATGATAAACCCCATTCTGAATTCCATATTAGGAAGAAGGTCAAAGTCGAAGCCACTCCTGTCAGATGTTCCCAAAGGCTCAAACACAAAGAGTTGGCTGAAACCCCTCCTTCCACTTTGGTCAAACCTTCAAAGGCTCAATCCAGCTCGCCTGACCTAGTTGAAAAATACCTCCACAAACTGGTCGTTCATGCTACTTCTGCAACTATTGATCATCTGGAGATGGCTCACGCAACCATTGGCAAAGCTATTGTGAGTCTCAAAGAATAGAGGCATGCTCTTAGCCTCCTATTCTTTTGTGATAATTTTAATGATACTTCTATGTTCTCTGCTATCGAAGTTCCATCCGATACCAAAGGAGGTGCCAAAGATGAAGATGTGGTTGAAATTGCCAAGGATGCTTGTCTCGAAGTTCTGAAGGAAGACCCGAAGGATATCCTGAAGGATGATGCAAAGGACACCATTCTGGAAACTGCTATTATTTCTCCAGTGCAAATGGGCGCTTCTCTTTGAGCGCATTTGCTGCTCTCTATTTTTGTTGTTGTCCTCACTGTCTGGTTCTTGTTCCTTTGGTCTGAAGGATTGCAGGTCTCATTTTGGTCTAGGATGGCTGCTATCTGTTGTTAGTTCCTTTTTTGTTCCTTTGTCCTTGAGGACATCTCATTTTGGTAAATTTTGGCTTTTGCCTCTCGGTTGTGCTATGTCTGAATTTGTTTAGAAGTTCTTCAGTTCCTCTTGCTTCAAATATGTAAAAGGTGTTAGGGCACCTTTCAAATGCCCTATTTTAAATAAAATTAATTTACCAAAAAAATATATTTGGGACAAATTTCCACATGTCTAGGCTCAAAAGGGAATAATATTATAATATTAAAGTTGTAAAGTTAAGCCTAAGGTTCAATTATAAAATAATTATAACATTTATATTATAATATTTTATAACCCTAAGTGGGTTTTGCGCCAACCTTTGCAAAAGAATTTTTAAATTCTTAAGCACTGTTGATGTCCTTAGCATGATGGCTGATTCATATTTATATGGTAATGTTTGGTGCCCTAAGTGTGTGGTTTGATGTGTGGTTTCAAGTGGTTAATGTAAATTTTTGGTGTGTGCAATCGTGAATAAGGAATACAAATTTATATTAAAAATATAAAAAGGCTTTGGACAAAGATAAATATAAAGTCATGGAATCTTATCCCCGACCAAGCGGTTGGCCTAGTGGTAGACTAGGTAGAGTTAGACATAGAGCTGACGGTTCTGTGTTTGAATATTGGTGGTGATATTTTGTTCATTGTTTTGATTGGCAAGGAATTTAAGTGGAGGTTAAACTATGAATCGTGTTGTTTCATCCTTGTGTGGGCAATTGGCCTAGTGGTGGCTCAAAGAGCGCTAGCATGCTGGCAGGTGATAGGTGTTGTGTTCAAATATCCCGCGACAAGTTTTTGGTAAGGATTAATTAAAGTTTTAAATTGCCTACGATTGAGAGTTAGGTGCATGTGGTATATTTGATTGTTTGAGCATTGTAGACTTAGGAGGCATAAGGGAAAATAATTTTTTAATTACTTCTTAAAATTTCTTTTTGAGGAAAAATATTATGAAATGAATTCCTGTTGAAAAGTAATTTTGTGGAGTAATAAGGGTTTTTGATAGTTCTCTTAATGAATGTTTTTAAAAATAAGAGGGAGTTAAAAGGTGTATGAAGTATTTCTATTGCTTGTATTTTACTTCATTTTGAAGGGCTTGGTTTTATGTTTTAATGCTCTAGTTTGAGAAACCAAGAGAGTTGGTTTGGAATTTAATTGTGCACATTTGTTGAGAGAGGTCTTCCAATATATAAAGGTGTTGTACTAAATTTTATGGTTGCAAAAGATATTGTGTGAGAGATAGATTTTTGAAGATATATCTCCATAAGAGCAAGCTAAGAGGTATGGGCACATATTTTCTTATTCAAGGTGTTTTGTTGAGTGAATGTTTTTGAATATAAAGTGGAGTGAAAAGGATTGTTTGATAAGCATTGTTGAAAATATTTGAGTTAGGGTTTGAAACCTACATTGTGCTCTTTGTTGAAAGAAGTTTGGAAACACTTGTTTAGGGTTTGTGAGAAAATTATGCTTAATTATTTGAATGATTGAGTGAAGCTTTTGAGCATTGGTTTTGAGTGATATTGAAAGTGAATGTGCAAACATTAGAAATATGATTTGTGAAAGCAAGTGGGTAAATCAAGAAGATAGGTGTCATGTGCTAGACTAGATCTATATTTAAAAGAGCAATAAATGTGAGACATGTGAAAGAGATAAACTTAATGATTAAGTAGAACATATTGAGGTTTTTGATAGAGCATATCATTCTCTATATGTTCCAGAGGTTAAACGAATTTTGTGTAGAATATATCTGTTTGAGGAAAGCATTTCTGAAAAAGATATAAGTTGTGTTTGTGTGCAAAGTTTGGAAATATTTGAGTAGGTTTTGTAAGTAGTCTGAGGACAGATTTAAGCAAGTATTTGAGAAGGCTTAAGGACAAATTTGAGCAAGTCTTTGAGAATTCTTGAGGACAGATTTGAGAAAGTCTTTGAGAAGACTTGAAGACATATTTGAGAGTCTTTGAGAAGACTTGAAGGTAGATTTGAGCAAGTCTTTAAGAAGGCTTGAGGACAAAGTGAGTAGAGTTGATAGCAAGTTTGATTTTTGATTTGTTCAATATTTGTGTTAAGGCTTAGGGAAGATCTAAGCAGAGTTGATAACAAAATTTATTGATGATTTGTTCAAGATTTGTGTTAAGGATTAGGGCAAATCTAAGTAGAGTTGAGAGCAAGTTTGGTTACTGATTTGATAAAGCTTTATGTTAAGGTTTGGTATTATTTTGAGCAAAGATAGAAAGTAGTTGAGACATATTTGTGCTAACCTAATAATGAGATTTGGTATAGATTTGAGATATAGTTGAGAATAGGATTTGGAAGTGACAGAGCAAAGAGGACAATAGTCTTCAGTGGATAGAGATCCATCACCTAGTGCAATGGGAATAGAGGTCTCTAGTGGAGAGAGATCCACAAGCCAGAGTAGTGGAGGTAGAAGTCTTCTAGAAGATCACCAACCAGAGAAGAGGGGATAGAGTTCTCCTATGGAGAGATATCCAAGAACCAAAGCAAGGGGAAAGAGTTCTCCTATGGAGTGTGATTTGTGAACTAGTTGGGAAGATAGATTTCTTCTATGAATAGAGATCCACGAACCAGTTGAGGAGATAGAGTTCTCCTGGATCAAGTTCGATGAACCAAAGCAAAGGGGATAGAGTTATCCTGTGGAAAGAGATCCACAAATTAGAGTATAATGGATTGGTATCTCCTTTGGACAAAGGTCCATAAACATTGTAATAGGGAATTGATTCCCAAGAGATTTATTGGGAAAATTTAAAAGAAATATTTTATCTATGGAGTAGCCCACATTGGGTGAACCGCATTAAATTTGTGTCTCTCATGTGTGTGATTACTGATATTGATATTGCCATTGATAATATTGGATAATATTATTTGAGAAATAAAAGTAAGAGTTGATCTTATACTGTTCACCCCCCTCTCAAAATAAGCATGTGTTCTTTAGATTAAATACAATAGGCAACACGTAGCAAGCAATGGTGCTACTTCGTAGAGCAAGATATTTAATTTTACAAAAACACTTTGCTGCTATTCTTATTTTTGTATACCAATGTTGTGATGACTACGAACGTCCACTTGGATTACGATGGGTTTAGTAATTGGGAGATTGGAAATTCCTCCATGAATGATGAAAATATTGGTGATTAATTCACATGAGGCAGTTACAATAGTTTTAATTTATAAATGTTTTGATGGACTTCCGTTACTGGCGAGCTTGGTATTGTCTTTGTGAAAAATAATAATCAAAATCTATTAAATTACACGGATCCTTCATCGTGTACTTTATACTATTATATCAATATTTTTTCCTTGAATTTTAATAGGTTTACTTTATTTAAAAAGAAATAAAATGTGCGAATAAGAATTTTATTTCATCGATATTTCACAACACCACCTCAAAAATTGGAGACGCACATCGATGACATGTGTTACGAGGTGGTAGGGAGAATAATATTAGGGTAAATCTAGTCATGCCTTAAAAATTAATTTTCTATAAATTATTTGTTTCAGACACTACTACGAACTGATAAAGGGTATGTCTCATTTTTTCCCATGTGAATTTCAAATTTTAGGTTCCAAATTTAGACTACATCTTTGTGGTGAATTGGATGGATTTCCAACACTATCCTGACTTAATAAAAGTCACCAAAATTAATTTATCCATGCTATATTTTACTAGACAAGGGCTGTGACGCTTGTTTTTAATTCTTTGCAACATTTTCTTGCAAGCAACAACCTCTGCCACAATATTCAACCCAAGCCAACGAACCCATTCTTCCTCACAAGCTCTAGAATAGGGCATGAAAAAATCTTGATGGAATGGCTATACACATGCTATATAACTCATTGGAATTGCTTCTAGCACTGAGTATGTGACGGAGCACGGAATAGACAGGCTTAAAATTAACTCTGCATTCCCATTAATATTTTGCTTATTTACATGCCTTTAAAAATAAAATCACCCGCAGGATTTACAAAGGCCGAACTCGGCTTTGGCTCTGTTCTTCCCTCTTTGTTCTCCCTTCTTTCCCCTGTTCTCTGGCCCCCTTTGAAAACCAAAAATTTCCTCTTTTAACGCGGTCTCGATCCTCCCCCCGGCCATCAATGCCTCCACCTAATTCAATTTTAAATTCAAATCTCCCTCCAGGACGAGAATTCAAATTGGCCATAAATGGCAACTGTCTGATCCGTCCAGAGCCTGCATTCACGCTTTCCATACCCTTCCCCATCGTTTTAATCTGACTGTACTCTGTACCACTGCTTCATTCATTAATCCATCTCTCGCAATTGTCATGTTGCCAGAAGTAAAAGGATGCGTGGTTTACACCCCCCTTATTAATCTCTTTGACCTTCCTCTTTGGTTTTTCTTACACGCGAACGGCTCATCGGGTCATGCTCTTTCCTTGTCACATTACAATAGAAACATGTGTCCTCCACACTACCCACGTGTCAAGTTGACCTTGCCAGGCCATTCGCTTGTTTTACTTTTGGCTTCGTTCTTTTGGCCACGTGTCGGCCTTTCGTTGGCCACAATATTGTGACAGTCACGAAATCGTGACTGTCGCGATATCGCGACCCCCCCACGCCTTCGGCCCCTGCAGTCTTCACAAGCCGCGATACCGCGACCCCCCCCATGCCTTCGAACACCAACAAAGAAAATGGGCCACGATAACGTGACATGTCGCGATATAGCGACATGTCGCGGTATCGCGGCCCCCCGCGCCTCAGCCTTGCCTTACGCAAAACTGTTGCGATATCATGACGGTTTTGGCCCTCGCCCACTACACGCCTTTGGAGTCGTGATTTCGCGACATGTCACGAAATCATGACATGTCATGATTTCGCGACTCCAGCTTGACCTTTGCCTTGCTTTTGAAAACTTCCCCGAAACTTGCCTCCCTTTACAAAACTTCCCCGCAGGAAAGGATAGGAACCCCACCAAATTCAAAGTACTCAGAGAATTAAGAAAAGAATTTGGAGGATGCAAGATTGCTTTTCCTTCACCGGATGCTCCTGCATCAGACACCCCGGGTAAGGAGAAGTGACCTTCACTTCTAAGTTGTTCGGTCTGCTTCCTTTGCAAAATCTCCGAACACTCATCAACCTTTACAACTTGCTCAAATCTTGTTTCCTGGCAGAATTTTCTGCCCTCTACCAGACAAATTCTGGCATTACTGCACATTTTCTCATCTTCGGTCTACAATGGCTTCAACTTGTGCCGCATTCCATTTTTCACCAAGGAATAAGTATTTGCACGACCATCATGCACTGCACTCCGATCAAACTACCATGGCCTTCCCAATAGCAAATGGCATGCATCCATAGGGAATACATCACATAGGACTTCATCCTTGTATCTCCCAATTTGGAACGTGACTAAACACTGTTCCCGGACCCAAGCTTGGTGGTCCTTCCGCAACCATGCAATCCAATATGGATGCGGGTGTCTCCTTCTTTCCAGCTGCAACTTAGTAACCATCTCCTCGGAAACTAAGTTGTCTGTACTTCCATTGTCGATGATCACATTGCAAACTTTGCCTGCACTTTTGCACCGGGTGCGAAACAGGCTTCTCCTTTGCTCAGACTGGTCTTCTTCCACTAGCATGGTCCTTCTCACAATCATGGCTTCTCCCTTTTCAGCTTCTTCAGAATGTTCTGAATCAGCATCTTCAACTGCTACAACTGCTCTGGCGGGGACCCACCGATTTCTTGTTCATCTTTTCTCGGTGTTGTGGACACTCATATTCCTGATGTCCTTCTTCTCCATAATGGAAACAGGTTCCACAAAATATTTCTCTTCCATACCCGCGTCCAGATCTACCTCTTCCTCTCGGGTAGTTATTATTCTGAACTTGCGGTTTTGGGTCTTCATCTTCTTCTTTCTGACCTCGGCTGCTTCTCTTCTTCCTTCTTCTCTTCCTTTCCACCGTTCTTTCCTCCCGGTTCTTTCACCTTCTGCTTGCTTTCAAACCTTCGCTTCAATTTTCCTTCAAACTTTAAAGCAAACTGGTAAGCATCTTCGATGGTGTTTACCCGAACCAAGCTCAACTCCTCCTGCACACTCGATCTCAACCCATTAATGTAACGGGTCACTTTTTCTTTGCTGGCTTCTAAGTGTCCGGTTCTGATGGAAATTTTATAAAAATCCTCTGTATATTCTTGAACTGTTCTGTTCATCTGCCTCAAGCTTTGCATTTTACGTAACAGATCCAGCTCATAGTCAACAGGGATGAACTGTCTTTTTAATTTTTCCACCATTCTGTCCCACCTGGTAATCCGTTCTTTTCCTCTTTGGTTTCTCTCCAGCTGTACCCCCTTCCACCAAATTCTAGCATGACCCTTCAGTCGAGTCTTAGCAAATCTAACCCGGTTAGGGTCTTCAATTTCTTCGTATTCGAAGTATTCTTCTAATTCATTCACCCAGTCTATCAATTCCTCTGGGTTCAAGTTCCCAAAATACGTGGGAACCTCTAACTTCGGCCTCTTCCCGATCTGGGATATGGCCTTGTATAGCCGGGCTTGTGTCGGGTCTACATCTTCCTCCTCTTCTTCAAACTCATTCTCCTCTTCCACTTCATCCTCACTGTCTGCATCCCTTCCCGGCTCACGTCCTCTACGTAGCTCTTCTTGCAAGGCCTGGACTTGCCGCTGCAAAGCCCAGAAATCTTTCGCTGCCATGCCTCTTCCACCCATCGGGTTTCTTCTCGGAGGCATCTTCACCCAAACTCAAACCCTCCCACACATCCTGGCACAAACTGCCTCACGGTCGGCGGTCTGTTTACGCACTCAGGAACTCCCGCTCTGATACCACTGACGGAGCACGGAATAGACAGGCTTAAAATTAACTCTGCATTCCCATTAATATTTTGCTTATTTACATGCCTTTAAAAATAAAATCGCCCGCAAGCTTTATAAAGGCCGAACTCGGCTTCGGCTCTGTTCTTCCCTCTCTGTTCTCCCTTCTTTCCCCTGTTCTCCGGCCCCCTTTGAAAACCAAAAATTTCCTCTTTTAACGCGGTCCCGGTCCTCCCCCGGCCATCAATGCCTCCACCTAATTAAATTTTAAATTCAAATCTCCCTCCAAGACGAGAATTCAAATTGGCCATAAATGGCAACTGTCCGATCCGTCCAGAGCCTGCATTCATCGCTTTCCATACCCTGCCCTGTCGTTTTAAACTGACTGTACTTTGTATCGCTGCTTCATTCATTAATCCATCTCCCGTAATTGGCGTGTTGCTAGAAGTAAAAGGATGCATGGTTTACACCCCCCTTATTAATCTCTTTGACCTTCCTCTTTGGTTTTCTTACACGCGGACGGCTCATCGGGTCATGCTCTTTCCTTGTCACATTACAATAGAAACACGTGTCCTCCACACTGCCCACATGTCAAGTTGACCTTGCCAGGCCGTTCGCTTGTTTTACTTTTGGCTTCGTTCTTTCGGCCACGTGTCGGCCTTTCGTTGGCCGCGATATCGTGACAGGTCACGAAATCGTGACCTGTCGCGATATCGCGACCCCCCACGCCTTCGGCCCCCGCAGTCTAAGTTGTTTGGTCTGCTTCCTTTGCAAAATCTCCGAACACTCATCAACCTTTACAACTTGCTCAAATCTTGTTTCCTGGCAGAATTTTCTGCCCTCTACC
This sequence comes from Wollemia nobilis, assembly GCA_028583015.1. Taxonomy (NCBI): domain Eukaryota; kingdom Viridiplantae; phylum Streptophyta; class Pinopsida; order Araucariales; family Araucariaceae; genus Wollemia; species Wollemia nobilis. Next base: position 2,960,188 of record JAQPPZ010000139.1, on the reverse strand, counting down.
GAACAAATTCCGCATTATCGCATATTTTCTCATCTTCGGTCTGCAATGGCTTCAGCTTGTGCCGCATTCCATTTTTCACCAAGGAATAAGTATTTGCACGACCATCATGCACCGCACTCCGATCAAACTGCCATGGCCTGCCCAACAGCAAATGGCATGCATCCATAGGGAATACATCACAGAGGACTTCATCCTTGTATCTCCCAATCTGGAACGTGACTAAACACTGTTCCCGGACCCAAGCTCGGTGGTCCTTTCGCAACCATGCAATCCGGTATGGATGCGGGTGTCTCCTTCTTTCCAGCTGCAACTTAGTAACCATCTCCTCGAAAACTAAGTTGTCTGTACTTCCATTGTCGATGATCACATTGCAAACTTTGCCTGCACTTTTGCACCGGGTGCGAATAGGCTTCTCCTTTGCTCAGACTGGTCTTCTTCCACCAGCATGGTCCTTCTCACAATCATGGCTTCTCCATTTTCAACTTCTTCAGAATGTTCTGAATCAGCATCTTCAACTACTACAACTGCTCTGGCGGGACCCACCGATTTCTTGTTTGTATTTTCTCGGTGTTGTGGACACTCATATGCCCAATGTCCTTCTCCACAATGGAAATAGGTTCCATGAAATATTTCTCTTCCATACCCGCGTCCAGATCTACCTCTTCCTCTCGGGTAGTTATTATTCTGAACTTGCGGTTTTGGGTCTTCATCTTCTTCTTTCTGACCTCGGCTGCTGCTCTCTTCTTCCTTCTTCTCTTCCTTTCCACCGTTCTTTCCTCCCGGTTCTTTCACCTTCTGCTTGCTTTCAAACCTTCGGTTCAATTTTCCTTCAACCTTTAAAGCAAACTGGTAAGCATCTTCGATGGTGTTTACCCGAACCAAGCTCAACTCCTCCTGCACACTCGGTCTCAACCCATTAATGTAACGGGCCACTTTTTCTTTGTTGGCTTCTAAGTGTCCGGTTCTGATGGAAATTTTATAAAAATCCTCTGTATATTCTTGAACTGTTCTGTTCATCTGCCTCAAGCTTTGCATTTTACGTAACAGATCTAGCTCATAGTCAACAGGGATGAACTGTCTTTTTAATTTCTCCACCATTCTGTCCCACCTAGTAATCTGTTCTTTTCCTCTTCGGTTTCTCTCCAACTGTACCCCCTTCCACCAAATGCTAGCATGACCCTTCAGTCGGGTCTTAGCAAATCTGACCCGGTTAGGGTCTTCAACTTCTTCGTATTCGAAGTATTCTTCTATTTCATTCACCCAGTCTATCAATTCCTCTAGGTTCAAGTTCCCAGAATACGTGGGAACCTCTAACTTTGGCCTCTTCCCGATCTGGGATATGGCCTTGTATAGCCGGGCCTGTGCCGGGTCTACATCTTCCTCCTCTTCTTCAAACTCATTCTCCTCTTCCACTTCATCCTCACTGTCTGCATCCCTTCCCGTCTCACGTCCTCTGCGTAGCTCTTCTTGCAGGGCCTGGACTTGTCGCTGCAAAGCCCGGAAATCTTCCGCTGCCATGCCTCTTCCACCCATCGGGTTTCTTCTCGAAGGCATCTTCACCCAAACTCAAACCCTCCCACACGTCCTGGCACAAACTGCCTCACGACCGGCGGTCTGTTTACACACTCAGGAACTCTCGCTCTGATACCACTGACGGAGCACGGAATAGACAGGCTTAAAATTAACTCTGCATTCCCATTAATATTTTGCTTATTTACATGCATTTAAAAATAAAATCGCCCGCAGGCTTTACAAAGGCCGAACTCGGCTTCGGCTCTGTTCTTCCCTCTCTGTTCTCCCTTCTTTCCCCTGTTCTCCGGCCCCCTTTGAAAACCAAAAATTTCCTCTTTTAACGCGGTCCCGGTCCTCCCCCGGCCATCAATGCCTCCACCTAATTAAATTTTAAATTCAAATCTCCCTCCAGGACGAGAATTCAAATTGGCCATAAATGGCAACTGTCCGATCCATCCAGAGCCTGCATTCATCACTTTCCATACCCTGCACCGCCATTTTAATCTGACTGTACTCTGTACCGCTGCTTCATTCATTAATCCATCTCCCATAATTGTCGTGTTGCCAGAAGTAAAAGGATGCGTGGTTTACACCCCCCTTATTAATCTCTTTGACCTTCCTCTTTAGTTTTTCTTACACGCGGATGACTCATCGGGTCATGCTCTTTCCTTGTCACATTACAATAGAAACACGTGTCCTCCACACTGCCCACGTGTCAAGTTGACCTTGCCAGGATGTTCGCTTGTTTTACTTTTGGCTTCGTTCTTTCGGCCATGTGTCGGCCTTTCGTTGGCCGCGATATCGTGACAGGTCGTGAAATCGTGACCTGTCGCGATATCGCGACCCCCCAACACCTTCGGCCCCTGCAGTCTTCGCGAGCCACGATACCGCGACCCCCCCATGCCTTCGAACACCAGCAAAGAAAATGGGCCGCGATAACGCGACATGTCATGATATCGCGACATGTCGCGGTATCGCGGCCCCCCGCGCCTCAGCCTTGCCTTACGCAAAACTGTCGCGATATCGCGACGATTTTGGCCCTCGCCCACTACACGCCTTCGGAGTTGTGATTTCACGACTCCAGCTTAACCTTTGCCTTGCTTTTGAAAACTTCCCCACAGGAAAGGATAGGAACCCCACTAAATTCAAAGTACTCAGAGAATTAAGAAAAGAATTTGGAGGATGCAAGATTGCTTTTCCTTCACCGGATGCTCCTGCATCAGTATGTCAGTAAATTTTGAATGAGTAAAAAATTTTACGCACTTCAGGAGTTGCAACTCTGATACCACTTGTAAGGAAAATCCTTACTTTTGAATAAATCAAATGCAATTATTAATAAAATTCCTAGATAATAAAGTAAATCAAGTAGTTCAACCACTTAGAGAGGGTAGAATCTCATAACAACTTAGAGAGGGTGAAGTCTCTTGCGTATATGCAATAAGAAATAATTGTTATTCGATGATAAAGTGAATGAATGATTCTACCTATAAATATATAAATTAATCAATGAATGGATGTGACCAATCAATGAACCGAAACATCTAGTTTAGGATTGTTATAGATTCCAAGTTGAAGGAAGCCATTTGAACTCAATAATATTGAGGGACATCATGGAGTTTGAAAAATTGAGCAACACAACATAACCACCCATCTACATCCTTCCCATTGAACTTAGAAAAGTCTAATTTAGGCATCTTAAAGGTAGGATCACGATAATAGTGAGGATAAGAGTCTGTTGTCCTTCCTTTACCTCAATAAAAATGTGAGTGTTCGGTATGATACTTGGAATTACTTGGACCTCCTTGTGATTTAGACTCAACATCTACAAGTTGTTCTCCTATGTGGGTTCTAGAGGTATCGTAATCATATCTAAAATTTTGAAGCTTTGTCATCATGGTTTGATTTGATATTTGCATGCTATCAATGATGCTTTGTAGGGATTCTAATAATGAGGTGACTTGATCTATCTCTTTTTGATGTCCACAAGTACCACCAGCCATTTAGATAGTCTTGAACCTCTTTTACAGAATTACTAAAAATAGAAGTGTGGTTTTAGGAGTTACTATTTTTAGTAAGGGGTCCAAAAAAGTGCGTAGGTGTTATATATCAAAATAATTAGCTCAAAAAGATGATCACAATAAGCTATATCTCATAACATGAATTTTGGGCACCCCATACTTTTTTTATCCTCTATTTTGATGAGTCTACTAGTGTGTCTAGTTTTTTATTTGGAGATATAGTTCAAAAGTTGGGTTCTAGATAACCTATCTCTGACCTGTGTATTCTATCGACTGACCACCTTGTCACTATAGTTGTCATAAGTACTATAGTTACTGATACTATTCACATATCTAACCCTAGGATACTTTGTACTATGTAGTTACTAACACTTACGGTTCTATTTTTGATCATGATCACCTATATTTTTTTACTATTATGGATGACTATTACCGTCACTATTTGGTGCATGCAAGTTTGTTCTTTAGTGATAGGGAAGTCCTTCGTATGCTCACTTTTTGGGGTCATGAATGTAGGTTTAGAAGAATAGGAAGATGTTGTTTTTATAGGTTGAATTTTTTTAATAGAACCAAGTTATGCTAGGAAGAGGAGTATGTAATACCCATAGGCCCTCGGTTATACCATAGTGATGAACAATAGTGCTCAGACCAATATTTTAGGCCACTACTTAATGAGGATTCCACACATACCCTTGAGCACACTATTTGCCTCTTTGATAGTATGTGATGGTAGTTTCTCGATATATTATGTCTTGTGGACTATGGATGATACAAGGCTGAAAAGATTTCTACTAGATAAAATTTTGTTTAAGCTTAAAATGATCTCCTGATACACCAAAAGGTGTGTGGGATCTCAATTCCATGCACGAGTGTTGTCTGAGACCTGGGTATTGGAGCCTGATCACCCCTCATTTCACAAAACGCTTTATGAGCTATCTAGCTTAGCCAATAACGATAACTCCATCACAATATTTTAAAATCCCCAACACAAGGTTTCTAGCCTACTCAACTACTAAAAAAAATACTATATTTTTTTTGGTTTTTACTAAATTTTTTAAATTTTTAAATAAAGAAAAATAGAATGAAAAAACATAGGAAATTAATACCTAACAGGCAGAAATGGTTGAGCAAGAATTGTCATAGTCACAACAAAAATCAGCATTGGAAAGCGCTTTGATACCACTTTTTAGGAACCTACTATTAAAATAAAGCTCACTCACACAAAATACTTAAAAATAACTGAAATACATCAAATAACAGAATAAAACTATGTAGAAAGTAATTGCAGAATTGAAAAAATCTCACAAATAACTCAAAATCATAGGCCTCTTCAAGGGGGCAACCTCCTTCAATATTTCATTAACTTGCAAAAATATACATTCGTACATGGCTTCATGTATTTATAAGAGAAAGCTACATGCAACCCTATCTAAAGGCTCAAGAGTTGGCTTACATGCAAAATGCTACTCAAGCTAGAATATTCTACCAAATATTGGTTACAATCTTGATAAAGGTTACATGAGATGGCACCACTTGGCTAGGTGCCTTAATTGCCACATACATTACAAAGTATTACAAAATAACATTATAATAGAATCCCCCAAATTGTAAGTGGGTCATTACATAAGCCAATGAGAATTATAAAATAACATGAGGATGGGATCCTAATGGATTAAAAGTAGTAAATTCCAACCATGTAAAAAATTGGGATAGTGAACTTCACTATGCACACATAGGAATATTGAATTTCTTGGTCATCCTAGTAGATTTTTATCTTTTATACTCTCACATGGTCAGTATATGACTTTTGATTGGTCAACTAGTGTGTTTGAGTTTCTTGAAAGCCTTGTTGTTCCCTTGTGACTTCTCACTGTTCACCATTCGCTACTTGCATGCTTCTCCATTCCATATCTATCCTTGTTTGGCTTCTGTTTGAGTGTATGCCCTTGAAGAAATTATTTATATTTAGATTTTTGACTCTTATACATTCTTTAGTGCCTACACTTAATTTATTTGTTCATATTAGATTCATTCATTATGTTCTACTATTCAAATATACATTCATACTTTGCATTATTTAATTTTTTATGTGTCATCAGTGCATCACATACATACCTACTTCTATGCATACATAATAGCTATATCATCTCATATCGTTAATTCATCTGACATACATGCATTATCATAATCTATATGTCTAGGTATACATCTATACTCATCTATCACTACACTCATTCATCCACACACATACGCACAATAAAAACCATAATAAACATAATAAAGTTACCTCATACATATAAAAGAGTAAGTACATAACATGATACAAAAATACCTACAAGATACAATATAGTGGGTCCTTAGACCTCACATCCAAAAAATAAGTTAAGAGAAAGGATCCCTCCTTAGGATGTCCCTGCACTTCTGTTCTCTTCAATAGCCTCAGCCTTGTCTCTATGAGCCTACCTTGCTCCACTGGCCCCTAACATCTAGGATATACCTGACAATGTAAAATGTGGAACACGTGGTGCCATTGGTGGATCTCCTGATGCCTTGATATACCAACTACATTGAGATTGTGATGTTGATGGTTGCGATGGTAGAACCCCACCTAGTCTGTCCATCTCATCATCCAGTCGTGTCACATACTACCATAAATATATGATATCAAGCATGATATGTGATTGCCCTAGCCTACAATTGTGCAACCTCTACCCATAATTTGATCCACTTCTTTATGACCTATCCATATACAAATGGTTGAACTCGCTCAACTATCAAAGCTAATACATGAGTCTACAGATCATCCCTCTCTACCATAAACCTATCTCTCTCCTACTGGAGTGTCTAAACTTGAGCTTGTAGGATGTCCCTCTCTTCCTCCCATATCTATTAATGTTTCCTATCTAGTATCCAATAGCTCTACTTTGTAGCATGGGTTGTGTTCCTCTCTATTCATTGGCCCTCAAGTATATGCACCTACTCTCTCAAGGCTATTATTTGCTCTCACAGATCCTCCTTATCCCCATCATCACCCCACTACCCCTTGTAGGTGCATATACATCCTCTATACCTCCTTGTGATCCATACACCTATCTCTCCACTCAATGATGCACTCATTATTATAGTGGCTTCTCTACCACACTGGTCTCCTCCTCCTATCTAGCTACTTATCCTCTCTAAAATCATCAAGATATCCACTAGGCATCATACTATGGTGTGGTCCTTGGATCCTCAACATCTGAGCCAATCAATACCTCATCTAATTCCTCACTCAGTAGCTTAGGTTGTGGCCATGCTAACTAGACCTCATTGCCCCTTTATCGATAAACAACTATAGCCTTAGGCACCCCTTGGGTAACCCTAAACTAATTGGTCACTTGTGAGTACTGGAAATACTCATGATCTTTTCTATGTTGCCCAATCAACCATCTATCATATTGCACTCTTCTTAGATGCACAACATCCTTAGCCCATGTCAATACTCTCCTCCATGGCCTTCATATGATATCTTCTAGTTGTAGTTTGGCCTAGGCATCCACATAGTGCTAGATAATACCCTAGTGCTAGTAGCTCTTGCCTTGATCTCGATCATGACCCCATCACATCACATATGGGACATATCTATCCATATCCCTATGGGCATCCCATGGTAATACAACTAGCTTATCCATACAAAAATACTTCCATCCCCATATCTATATAAGAAAGTTGCTCCCAATACTAGTCGACCTCACTAGAAGATCTCGTACAACTCACTATACATCTGTGCTAATAGAGTGGATCTCCATACCATAATATTGGGCTCCTCCACCAAGTCCATCACTAGGCCTAGCAAGTTCTAGGGGAACCTCATGCTGAACAAGTCAAGCAAAATCAAGTGAAACGTCAGTGACATCAACATTGCCTACCTAGTGGTGAGCAACCTTATCTTGTAGTCAGTGTTTGCTTTCATCGTACTGCTATCCATGTTACAATAAATGTACCACTAGTGCTCTTGGTAGACTCTCTATAGCACTATATTCCACTCATTGGTCACCATGATCACAATATGCTCTTCCTTTATCAAGACTTGTAAGATCTGATATATGTCCTCTAGAGTGATGGTGATATCACCTATCAACATGTCAAATATATATTTATGACTATCCCATCTATCGATCAAGACCATTAGATAAGCTTGATCTATGTGGAATGACTCTAGTCGAGCTATGTACTATAGTTCAATGGCATTCAATAACTCCTAATAATATCCAAATAATGCATCATAAACCGATGTTGGGCTATAACAAGCTTCTACCACAACATTTAATTCAACTAAAAAAACAAGCAAAACTATCTTGACAAGAAACAATCACAAAAAAAAACCAAAATCATCTTGACCTGAGATGGTCGCACAAGACCGTATTGAACTGAGATGACCTCCATTTCACATAAAAAAAGAAACATACAAAAAAAAGAAGAGAGAGGTAAAACATAAATATTAAGATCTATACATCACCCACCCCACATTTTGCCCATCTTGCCCACTCAATTCTTTTTAAAATTTTAAATTTTTCATATCAATAAAATAAAAATTAGGTTTTAGGCCAATACCTTTTGCGCACCCCATCCATTGCTCATCAATGCACCCTTTGGGTCCATTCTGTTGATCACCTCGTCTGCTAGTAGTACTTCATTGCACAAAGTCACTCCCTTCCTCCTCGTCTCATTTATTTCTCATATCATGTGATGAAAATGACCCTTTGAAAAATTCATATTTTATAATTTTTCATAGGCGCGGCCATCCTAGACGATCACGCGATGCAACATGACCATTTGATACAGTCCCATTTTTGCAAAAAAAACCTTTTTCAGGAACCGTCTTGAGTTGAGACATTCTCAAAATTCACTTTTTAACTTCTCATAACAAACATTTCATTCTGGCCATTTCAATTTTGTCAAGAACTTTATCACTATCATCATTTTACCTCTCCTCCACCAAATCATCGCTTGAGGGGGTAGACAATACCTAAGAATTTTTATCTCACATAAAGTCAATACTTGAATACTCGATATTGTAAATTACGTTCATCCAAGAATCATTGCTAAAGGCTATTAAACATCCTCCTTTTTGGGGCAAAAGCAAAAATCTCAAGCAAACAAACACTTGGTATGACTAAAGCATAAATCTTGTAGACTAACAACATCTACCTATGACTAAAAGGTTTACCAAGATAAAATTAGGTCCATCAATTTGTTGAAAGAAATGATTCAATGATCTGCATACTTCCCATGATTGGGGTATCTCACATTCACATTTATTTTAGACCATCTTACACCACTTCCCTTCAAGACAATCTCCATGAATCAAAATCATTCATCATCAATTTAACCATTTTTGATCATTTATTTTTTCTCTGCATTGTGCTTACACATAAAAGCATTCCAAAAAGGGTATCTATAGACACCTAAAATACATTATCTTGAGGAGACTCCCAAAGATATTTCTTTCCCCCACATAACCCACTTTGGGAAGCCTTAGGGCTAAATCCATGGATTTATCCAACAATAGGTAAAAAATTGTTAGGCCTCCTAATACAAACAAGATGCTATTAGATTATCACTAAGGATTTGATATTGCATTCGCTTCCCTTGCTTAAATCATTCTTCGTAGGTCAAAAAGTATTTTGCATCTATCTCATCACCCTTTGATGTGCAATCGATCACCAAAAACCCTTTGTGTTGCTCTGAATCCACCCTGGACCTGATAACGAGAAGGCATAGAACTACGACATCGACTGTCTCACCCTGATATGGTTTGTATATTGGAACCATATCAATCGAAGATTATCGTAGTCGACCAACTAGGTGATAAGTTTTATTTTTATTTATAGCTTAGATCTATCAAAGTTCATTTGTATTTTAGTCTTGATCACTGATATTTCATGCACTTAACTATTTTTTGTATTGTTTCACATTTATAAATTGGATACATGTCCAAATTTGGTGGACCCCATATATGCTATTGATTTATTGTTATTTTCTTTTGTGTGCAGGTGATAGGATTCAAATATAGTGAAAGGTTCCAAATCTTAATCTACATGGCAATCACCAAAAAACCTGCTTCCTTAAATGATGTGTTGGTAAGAAAAGATTCAGATTGCACCTAAAGATATTATTTGTTGAGAAAATGGGAATCGTACCCCTTTTGTAATCATTGTATCATTTGTAAAATCCTCTCAAGCGGACTCTCTGTAACACTGGAAATAAAAATATATAAAATCTATTTTTATTGCTTTAAGCATTTTGTTCATTTGTGCGGTGAAAAATTTCTATCCTTTAAAAAGGGGAAATATAAATCACACACCTAAAATATAGAGTCAACCCTAATCTATTACATATTTACAATTGTACCATGAATGTGCCATGGGGGTACATTAGCATGTACCAAATAATGTAATATACATCAACAAGCATTTAGTTGCTACTTTGTAAATAATGTGTGTGTTGGAGAATATTACATTATTTTGTACCTTGCAAGTATCTTGTAAATACTTTGTAAATATTTTGTGCCTAGGTGTCTTGTAAATATTTGGAATTTAGTAATCATTAGATGTTTGTCATTATTAAAAGGTCAATAAATATAATTTTCCTATGAAAAATATAAAGATTTGTATCTCTCATGAGCTTGAGGAGTTGAAGAGATAGTTGAAGTTGAAATATCAAGATACTTTTTGCAAAGGCTATTTGTAAGGATAACATGTGAGGTTGTTTAGTAATAAAATTTGTAGTACATCATTCTATACTATAAAGTATTGTACCCTTTTCATCTACATGAATATAGTGTACTTATTGATTTTAAGTCATGGGTTGAATATATATGTGTGTTGCATTTTGATATATTGTGAAAAATCCTTAAACCTTGTATATAAAGTTGTTTATTAAATTTGGATTATTTTTCTAATAGTGGTATTAGAGCCACATGAAGTGTACAAAGGTTATCGAGTATCCATGAGTAGAGAGTTTTTATAGATCTCATGGTTCCAAAGAGTAAGATATAGAGGGGTCTCCACTAGATGTGAAACAAGTCATAGATAAGTCCACTCAAAGATTTATTCTATTCAAAGTGAAAAATTATCTATGTTATGTGAGTGCCCAAGTAGTTTATAGACATTCTTAAAAGAATTCATATTCATGAATAATAGAAATCCATAGTATAAGTCTCAAAATTGTTATTTTCTTAAGTGCCAAAGGTTGGTAAAAGATAATAGTATGAAGTTGGACTAAGAGGAGATTATATTAACAAATGACATCACCAAGAGGAATTTGTTTTTTTTTTGGTAGATAAGATACTATAGCATTAATACTAGGTTTTACAGGTTAACCCAAAACCTTTTACAAAAATCAGCCCAGGGCTGTTGATGAACATATCCTTACTAAGGATCCTATATATGTAAAATCTACATGCCGCCAAAGCCATTACATCCGGTAAGGCACATAGCCTGTTATCAAAAAGAAACTTCCCATACAACATTTTGGGTATACCTCGATAAAACACACATGCATCAAAATTACAAAAAAGAAACATACATGAATCCCTTCCTTGAGACAATGGAGAAACAAAAAGCTACAGATACACATAGCAAAGTATTGAAAAAAACTCCCACAAGCTCTATATTGAAATTTACTCTTAATAATTCTTTAGTAATTTCTTTCTTCTATATATGACATGCTTTGGTACCACATACTATCATGGCCAATCAACCTTGGAGAAGTGAACCTGCTGGCTAGATTTATGGCGGTGGCTATCTGGTGGTCCACGTGGCTTTGGTTCAAAGTCTTATATTGCCATTTCTTTCCTTTCCTGTGATTATCAACCAACCTCAAATTACTAAGATGACTAGGAGCCATGTTATCTGACATGTGACTATCCCCATTAGTCTTTGTGGTATTTCCAAGCAGCATCCACGAAGACTGACAACTTAGATAATTTTTATTGTGAGTCCAATTCAAAAAAGAGATAGGAATACTCCTAGCCTTCAAAATTATAGTGCCTTCCCTATTGGTAAATTTGACTATCATTCTTGGCATTCTTGTTGAATAAGCTCCTCTACTTCACTCGAGACACCGTGTTCCCATTTGAAAAGTCCGTCACCATCGACACCCAAATTGGCCAACTTATCAGCAATTTTGTTAGCTTCCCGAAAGACATGTTGGGATTTTCTATCCTATCTTCCCTGGAAAAGGATCCTAGCCTCTTCAAAAATTGTTTTAATCCTCCAAGGAGGTATTTTCCAATTATTGAGGAGATTTATAACATGCATAGAGTCTCCTTCTATGATCAAATTACCTTCTAAGTCTTGAGTCATTTGAAGGCCTCTCCACATAGCTCTAGCTTTAGCTTCGTTGTTCATCCTTGTTCCCAAATATTCAAAAAATGCAAGCATCATATTCCCATTATGATCTCGCACAATGCCACCAATGCCTGCTTTGCTAGGATTTTCCTTAGCTGCTCCATAAAAATTAAGCTTAAACCAACCTGTAGGAGGTGGAGACCACTTAACATTGGCTTTGGGGTTGACTACCCTAGGCACAAACTCATCTAACAAGGTTAAGCTTAAAGATTGAGCAATCGTGGTCTCCTGTAGATGAGGTTTACAACTATCAAAAGGGATAAGGTTCACATTCTCATTGGCAAAGGATAGGATCCTAACAATGATAGTTTGATGATCATGGATAGACTCATTAAAGACTCTATGGTTCCTTTCTAACCACACCTGCCAAAGATAGTGATTGAGACAAATTTTCCACATGTATCTAAGTCTTTGGCTTGAAAAGGGGTAAGGCCACTGGACAAAAAAGTCAAGTACGATGGTTGGTTTAACCCATGAAATATTGAAATCTTGAAAAACCCCACTTAGGACAGTCAAGGAAAAAGGGCACTCAAGGAAAATGTGATAAATGGTCTCCCAATTAGCCCTGCACAGATAGCAATGATTAGTGATACAAATACCTTTACGCATCATATTATCAATGGTTAGAATTCTTCCTTGGATAACCAACCATGAAAAGACTACAATTTTTGGAATTAATTTTTTTATCCAAACTAAGTCCTTTTGGAGGACAAAATACTCATCATCAAGCAGAAGCTTGTAAGTTGATTTAACAGTGAACTGCCCATTTTTCATAGAAGCCCAAGTCACTTGATCTTCCTTGGGTCTCATGGGGATAAAAATTTTCCCGATAATGTTACAAAGATCATTTGATTCTGCTTGAAATCCCTGAATTCTTATTTATTTCCATTTCATTCTACCTCTATCCTCAACCATATAATCAAAGACTTTTCTGCCAATGAGTTATTCTGTGATATCTCTAATTCGAGCTAAGTTAGGATACTGCATCAGTGGTTCATCCTTAGCCCACTTGTCATTCCAGCAATTTATCCTCTCACCATTGCCTAAAACCCATATTAAACCTTTTTTGATGATTTCCTTACAATTAAGAATTGCTTTCCAAAAAGCAAAACCTCTTATTGGAACTGAGTCACTTAGAAATTCCATATTTTGAAGATACTTTCATTTGATGATAGTTGTCCATTCATTTTATTCACCAAAAATGAGATGCCACGCCTGCTTAGCTAGTAAAGCTAAATTTATATGAGCAATTCTCCTTAGACCTAAGCCCCCATTTTCCCTGGGTCTGCACACTTTAGTCCATCCTACAAGGTGTATCATTTTTTTTCTCCTCTGATCCAGTCCATAAAAATTATTTTTGGAGTTTCTCAATTTTTTGGAAAACCTTCACAGGGGCTTTGAAAACGGATAGGAAATAGACTGAAATGCTCTAAACAGAGGCCTTAGTGAGGGTCAACTTTCCTGCTTGAGATAGAAGATGACCTTTCCATCCAACAAGTTTTTTTTGAATTATTTCAATAACCTTATACCACATTGAATCTCTCGGAGAACCAATGAAAATAGGGAGACCAAGATATGAAGTGGGGAGTTTTGCTATATCACACTCTAAAATTTTTGCAATTCTTCTTTGCCTTTGAATGGGGGTGTTCAAGAAATATAACTTGCTTTTACTAAAATTAACTTTCTGACCAGCAATGTCCCCGTAGAGTTGTAGGATGTATTTAATTATTTTAGCCTCAACCACTGATGCCTTAGTCAATATAAGGGTATCATCATCAAATTGATGGTGAGAAACAACCCTAGTGAGAGATTTTGCCTTGATTCCCGATATTAGCCTTGAACTACAAGCATTTTTGATGTTTCTGCCTAAAGCTTCTACCACAATGATGAATAACATGGGGCTGATAGGGTTCCCCTGTCGACTTCCTCTGCGACTTTGAAAGTAACCAACAATTGTTCCATTAACTAGAATCGAGAACCATGCTTGAGTATATTCTTTGATCAAATTAACCTATTGGTGGTGAAAACCAAACTTAAGGAGGACAAAAATCAAAAATTCCCAATTTAGCCTATCAAATGCTTTGTTCATATCAAGCTTGAGGGCAAAAATAGACCTGTTAGTCTTATGAGCAGAGTGCAGAGCTTCATGAACTGTGATAACTCCATCTAATATTGACCTGCACTAGACAGAGCTTCCCTGGCATGGATCTATGATGCGGGGTAGAAAATATCTCATTCTATTTGCAATGGCTTTAGTTAGGATCTTGTAAGAAATATTGCACAGACTGATTGGCCTGAAGTCAACCATAGATTCAAGGGTTTGCTTCTTAGGAATTAGAGAAATAAAAGTAGAGTTGATACCTTTTGGGATATGATTGCTTGCTTGGAATTCTTTGACAACAAAAATTACATCCTCACGATGTCCCAAAAATCTTGATAGAAACGAGGGGGAAAGTCGTCGGGTCCCGGGGCTTTGTATGGATCCATGCTAAACAAGGCTTCCTTAATTTCCTCATCAAATAAGGGAGCTAGAAGCTTAAGTTTTATATCCTTATTTATTATGCTAGGAATGGATTGCAAGAGAATATATTTGGCCTCCTCATTGCACTACAATTCCTGACCAAGGATAGAATTGAAATAAGTTATTGCCTCCTTTCTGATTTTTGTTAAGTCTTGAGTAATAGAACTGTCTGCTTTTTTTAAAATTTTATCTTGTTATTGCTTCTGTTTCTAAGTGTGGTGAAGTGAAAAAACTTGGAATTTGAATCTCCATATTTCAACCAAAGAGCCCTTGATTTTTGCCTCCAATAGATTTCCTCACAATCCAAAATGGTATGAAACTCTGCTAGTTTTGTTCGTTCCTCCTGCCTAGTAGTTTCATCAGCATCACCATGTTGGATCCTCTGATCAATTATCTTCAAACATTCAAAAACCTATTTTTTTATTTTCAAAGAGGTTTCCAAAGACCTCTTTGTTCCATGTTTGAAGCTTTTCCTTAACAAACTTTAATTTACCAACAAGTTTCAAAGCTGCACTACCCCTGATAGGCTGCTGCCACCACTGACTTAAGTTATCTCTGAAACTGGAATGTTTGATCCACATATATTGAAATCTGAAATATTTCTTGAAGGACAGAGAGTTAGGGATCTCCAACAAAATAGGATTATGATCAAAGGCAATTTTAGGAAGGGCTTGCAGGGTAGAATCACCGAACAAAGTTGTAGCCTCCTTTGATAGAAAAAACCTATCAAGCATTTATTGAATGAGATGACACCCTATCCGTCGATTGCTCTAGGTATAATTTGCTCCTCTAAGTTTTACATCCATAAACATGTTGGAGTTCACAAAGTCATTGAACTCATCCATGCTCCTGATAGGTGGTCCATTTCCACCCATTTTATCTAAAGGTTAAAGAGGAGTGTTAAAATACCTAGCCAAAATCCAAGGGACATTATGGAATATTTCACTCAGATTACCTAAGTACTCCCACAATAGAGCTCTCCCTTGAATTGAAGTCAGGGCATAAATATTTGAAAGGATCCACGACCCATTGCTATTTATTTCCTTAAATAAAATACTAAGAACCCTATAATTTTTCTGAATAATGATGCCTTCTACTATTCGAGGATCCCACAAAGTCATAAGGCCTCCAGATGCTCCTTTGGTTGATTTGCAAACCATCTCCCCTTAATTCCAGATTTTTTTTGTTATTTTTTTTATTGAATCTCATCAGTTTTTATTTCTTGCAACATGATAATAGTTGGATTCACTTGATTTCTTATTACATTGACTTCCCTATGTTTGGGTAGGCCATTGAGGCCTCTCATGTTCCATGAGAGGAACTTCATTTAGATTTTTTGGGATTTCTTCCTCTCCCCCTCCCTTGAGGGGGTTTTCCTAATTTTTTGTCTTCAAAACCTGGAATAACCTATTGAAACAAGGTTCTCTATTTTCCATTGGCAATATCATTATCAGTTTTAATTTTTTGATGCTCAGCATTTGATATTCTCCCTCTTATTTTTTCACTGCCAAAATATATAGGAGACTTCACAGTGCTTCGTTTGTTTAGGACTAAACTGAGGGGAGATAATTTGTTGCAGAACCGGACTGCCATATTCCTCAGTTTGAAGATTTTCACATATCTCCACCCCTACATCCAAATCTTCTCCTTTTTTCCTGTATTCCTATAGGAAGGAGGATATTCCATTGAAAAACAACATCAGTAGAAAGGGAGAGAGTTCATTGATAAACAATGTCACTAGGATAAAGATTTCTAGGAAGGCCTTGATAAGGGAGGAGACCCTGAGAAGTTTAAGGATCTTGTAGAATCAATGTTGGAAGAGATGAATGCAGGATAAATCAAACCAAAAGTACAAACTAGCAAATTTTAGACTAGAACGAATAGGTAGAAGGAAGCTAAAACGAAACACTTATTACAAGAGGTTGACCAAGAGGAAGAAGATAAAATGAAGCATGTGTCCAAAGAGGATATTAATAAATAAATTGTAATATCAGGTGATTCAATTCAAAATATTCAGAGGCTTTGAATATTGGAAGGAAATGCAAATATAAAGATGAACTGATTCCTAAAAGTATAACATTCAAGGTAAATTCATTCCCAAAAGCATACAATGTGGATTTTATTTTAAGGTAATTTTATTTAAGATAATAAATTGAAAGGTGGATGCCTACATGAATTATAATTAATATTAAGGAAACAATTGCTATATTTAAAAGGAAAAGTTAAATTTGATTTGTGAAAGGATAAGGTTTAAAGGGGGAAGTAAGAATTTAATTTTTATCAAAGGCTCACATTATTTTATAAGGTGTGTTTTGGTAAAGGAATATTTTGAAAAAAATATTTGGTAGGAGCATTCTTTTTTTTTGTTGGATAATAAGGGGTTGTACTAGGGTCTCCCACCCTTGAAAAGTTATAAATATCTCATTTAGAGCTTGATATTTTACAAATAGATACACTTCTCATCTCAATTGAGATGCTATAGCTAGAAACCTACATCATTTTACATAAAATATCTAAATTCTTGATTTTGATTTTCTGGATCTTTGTAATTTTCTATATGAATACAAATATTCCATAACTTAGCATCCTTTTTGATATTTTTTTATAGTAGCCTTCACAATACCAAAACTTCACCTCTACTATCTATGCATTGCATCTTAGTAGAGTAAAAATTCCAAAAATTTGCACTATCATAGTTTGATTTACCAAATCTAGATTGCTAGTTTCCTTCCTAAAACACAAGTGCAACCACAAAAATTATAATAAATAGTTTATACAAAAACATGTTATTGTTATAAAATAAAGCAAATATTACCAATGGAAAACATTAAAGTAAATCTTAATCATTATTTGATTCAATCAGTTAATATTTTCTTGTAGGTTTCAACTAAGCTTACTACTTCCTCTAACCATGAAAATGAGAATTTAAATTCATGATCCTCAATCAAAACCCCTCTATTGGTTAACCTATCTGCACATTTGTTTCCTTCCCTTAATGTATGAGTAAACCTGATTTCTTCAAACTCTTTAGCAAGAGCTTGAATTTACATAATTATCTCTTGTATGTTCCATGGAGCCTTTGCTTTTATCAAAATAGTATTTGTTACTATGAGAGAATCACCTTCCATCCATACTCTATTACATTTCATTTGTTTGTATATTTTTAACACTTCTAAATCCACCCAAGCTTCAGCTTCATTATTTGTCTTAAATCCACTATTGAAAGTGTAATGAGACAAAATATCTCCTCTGTTATTTCTAATTATTCCTCCCATTCTTGTTGGTCCTATATTTTATTTAGATGCTCCATAAAATTTTAATTTAACCAACTCCACATATGGTGATTTCCACTTTATATTCTTGTCTTCCTTTTTCTTCTCTTGTACCAAACATCATAACCATTTAATGACTTGACTCCATCTATCAATGCTCTATGCTTCTAAAGTAGATAATGGGTGAGTTGATAGGGTTGGTTTAGACTCCACTATGGCTAAACATATATTACTTTTCATTACCTCTGAATTGCTTTCCTTTCCTTTAAATACTCTTCTATTCCTTTCTAGCCATACAGTCCAAAGAATTATATATTTTGATATATCCCATTTTGTCTGTAAAGCCTCACTTTTATAAGTGCTCTACCATTGCTTTAACTAATATTTAATTCTTCTATTCATCACCTTGAATTTACCAAACGGATTAATAATCCATTTCCATAGTTTTCAAACTATTTAACAATGTCCCAAGAGATGGTCTATACTCTCCTAGTTTTTACAAAGAACACATTGAGAGGGGCCATAAAAATCCCTTTTCATAAGGTTATCCCAAGATAAAATTCTTCTATGACCTACTATCCAAACAAATATTTTAACTTTAGGAATGCTTGGGCTATCCCAAATATCTCTCTATATTCTAGTGATATTACTATTTTGTTGGTGCTTTACATTATATCCACTTCTTGTTGTATATTATCCTGAGCTATTCAACTCCCAAATTAATTTATCCTTGGTTCCCCTCAAAATAATCATAGTTGCTATTTTTCTAATCATTTGCCTCCTAGCATAAATGTCTTGTATACTTGTAAAAAAAATATTCTTTCCATTTATATTTTCCTTCTTGATCCTTGTACAAAATGTTTAAAACCCTATCACTATATTTGTGTTGAAGCAATCTCATCCAAGGTTTCAAAATTAGATCTAAATTGAGTGGTTTTTTATCACACCAAGTATCCATCCAAATAGAAAATTTTTCTCTAGTTCCCACCACCCGTATTAAATATTTAATAATTAGATCAAATATATTTTTTTAAACCATTATAAAGAGGAGAATCATTTGGTAGAGAGAATGCAATAAATATTAAACTTGGATCATTGGGCTCAACATACTTAGAAGAATTTTTTCCCATTGTCTTTGACTCTCTTTGTACAATCTCTAGATTACTTTTCCCATAAGATCTAAGTTGGCATGTGTAATAACTCTTAAACCAAGACCTCTCCTAATTTTATCATCACATACCTTGCTCCATTTCACCAAAGGAATTTTTCTTTTATCATATAAACCTAACCATAAAAGGATTGCATAATATAGATTAAGCTTTTTTTAACTAATTTTGGCATAGTATACAATGATATATAATATGTTGGTATGGCATGTTAGACTGAATTAATTAACTACACTTTTCTTGCTAATTATAACCATCTACCTTTCCAAACTAGAAGTTTATTCTAAAATTTATTGATAACTAGATTCTATAATTCTATGCTTATTCTCCCCTCAAATAAAGGCATCCCTAGATAAGTTGCTAGCAAATTTGCCTCCTCCAATTGAAGTAACCTGCAAATTATTACTTTGATATTAGCTCGAGTGTTAACGAAGTAAATTTTGGATTTTTTCCTATTAAATTTTTGCCTCGATGCTCTTTCATATCCCTTTAAAATGTTATTCAAAGCTCTAGCCTCATTTTCCTTTCCCTGCCAAAAAGGGTGTATCAACTACAAACTATTTATGAGTGATGTTGTTGATGTTATTACTAACCTTAAGTCCACTTATAAGCCCATATTTGTAAGCCTTCTTTAAGTTCCTACTCAAAACCTCTGCCATAATAATGAACAAATAAGGAGATAGAGGATCTCCTTGTCTAAGGCCTCTCTTGGCTTTAAAATATTTAGTTACTAACCCATTGACCAACATTGAATAAGAAACTATAAAGACACAAGATTTAATCCATCTAACCCATTTCTTCCTAAATCTAAACTTTTCTAAAAATGCAAAAAGAAAATCCCATTTAACCCTATCATAGGCTTTACTCATATCATTTTTTAAGATCATTGCTTCCTCTTTTCGTGAAGTTGTTGAATGTATAACTTCATGAGCTACTATGATCCCATATAGATGTCTCCCTTTCACAAATACTCCTTGCTTTTCTAAAATATTTTATCTAACAATGATCTTAATCGATTCACCATCACTTTGAAGATAATATTATATGCCATATTACATAGGATTATGGGTCTAAAAGAATTAAACAATTCAAAATCCTTATTTTTTAGAATTAGGGTAAGATATGTTGCATTTATTTTATAAGGTATGTATTGTTTTATCCTAGACTATTCCACTGCCACCAATAAAGAATCCTTCACTATATCCCAATTATGTTGATAAAAATCTATAGAGATCCCATCTTGACCTAGGGATTTATCCTTGTTAAAAGAGAAAAGAGCTAAATGAACTTCTTATAGAGTAATAGGCTCCATAAATTTCCTATTGTCTTAATTCATTATAATTGAAGGTACATCTTGAAGAAGTTTATCATTAAGAACTTCAATCTCCTCTGATCCTAGAATATTATGATAAAAATACTTTACCTCTTTTATAATTTCACTTTGATATTTAATCCAAACCCCTTAAATTGATATAATTCTACTATTTCTGGATGTTGATATTTTTACTATAGCCATCCTATGAAAAAGCTTAATTTTTTTATCTTCTTTTAACCAAGTCTATCTTGATTTTAATCTCCAAAATTTCTCTTCATTGCTCAAAATATTATGATATTCACTAAGCAACTCCCTTTACTATGAGCTTGGATTATTATGATCATCTTTTTGGAATTTTAAAAGTTTATCTTTTAGTTATTTCTTCTCAAAAATATTTCCAAAAGTGTTCTTATTCCATTCTTTTAATCTAGATGTCATAGATTTATTTTGTTTTGGAAGAGCATACAACCCACCATTTCTTGAAGAATTTCACATTTGTTCTATCATATCAATAAATTGAGGATGATATTCCTACACCTGCTCATATTTAAAGTATGATATTTTTTGAATTTACTTACCACCATTTTAACTCTTATTCGCCAGTAATGTGAACCAATACTTGTTAAGGTATTAATTTTAGTACAAGTTCCTTCATCTAGCCAATGATATGAGAGTATATATCTATCTAATTTTTTTGCTATTAGGTTTTGACCTCTCCTATTATTGGTCCATGTATAGTTGTCTTCTTCAAACTCAACCTCCCATAGATTATTATTTTGAAAAAAAGTTGAGAAATATCTCATACTTTGGGTTAATTTCCTAATTGTTCCAAAATTTTCATCCAGCTTGGTTATGGTATTAAAATATTCTATGATCATGAATCAGGTTTCTTGGTATTTACTTATCATAAAGGCTTCAATTCCACTCCAAAATTCTAATCTACCTGATTGAGTTGTAGGTCCATAGATATTGATAAGGATGAAATGAATATATGCAAAGTAGCAAGTGACTAAAGAGGCTATCCAATGCCTAGTTTTATGAATGGTTACATATGAGGTTCTAGAAGGATTCCAATAAGTTAGAATTCCTCCCGTCATTCCTTCAGATTCATAGCATCCCATTCACATATTGCCCATACTACTTTCATAGTTTTTAAAACTTCTTTTGTCATTTTAGTTTCCTATATACAAAGAATATTGGGCTTATTACTTAAATATTGGTCCCTAATACACCTCTCATTTGAGGGGGAATTAGTACCCAT
Source organism: Wollemia nobilis (assembly GCA_028583015.1). Lineage (NCBI taxonomy): Eukaryota > Viridiplantae > Streptophyta > Pinopsida > Araucariales > Araucariaceae > Wollemia > Wollemia nobilis. The sequence continues at coordinate 2,938,730 of JAQPPZ010000139.1, read as the reverse complement.
TATATTCCATGAGATGATAATCATGTCTTATTAGGGGATATTTGCTCCATCTACGTATTACCAATATTATTTTTTGTTTGGTAAAAATAAATTCAACCAACTTAGTTTGTGTTCCTTTCTCTATGTTTGCTCTTGCTTCCCTAGATCTTGCTTGATAATTTGAGGGCTTTCCTCTTTTTGCTTTACCTATATCAGGAGTAGGTCTTATTATTATTCTATTCCTCAATATTATTTAATAAATATTTTTTCATCACATTTATCCTCTCTTGGCTCTACTACAAAAGCTTTTGATTTGTCTTGCTTATTTTATGGTATTTCCTTATTAATGGTAGAGGTATTGATTTCTAAAACTGCATTTTATTTACCATTTTTTTCTTTGAATGGTGCATGGTACTTCAAGAGAGCCTTCAAAATCCAATGAGACACATTCCTTAGGTTCATCGAGAATGTTCTTCCTTAAATCAAGATCATATTGAACTGATGGTTCCTTGTTAATATGTTGAACTTATTGTACTATGTCCTCTAAGTATTGATATACTTTTTTTTCATAGGCTAAAGCCTCAAAAGAGTTGGTATTTTTTTCAATATCCTTTCTTAATGGTCTCCACTACTTATCTTCTATTTTTATAGATCTATTTCTTAGAATTTGAAAACCATCTTCATCGATAACCATTTGTAATTTTCTCTTACGATTTTCTACATATGATTTGCTAGGCTCTTCTTAGGGCATGATCTCTCAGTATGCCCCACCTCATGACATATTCTATATATAAAATATATGTTTTCATAATATATATTTTGGATCCACATATTGTACCCATACTTAAGAATTATTGATTCTTGTAAAGCTTTACTTATATCAATAATGACCAATAAGCATAAATAGCAAATAATCCATCTTTTATAGCATCTAAAATCTTAAGGAATTCTTCTAGAGTATTGTATATTGCCTTGAAGGTATTTATTTCCTAAAATTCAATGGGTAAATCAAGTATCCTAATCCAAATTGGTACTAGGGATAGATTTATATTTTTAGGTGAAAAACCTTCATACTAGTGGGTAAGGAAGAATCCTGCTCTTCCCATAAACCAAGGACCCCCTTTTAGGATTTTTTCCTAGAAAAAAATGGCTAGGAAGAAAGAATATAATAATTCTTGGAGACTTCCAACTCCTATCAATCCATTTTCTAAAGGCTGAAAACTCTTACCAATACCCATTAAATTTACCAAAAACCACCCCATCTTACAAGGATTTAACTATAAATTGGTCCATGGAAAGGAAACTAAAACTCAAAATATATTGAAATTTATTAGAATATACTACAAATATATATATATATATATATATATATATATATATATATACATGGTGGAATTGGTAGCCGCCATGATGATCCGGGCACGTTGTCGGTCTTTTATGGCTGCCACAATATTTTGCACTATCTACCCCAAAAAATGCCACATGGTACTTCGTGTAGTCTGCCCCTATAACCACCATGCCACAATCATTTTAAACCTTTTACATCATTGAAAGCACTAGGAAAGAGACAAGCATTTAGTCTAAAAAGGCCCAATATCTGAACCTTGGGCATCCATCCCCTTTAAGATATTTTACTGCACCAATTTGTCAAAACCTCGAACCTCCTACAATAAATATAATATTTGATAAACAATTTATAATAATTTGCATGCAAAATTTCTAAGATAAAGAAGGGAAAAAAACTTATCTAAAAAATTCTATGTCAAAATAGAATGTCTTGCCTCATTGAAGTCCTAGCTCTTCATTTCTCTTCCCATCATCCAAACCCTAGCTGAAAAATATTTTCAATTTCATTTTTCATGACTTGAAAAATCATCATTGTTATTGTTTCAAACGGTTAGCTTTATAGTATTTTATCTCCCTTAATATTACTCATATTACTTGATATTACCACTCAATTTAAAGTTATTCAAATTCTACACAAGTTTGTCCAATAATCAATTGAATTGGATAAACATTCGTAAAGATATGGCTCCTAAAAGATGATACATTTTATAGAAAAAATACCTTAATCCTTCGTAAATATTCTTTTAGTTTTAGTGAAATAAAAAATAAACAATTAAAATTAAAAAAATTGGTAGGAGCAGCAGGACATGAGGATGGAACGAAGTGAGGGAATGTAAATCCTAGGTGCAATCAAGCATTGCAGGAAGAGGACTATTTGCAACCCACTCTATATATTCAAGAGGAAGAACAAAGTGAAAGGGGTGCAAACCCTAGGTGCAGTTAAGAATTACAAAAAGAGGGTTTTTCACAACCCATTCACTATACTCAAGAGGATATTAGTTGCTCTTCATTTTGTGAGAAAGCCTCTTCGGTTAGAAGTAATATCTCTCATTAATATTTGGGTTTGTGGGTGGAGATTTCTTATGAAGATCTGCCCTCTATCAAGATTTTGGAAGATGAATTTGGACTGGATATGATTGATCATGAAGTCCAAACAATTATCTACAAACTCAGGGGTAAAAGACCATGCCTTAAGGAGCTCAAAGGATACATTAAAATTTGGTGGCCTAGTAAATTCCAAGTAACTCTGCTACCCAAAAATTTATTTTCTATTTCTTTTTCTGATTTAGTAGATAGAGATAGGGTAATCTATTATAGATACAATTGTTTTTTTGGACAAAGGGGTGTCTATATACGAACTTGGACACTCGGTTTCAACCCCCTTATAGAATAAGTTGATGGCTTCCCAATCTAGGTGAATCTATTTGCTCTCCCTATAGATTTTTAGGGAGAGAAGATATTCACCAAAATTGGTAATGCCATTGGTGCATTTTTGTATATGGATACCCAAATAGAGGAAAATTATCTAGTAAATTTAATATGAGAAGAAATATTGACTATTTGGATGGATGTTTCAATTCCTTGGCCTCAATCCATTACTATCTCCTCAAGAAAATGGGAATGGATCCAAAATATTGAATATGAAAACTTTTTCTTGAGATGTTATGGCTATCAACAATATGGCCACCTAAAGAAGAAATGCTCAATCTTATGATCATGCTCTGATTCATCCTTGGTGGAGGAGAAGGCCCTACATGTGAATGGTATTGAACCTTCAAACATCTCAATTCACAAAGAAGAAGCTCATACTCCAACTGTACCAGTTGTCCAATAGGAATCAAGCGAGCAATAGAATAATCAACCCTAAAAATAGAATTCAAATAATATCATTGATAAAATACAAATGGTTACTAAAGACCATCGAGTCAATTCCATGGAAAATATTAGCACCTCAGACAGTATTCTTGAAGCTAATTATAAAATAATTGATGATAGTTAGTTTTATAAAAATGAAGATCATATAGAATGTGTTACAACTAGATATTACCTTAGGAGCTTGAAGTGCAAAAATGCATTCTCATATCTTGCCACTCTAAAGGAGGAAGAACCTATGCTACAAAAGAAAAATAATCAAAAGACCCATCGACTACAAACTTCGTAACAACCCCAATGGTTTTGGACTATTGTTTTTGTTATGATTGGTTGGTAGCTACTATTGTAAGGCCATTGCAACATATTGTACTATCTTACACAGCTTGATGTATAGGTTTGGGGACCCTAAAACCCCTTTTTACCCTAATAAAAAAAGTTAATGTTTTTTATAGTCCCAACAGGGACACCGCAATGGCAAAAGGTATTTGGCTCTCCTAACAGAGATCCAATTTCAATTCATGGGGAGGGTGGCCCCCGATGTGTCCCTAACTTTTCAACTTATTAATTTTTTTTTTGGTAGGAGCGTTCTTGAAGGTAAAGATATTGAAGATTAATTTAGGAAAGGAAAATCATGATAAATTATTGAGCATGCTTCACAAGGTACAAAATATATTTACCTCAACTTATGTTATCCAAAGTTCATTGGAATATTGAAAGGAAAATAATTAGGGAGACAAAAGAAATTCCTAGGGAATATTTTACTAAATGAATTTTTTTAAAAGAGGAGGAAAGAATTTATTGAATAATCAAGCTCAAGAAATTATTTATTTAAATTCATAAAAGTAAAAATCTACATTCAAACAGAAAATTTAGAAGGCTCATTTTTCTACAAGAATCAAAAGGAAATTGGTGAATATTCATAAGGTTTTCTACTAAAGAAGGATAAATAAATCAAAAGAGTCAAGGAAAAAAAGTGAAAGTTCAAATAAGGAAAACATTGAAAAATTCATTTTTGAAAATTCCTATAAAAAACTATAGTGAATTAATTAAGGAGTCAAAGGGTTTTCTACTTCGTAATTAATTTTTTTTTTTAATTTTCCATCATTCAAGAAAATTGCAAAAGAAATTAGAATATATGTTCATATTTTTGAAGAGATTCATATAGACATTATTAGTGATCCTTCTTTGAGAAACATTTTTTTAAAGGCACAAAGGCAAATACAAAGATATTTCTCTTAGAATATTAGTTACTAAATGGACCAAATTACACTCCTTGGAAAAGTAAAATGAAGTCAATACTTATTGTTTAAAAACTTTGGGACATAGTAATTAGAGATAAAAACCATCCAAAGGATGCCATAGGTGGATAGAAATATGAAGAAGAAGATGCAACATCACTTATGCTAATAACTTTTGGGATATCATATGCAATACAAACACATATAAGTGAGGCTAAAACTTCAGAAGAGGCTTGGGATAGACTATGTACCATATTTGAGGGAAGGAATAAAGCCACTATTCTACATTTACAAACACAACTATATTCACTAAAATTTCAATAAGGTAAAAATATAGAACACTTTCTTAGAAAGGTAACAAATTTAAAATCAAAACTACAAACTATGGGAGAGAAAGTGGAAGATAATTCTCTTGTCTCAGTTGCACTTAAATATCTTCCATAATAAAATTAAAACATTGGTCACATCTCTTCAAGTATCAAATAGTAAAGTGTCATTTGAATATTTAGTTAATATCCTTCAACAATATGAAATAGAAAATCAAGTAAGAGATGAACTATCAAACAATGCTTTCATTTTAGCAAAAAGGCCACTAAGTAACACATGAAATCCTTCTACCTTGACTCCACATAATCAACAATAATGGAAAATATGTCATATATGTAACAAACATGAAAACATCACAAAATTTTGCAAAATCAATCAATGGATTCAAGTGTGTAGAACTTTCCAAAAAAACAACAAAGACAATATCAATTAAATCAACAACATACACAAACACAACAACAATATCCAAAATGGAAAAATATAAAAGGACACATAGTTCAAGAAGTACAAGAATCATAGTCTAACTATAAGGAGGACTATGAATCAACTCTTAAAGTGCTTATGTCAAAGTTTAAAACAAGTTTGACATCAAAATATCGTAAAGAATATTGTAAACAGTAACAAGAAAAAATAAGTAATGAAATCAATATGCTGAATGAAAATCATGACATATGTGATCTACTTTAGAGTGACATTATTCTCAAGAATGATAATACAAAAAGTAATTATGAGTCAAAGAATTTTTATGTCAATCATACAAAAAATATTGTGATGAAGGCCATAATGATAGAAATATTGATGGTAATAAGGATAGCACTAGATGTATTTCACCAAAAAATTATGATTTGAGGCATTTTGAGTTTGATAGTGATAGTTTCAAATATGTTCATGAGAATGCTTATACAAAAATATTTACATTGATTGTGTAGAGTGTGTTGATAATGTTTTGAAGTCTTCAAATAATTATAGGGATAATGATGGTATAAGTCATTCATAATTTATCAATAGTGGTCCAAGTTATGATAAATATTTTTGTGATGAATTATTACATTCAAATGGTAATATACATTAATATAAATATGAAATTGAAATATGCACAAAAACAATTGGTACCAAACTGGGATATGATGAAATAGGGTAAGGAATAAAAGAACCTATTATATCTAAACACAAAGGATTTGGATTTATAGGACAAGATAATGAGAGTAAATATATGATAGGAACCACTAATACCAATTTTGGGATAGGTAACAATAAAGGATAAAAAGGTAACAATGAATCAAGGAATGGCAAAAAAAATAATAATAGGGAAATTTGTAATAGGTAAAAATGAATGCATAATAGGGAATACTTGTAACCATTGTGGCAGACATGGACATCAGATAGAGAAATGTGGTAGACATGAAAATAATCATTCTAATTTTTTTTCTAATATAAATAAAATAAAAACAACATAATATATGTGGATTATAGATGGATAAACGCAACAAAATGGAATAAAATAGTAGAAATGTTGAAGTATTTCTACAAAAGAAAGAGTTTATTAAGTATAAGAAATGATTCATCCATAAAATATGTTTTGTATCATAAAATATCTATAGTGATTGTGCTTGCAAATAAAATAACATCTAAACACATAGGAAATATGAAATATGATAATTCAATGACTGATCTAGAGATGAGGTCCAATCCATAATAAAAAAGAGCCAAAACTAGAAAGCAAGAGCCATAATCAGTGCTAGAGCTAGAGCTTGAAAGCCAAAACCAAAGTCAAATATTGATATTATACCAAATAATATTATATGTGGGGTGTTGGAGAATGTTACATTACTTGGTACCTTGCAAGTATCTTGTTAATACTTTGTAAATATTTGACATCTAGGTGTCTCGTAAATATTTGACATTTAATAATAATTTTTTCTAATTATTAGAATGTCAATAAATATATTTATCCTATGAGAAATATGAATATGAAGAGATAGTTGAAGTTGAAAAATCAAGAGACGTTTTGTAAAGGCTATTTGTAAGGATAACATGTGAGGTCGTTTAGTAATAAAATTTGTAGTACATCATTTTATACTATAAAGTATTGTAACTTTGTCATCTATTTAAATATAGTGTGTTTATTTATTATGAGTCATGGGTTGATTATATATGGGAGTTGCATTATGATATATTATGAGAAATCCTTAAACCTTGTATCCAAAGCTGTTAATTGAATTTGGTTTATCTTGTTAACAATTTCATTCCCTCTAAAACGATGCATAATTTAATTGATAAACTTTCATTCAAAAAAATTTAATGCATGCAAATGGAAATAGAAATTTTGTCATTGAAGTTTTCAATTTGACAACTCTAGATGGTTAAGGGTATTTAATCATTAGGGTTTAATGTAGTATAAAGAGTGTTTTTTTTTTAATTTATGTGGGCATATCCTTATATAGTTGATGGCACATCTATTTTTACATCAAACGGGTCACAATGCCTTCTAAACAACACATCTTCTTTGTAACAATTACAAATTTACTAAATGCTTCATTAACAGTGTATTTTTTGGACATCTTTTGCTCCTCTCATCATAGCTAGATTTCATAAAATAGATCACCCATAATCATCTAGATCGGGATTGAAGAACACAAGCTTATACTGAGAGGGGGGGGTGAAAAGTATAAGACCTCTTTTTACTTTTTCTTTTATATTTCAAAACAGTAAAGCAATATACCCAAAGCAATTTTAAAGCAATGCACAAAATCATCCACAAAGTGACATCAATTTTAACGTGGTTCACCCAAAATGGTTGGGCTACGTCCACAAAAATTTTCTCTAAAAGTTATCTCAAATTTCTTTGGGAATCCTTCCCAATTACAATGTTTATGAGCCTCGGCTCAAAGGAGATACCTTCCCCCAAATAGAATTTATGAGCCTCTGCTCAAAGAAGATACCTTCCCCTCTGTCTGAATTTATGAGCCTCTGCTCAACAGAGATACCTTCCCTCTCGCTTCCGGAAATGATCCCTCAGAAGATCAACTGTCTCTACCTCTTGCCAGCATGTGGAACTCCTTTCCACCGAAGACCTTCTATCCTTAATGCTTAGCCTAAGAGACCTCTGCATTCTATGATCACGTCCACAGTAGCTCAACAACCTATACCAAACACAGTCATTCAGTCTAGCACAAGTCTTCCTCTATCTATCAGATCTATCCATAGGTTCTTCTCAAAGAATCAATGCACCTCTCTTCTCAAGCAGTAGCACTTTGCATTTGTCTTTCCCTTTGTGCTCTCTATGCCTTCTGCTTTCTTTGCACAATCATAGCCACACTTGATCAAACTTCAACCTTTGCACCTCTACGCAATCACAATAGCACCGTCTTCGCACACTTTGCTTCCTCTGTGATCTTTCACATTTAGAATGATTCGACAAAATGCACTCTACACACTACGATCAAATTTTGCACTCTGCTCTCGGCGATTGAACTTCTTACTTTGTGCACTATCTACGAACATCGCACTTCAACAACACATGATGCCCCTCAACTTCTCCCAATAGCCCTCCTTTTATAACAAAATTTTCATGATGAAAACTTTAATCTTAGTCGACTATTATACCAAAAACAAACCCTAATCTACGTCGGTTGCAGGCCCTAATTTTTGTCAGCTAAAATTTAACTTTGTCAGCTTCACTACATCTGTAACTCTTCTGTAGCTTCTACCGTGAAACTACAACATGTTGCGATATCGTGACACCTTTGCAACCGTACACTTTCTTTTGGATTTTGTCGTGATATCACAACACTTTAGCCTTTGACGACTTCAACCAAGCTCTTGTCGTGATATCATGACACTTTTGTCTTTGTCAGCATCAACTTTGCTTTTGTCATGATATCATGACACTTCTCCCTTCATCGACCTTCTTTTTGCTTTTGTCACAAAATCATGACACTTCTGCCTCTGCAAAATTTGTCTTCACTTTTGTCGTGATATCACGACACTTATATCTTTATAGCCTTCCTCTCTGCTTTTGTCATGAAATCATGACACTTTTGCTTCCTTAGACTTCCTTTTTGTTTTTGTCATGAAATCACGACACTTTCTCCAACCGAACACTGCCATCTCGATCTATCACGAAATTGTGACACTTTCTGCATCTGTTTGCTTTCTCTTCAACCTATCATGAAATCGCGATGCTTTTAGCTTTCGTACGTCTTCTTTGCAACCTGTCATGAAATCACAACGTTTCTCATTTTAGACTCTTCCCTTTGCTACATGTTGCGAAATCGTGACAGTTCTTACTTGGAACATATTCATCTGCAGCATGTCACGAAATCGTGACACTTTTCGTGTTAGTTTCTCTCTCTTCAAACTTGTCATGAAATTGCGACAATTCACACTATGGAATCTCTCTTCTGCATTATGTCACGAAATCGTGAAACTTTTTCTTTCGGACTCTCTCTCCTGCAACATGTCACGAAATCACGACACTTTTTCGTCCGTTCAACCTTCCTTGCAATATGTCACGAAATCGTGACACTTTTCCTTCTTTGCCTTCCTGCACATTTTCGAGTCACGAAAATGCGACATGTCGTGAAATCGTGACACTTTTCTAACTTGCTTTCTCTCTCCTGCTTAAGTCACGAAAATGCGACATGTCGCGATATCGCGACACTTTTCTAACTTGCTTTCTTTCGAACTTGTGTCATGTCGTAACTTCATCAAAACAAATTATTTTACATCAAATCAAATTCCTTCAAAATCTTCTTGAAATTAATGACAACTTATACACTTGAGCAAAGGCAATGTACCCAAAGTACCCAAAATTGCCAACAATCTCCCCCTTTGTCATTGATGGCAAACCTTTACTGAAAACACGTCTCAAGAGCCAAAACTGAAACCAACTGTGCTAACAATTGAGAAATTGTGCCCAAAACTGAGAATATTCCTTTGAAGTTTTGCTCCCCCTGACTTGAAGCTTTCCTCTTCACTTGAAGCTCTCCCCCTTACTCATATCTCTCCCCCTTTGTCATCAATGGCAAAGGGTCACCTTTGGGGCTCGGGACTAAGAATGAGTCTCTTAGCTTAGTCCCTCCCCCACCTCCTGATGATGTGATTAATTTTGGGGTGGAAGTAAAACTCCCATTAGGCACTGATCATCATCAGCGTCTATAATTTCCTTGCCAAGCCTTCTCTTGAACTCTTTGCCCGTATTCCTGTTCTTGTTACTGTTCTTGTTCTTGTTCTCATCCTTGTTCTTCTTCATGCCTTGATCCTTGGACCTGTTCATACCACTGTTCCTGTTCCTGTACCTTGGAAGTTCAGATCTACACTATCTAGCTATGTGACCTTCATTTTTGCACTTATAACAAGTAACAATGTTATTTCTTTTAGCCATACCTGTTCTTTGAATCCGTCTATTCTGACTAACCCTGTTCCTGTTATTAGCCTTGCAGAAAATTGCCTTATGCCCAAACTGTTTACAAGAGTATCAATACCCTTGAAAGAAATTACCACCTCTGAAACTGTCATTTAACTTCCTTACTTGAGTCATGCAATGCGAAGCCATGTGACCAACCCTGTGACACGCAAAACATCTGCCATGAAATTTTCCTTTATTTGACCTCTTGGGTCCTGAAAACTTCTTCTTCTCATTCTGAATTCTGTTTTCTATTTCTGCGCATCTATCATTCAAGGACTCATGATATGAAATACTTTCCTCATTAGAACTCTCTTCCTTTTGGAATATCTTACTAGATTCCCCAACCTGGTCTTTACGTTTCTTACCAAAACCAAGACTTGTTTTATCTATTGTCTTTCTTTGACCTTTGATGAGAAAATTTACCCTTTTGGAGCTATCTTGAAACCTGTACAAATTATTCTTGTACTCTTTAGTTTCTTCTTTCAAAGAAGCCATTTTCTGTTCTAACTCACTATACTCAAGAACCTTAGACTCTAACTCATCCTTGAGTTCTTGCGTCTTAGCTATAGAGAAATCAAGATTTTCTATAAGATCATATCTCTCCATACAACATTCATATAACTTATCCTTGAGTCTAGAATTCTTTCTTTCCTTTTTCAAAGCACTAAGAGCATTAATAAGTTCACTTTCAAGATCCTTTATTTGTTTGCTTTCTGAATTATCAAAGCCTTTTTCAGATTTCTTATCACTAGAGGTGCTACCTTTTTCAAAAACCATACAAGCATCTTCCTTATAGTTTTTTGAAGCATCCTCGTACATACTAGAAACCAAATCATTATTTGTACAATCATCCTCAAGGTGAACAAAATTTCCACATCTAAGACATTTCATGATAATGAATCTATGTTTTGGTTCTTCCTCTTTTTCTGATATGAACAACATCTCATTTTCATCATCACTTGAAGAACTTTCACTATCACTACTAGAACACTTACTTGCTTTGTCTAGGTAGAAAATCTTCTTGTGCTTGTGAGAATACCTCTTTCCTTGATTGTTGTACTCATATTTGTTTTTTCTATGATGCTTGTGCTTTTCAGAATCCTTGCTCTTAGAATCCTATTTATCTTCATCACTTTCATTCTTGGAAATGGTACAGTCAGTAGCATAATGACCAAACTTTCCACAATTGAAACATCTTATATTTTTCATGCTTTTGTGCTTTCTAGAGAACTTGCCTTTCTGTCTGTAATATGCCTCTTCATCACTAGAAGACTCATCACTCTCTTGAAGCAGTTTACCCTTGGATTTCTTGGTAGCCTTGAAAGTCGCCTCTTTCTTGACATCAACCTTCACTTGAGTTCTCAACTCAAATGTTTCAAGTATACTATGGAGCTCATCCTTTTTCAATTTATCCAAATATTTAGCTTCCTCAATAGCAAAAATATTTTCACTAAATCTATTAGGAAGAGATCTTAAAATCTTATCACAAACATCATTTTCAGCAAGCTCAAGACCTAAGTCTTTCATGGAGTTAACAACCTCATCCATACGAAGCATGTAGTCACTAATATTTTCATCATCATTCATCTTGAGTTGTTCAGACATACCTTTGAAGTGTCTCAAATTTGCCTTTCTGACATTTGTATCACCTGTATGAACAACCTACGACTGTTTCCACATTTCACTAGTTGTCTTGTAGTGAATCACTTTGGTGAGATCTGCTTTCTGTAAGCCTTTTAGAATTGCATTCATTGCTTTTGAATTACTGTGATGGAGGAGCCTTTCTTCTTTAGTATTTGGACCATGTACAGGAATAGTGTACTCATCTTCAATTACTTCCCATACCTCATTACCAAGTGCCATTAGATGAACCTTCATCCTTGCAATCCAAAGACCCAAATCTGACCCATCAAGAATAGGTGCTGCATTGCCACTTGAATAATCCATTGTGTTATTTACTAGCTTTTCCTTCAAGCTGTTAAAATTTTCGAAGGCACCTACTCTGATACCAATTGAAGAACACAAGCTTATACTGAGAGGGGGGGTGAATAGTATAAGACCTCTTTTTACTTTTTCTTTTATATTTCAAAATAGTAAAGCAATATACCCAAAGCAATATTAAAGCAATGCACAAAATCATCCACAAAGTGCCATCAATTTTAACATGGTTCACCTAGAATGGCTGGGCTACGTCCACAAAACTTTTCTCTAAAAGTTATCTCAAAGTTCTTTGGGAATCCTTCCCAATTACAATGTTTATGAGCCTCATCTCAAAGGAGATACCTTCCCCCAAACAGAATTTTTGAGCCTCTGCTCAAAGGAGATACCTTCCCCTCTGTCTGAATTTATGAGCCTCTGCTCAACAGAGATACCTTCCCCTCTACTCTGGAAATGATCCCTCAAAAGATCAACTATCTCTACCTCTTGCCAGCATGTGGAACTCCTTTCCATCGAATACCTCTTGTCCTCAATGCTTAGCCTAAGAGACCTCTGCCTTCTATGATCACATCCACAACAGCTCAAAGAACCTATACCAAACACAGTCAGTCAGTCTAGCACAAGTATTCCTCTATCTATCAGATCTGTCCATAGGTTCTTCTCAAAGAATCAATGCACCTCTATTCTCAAGCAGCAGCACTCCGCATTTATCTTTGCCCTTTGTGCTCTCTATGCATTTTTCTTTCTTTGTGCAATCACAACCACACTTGATCGAACTTCAACCTTTGCACCTTTGCGTAATCATAGCAGCACCGTCTTCGCACACTCTGCTTCCTTTGTGATATTTCACATTTAGAATGATTCGACTAAATGCACTCTACACACTACGATCAAATTTTGCACTCTGCTCTCGACGATCGAACTTCTTGCTCTACGCACTATCTACGAATGTCGCACTTCAACAACACATGATGCCCCTCAACTTCTCTCAACAACCCTCCTTTTATAATAGAATTTTCATGATGAAAACTTTAATCTTAGTCGGCTGTTATACCAAAAATAAACCCTAATCTATGTCGACTATAGGCCCTAATTTTCATCGACTAAAATTTAACTTTGTCGGCTTCACTGCCTCTGTAACTCTTCTATAGCTTCAGCTATGAAACTACAACATGTCGTGATATCAAGACACCTTTGCAACCATACACTTTCTTTTGGCTTTTGTCATGATATCATGACACTTCAGCCTTTGACGACTTCAACCAAGCTCTTGTCACGATATCACGACACTTTTGTCTTTGTCAGCATCAACTTTGCTTTTGTCGTGATATCGCGACACTTCTCCCTTCGTCGACCTTCTTTCTACTTTTGTCGTGAAATCGTGACACTTCTACCTCTGTAGACTTCATCTTCACTTCTGTCATGATATCATGACACTTCTGTCTTCATAGCCTTCCTCTCTGCTTTTGTCACGAAATCGTGACACTTTTGCTTCCTTACACTTCCTTTTTGTTTTTGTCATGAAATCATGACACTTTCTCCAACCGAACACTACCATCTCAATCTGTCATGAAATCATGACACTTTCTACATCTGTTTGATTTCTCTTCAACCTGTCACAAAATCGCGACGCTTTCAGCTTCCGTACGTCTTCTTTGCAACCTGTCGTGAAATCACGATGCTTCTCATTTCATAATCTTCCCTTTGCTACATGTCACGAAATCATGAGAGTTCTTACTTGGAACATTTTCATCTGCAGCATGTCACGAAATCGTGACACTTTTCGTGTTACTTTCTCTCTCTTCAAACTTGTCATGAAATCATGACAATTCACACTATGGACTCTCTTCTGCATTATGTCATGAAATCACAACACTTTTTCTTTCGGACTCTCTCTCCTGCAACATGTCATGAAATCGCGACACTTTTTTGTCCGTTCAACCTTCCTTGCAATATGTCGCGAAATCGCAACACTTTTACTTCTTTGCCTTCCCGCACTTTTCAATTCGCAAAAATGTGACATGTCACGAAATCGTGACACTTTTCTAACTTGCTTTCTCTCTCCTGCTTAAGTCACAAAAATGCGACATGTCACGATATCGCGACACTTTTCTAACTTGCTTTCTTTCGAACCTGTCATGCCGTAACTTCATCAAAAGAAATTATTTTACATCAAATCAAATTCCTTCAAAAGCTTCTTGACATCAATGACAACTTATACACTTGAGCAAAGGCAATGTACCCAAAGTACCCAAAATTGCCAATAGGGATTATTCTCATTTTTAGATGACATATTCACATTTATGCATAAAAATAATTATGTCCAACAAAACAACGTCCTCACACCCCTCGATTCATAGAAAACTTCAATAAAATTTGTACTGTCTCCATGTATGTTTCATGAATCTTGCAATGCTTCTTCTTTATGCATGTTTTTGGTAATGAACTTGGTGTCTTCAACAAAAGTCTCTCCCAACATTGAAGTTTCAACACATTTTTTAATAGCCAATGCATGCATGATATTCAATTTAATTTAATTTTTAGCTTCTCAATCTCATCAAGTTTTTATGGGCTTGTGTATTGAATGCAACTTTGCTCTGGCAACATTAGTATCTCATGTACATTATGATCAACATGTGACTTAGAGCTACAATATTATCTATGATGTAATTAGATACCCTCAAGTTATATGGACTTTTAATATCTCATGCAACTATTAAACTTGATTTAGATGATAATTTCTAGGGATGACATCGTCAATGGATGGCCTAGTCAATGCAAGAATATCTAGATGTTAGAATCATCATAAATGTCTCAACAAATATTTATATGAACCTTCTCTAGATGGCCTAATTATATGATGACACCAATTTTAGATTATCTATTTATATGATTTATATTGTGCTTCACTCTAGTGTATTTATAACATGAATAAATGACAACAATACATGAATAGGATGATTGATTTAATTCACATTCAAAGCTTTTGATGCACTGCTTCACATGATACATATTTTTCTTTAGATGGCTTATTCTTTGCACCATATGACAATAATTTCTTATATTAATGTCTAAATCCTCTAAAATTAATAGAATGCTTGCAAAATTACAAAAAAAATAGGAATAAAAAAAAAAAAATCTATTCTTCTCCAATCAGTAACGTCTCCTTACATGAGATGTATGCACTCTTCTAAATTTGTAAGAGTAGCATGCATTCACAAACTTCAAGCTTCCATTCTTTGACAACTAGATCACCTTTGTTGAATCCTTGATACCAAATGTTAGAAACATAGATTAAATTCCATCAAATATGATCAAGCTTTGCATTGATGTGATAGAATGAATAAATACATATATGATTAAGAATGGACGAGGTCAAGAGTTATAAGTGACTTACAAATTTCTATAATATTTGTAGCCATAATATGAATATATTAACATGATGTAGTATTAATAGTAGGTTTTAAATAATAAACTAGCATAAAATGGACACAAATTATCTTAGTTAATTTAAATTAGTTTATTATCAAGATCACGAGCTTACATAATTACATATTCAAATCATGGCAACTAGAATTATAAAATTATATTAATACCAAAATAAAGTGTATAATAAAATGAAGAAATTATGGTTGATATATGGGACTAATTGATATAAAAACATACCCATAATCTCATGTCCATAGCCTTGGAAGTGGGAAGTTTAAGTTCCCTTGAACTCCAAATTTAGATCGACTCCCTACTAACCTATGCTAATAATACATTCTAAGTGTAAAAATCAAAGTTGATTAAGGTAAGGGTATGAGGGATAAAAAAATATATAGAAAATTAAATACAATCAAGACCATAGCAAGGCTAGTGTGTGATCAATTGGTCCATGAAAAGATAGTTGAATAATGAAAAAATGATATTCATTCATTCATCATACAAAATAAATAGAAAAAGGCCTAACAATCATGTGAGAGAACAACACCACAAACACCATTTATTCATGCATCAAGAGGTCAAAAAAGAGACATCGTTGAGATGCAAATTCCATGCATAATTTTTCATTAATTATAAAGTAGGATTACAATCATAGATTGTAATTGTAATCTTTCTCAAAATGGCAAAAAATATTACAAATAAGCTCAAGGATCCTATTTATAGAGAATGATTAGCTTTTCTTTTTCATATATGTAAAAACAATCATATCTACATTCATGGATAAAATAAAAAAAATATCATTTTAAGGTTGTTATTTTCTACGCTTGTAGTTCAATGAATCACTAGTAGGTCAATGACTGTAACCTTATTAATGGATTACAACTAGGTCAATTTATCACTAGTTTATTAGTTACTTTTAAAACTTAGACAAAATAAGGTTCCCTTCTTTGTTCACTACTTGATAATTATAAATTTAAAAGAGGCTTGGGTCATTAAGGCTTACAACATTTCAACTCATGTTTTTTCTAACTAAGATTCTTCATCTCTCGTTTGAACATTGACTCAAAAAATCACATCAAAGGTAGTACCTTATTTTATTTTTTTGATGATTTTTGAGAGAATCAAGCATGATTGATGTAAAATTATAAAATAACATTTATCCATTGGGTTATGGAATCAATAAAATTTATCACTGTGTGGAAGTATATCTCTTTTTCTTAGGGCATTCCATTCCTTTTCAAAAGGGATCTTCACATTATCCAACTTGGTCATAGTTGAAACTACGTCATCAAACTCTTATTGTGATAAATCCTCTTACCTTGGAAATCACTCTTACCCATTCTAATAATTATTCCAAGTGTAAAATAATATTTGAGGCATTGGTTGTTGCATCTACTAGGGAAGCTTTGTTTGCATGCATGATCACTTTTTTCTATTCCTCAATTAGACTAGCATACTTATCCTTAGGCATAATATCACCTTGATATAAGATAAGGTTTAGAAATCTTCCCTAGACTAGCCGAGTGATATACTTCTTTTGTTTCCCCATATATTTTTTAATACTTTTATGGGAGGATTTGAAGGTGTCCAAAATTTGGTTCTCAAGGGTCACATTCATTAGCCATACCTACACCACTTTTTGCAAGATAAACCTAATTATTGGAATTATAAATTGATCACCTTATGAGTTTTCCTCACAACCTACATGTGGCTGGTCCTACATTCTAGATCAAACTAGATGATATTAATGAAATATTAGGCTTTTATGAGTAGTTCTTCATAATCTTGAATGTGCTACCAATACAACTTTGTCTATTTCATATCTTCTAGAATGTGGTCTCATAGTGCCTTTATGATGTCCATGGGTAATAATTTAGTTTTTAAGTACTCAATCTACACTCTTAGAATATTTTCAATTTGTTTGATCTAATAGACTTTATCATTCTTTTGTTTAAGTACCTCAACCATGTATTTTTATAAAACTAATTCTTTTGCCACATGGCCTTGTCTTTCTCTAATTGTTGTTTCCATTGTTTATCTACCTCTAAAACTACCTAAAATAATCATATTATTGTCTTAATGCTCTTAATTATTCCTATATCTTGGTGATGATTTCCTCCTTCTAATGAGTTTATATCTTTGACTACTCTAGTACCATGACCATATCCTTGTTTTGCTTTTAATATATTTTATTTTTTTCATCCAATATCATATAGTTCAATGACATGGTCAAGTTCACCTATTCAAACAATTGCACTAGACCTATATGCCCCATCCCACTATGTAAATAGGAAAGCTAATAGAGTAAAGTAATGAGAGTTTGCTCTAGCAAGATGACGATGGGTGAGCTTCAACAAACAACATGCTTCTTCCTTTTTTAGCAAATTGGATTCTAATATGGGAGGCCCAGTGGTAATAAGTATCCTTATGAATTTTATCTATTACTTCTTTATCTATCAATAGGTATTCATCTACCACATCTATACCTACTGGTGTTGGTGATATTATAGTCTAAAGTGGTAGGAAGGATACGATTTCTGCAAGGTCAACCTTAGTGTCAATCATTATGATATTATGTGTTGGTTTGGGTTCCACTTTGATCTAAGTATTTGGTTGTATGTCCACCTTAAGAGGCTACAATTTCACCTCAAAATCCACACTTTTGGTCAAAATCACTTCTTAATTGGGCTTAGGAATTTGAGTAGATGAGGATTGTGTAAGTCTTTTGATAGCTTGGAAATAAGATTCAATAGTTTCTATTTCCTTAAAATTCCCAAAAATGGTGTAACTTAGGGTCATGGCACAAGTGGACCACATGTAAGAGGTAATAATGGAGGTTATTTGGGTGGTGGTGGAACGGTTTAATGTAAAGGAAGTGGAGATGGAAGATGTGGTGAGGGCCCATTATATGGTAGCATATTTTGGATTAGTCATGGTGGTAGTGACAACCGTTAATACCATAACTTGTTATATTCTATATTTAAAATCCTCATAATAAGCCTTCATGATCCTTATAGAATCCTCACTTGAGATAATATGATACATTAGCCTCCTTTGTTTGGGTATGACAGTGGCACCTAAGTATGTATAAGTGAAGCGTAATAGATGTTAAAATTATAATGTGCACTCCTTGACATGTGTCCTTAGCATGTGTCATTTAGTTTTTCTTAAATGGTGACATGTATCACCTACCTTTATCTTTTCTCTTCTATAAATATATTGTAATATGTTATTTTTCATTAAGGTTTTTAGTTTATATTTTTAGGCTATTTCATGTTGCCTCAATGTTTGTGTTATGTATCTTGTTTTACCTCCATGTGATATTGTTGTCATAATAGGATATAGTTTAAATCCAACATTTGGTATTCGAGCTTAGGGAGGATGATCTCCATTTTTAAGTGGATTATAAACTAGAAAGCTCTTGATCTATGTGAGAGCATTTTTTTTAGAATTTAGAAGGGAGGCAACATAGTATGATAGGAATAAACTGACTATCTGGAAGAGTTGAACCAACAACTAAGAAATAATTTCTAATAGACTTCACTTCTATGAGGTAATTGGTAAGTGAGCCTTTCATAGAAATATTATGCAAATTATGTTTTAAATAAAATATTTTGTCTTGGCTATGCCTATATATTTGTACTCATCTCTATGTATGAAATATCATATCTTTCAATTTTTTCAAAAAAATAAGGGAGAATAGTAGAAGAGAGAAATTTAGAAGAAATTTTGATGCTAAGAGAGGAGATAGTGGCAAAAGAAGAATATGGAGTGGTAGAAGAGATAGTGGAGAAATTGGTAATAGAATCTTGGACAATATTTAAAGTAATAAATCTTATATCACTTCCTCATAAGTGGGGCTAGTAGAAAATTCTTGGATAGCTTCACTAGTGGATGTATGCATTACTTACACCAATTAACAACCACATTTAGCTTCAATTAAAGGAGTTGGTCTAATGGGAGCATGTAGACATCAAAATTGTATCTCTTGTATTCTTCTCTGAGTGGCAAGGCACAATGTACCTTATTAATTAATGGTTTTAGTTTTGTAACCTTCTCTAGCTAGTTCTTATGATGATCAACTTATCATTATGATTGTCTCAATAGTGGTTGATACTTAGGGGGATGAAACATGTGCTCTTAGCTATTCTTATTTGCATTATTTCAACCTATTATGAGTGTTGTGTGTCCCATATTTATGAGATAAACTTGTTAAATCATCCCTTCAAAGTCCTTAGCATGTGTTTCTTAGACCTTTATTTTTGGTTTCATATCTCATTTGAGCATGAGCAACAAATCATTCTAGGCTTATGTTGTATTTCTCTCAGTGAGTGATGTTATGGTTTGATGGTTGATGTACTTATCTAGGTTGAACTTCCCATACATTTTATTTCCTTTTCCTAGATTTCGCTATGAAAGCTAAACTAAGGGAAGCATTGGTCCAATGGTACCCTAAGTTTATTCTCCTAAATTTAATTTGCATCTAGTTTCTTTAGGGATTACTCCTTGCTTAGATTTTTATTAGCTTGAGTTCCCAGTTGATTCTTGTGCACATAAATGGTTGACAATTTTTACCCAATAAAATTTATATGAATATTGCTTTGATATCATAGGCCCATATATCTTTACTAAATGCTAATCCATAGCTTTAGAGCCTCCTCTCATTTATTTGTCATAACCTTTATTAAGGAGGTTACTATTAAATAACTTCTCTTATGATCAATAGGTTGGACTTCTTATAATATTTTACAAAATAACTATTACCCAATCTAGTTGTTGAATTACCTCTGGGGTAGAAATATTGTTAGAGATAAATGCAGTTAATATGAATACCTCCTTTAAGAATCCGTACAACTTAAAAAATACTAAGTAGAAGCCCAAATAAAAATCTATTTTCTCATCTCCCTTCATCTATACTAGTACCCTATATGTTGGTGATAATCTAGGAATCCCATCCCTCAATATTTACATGAATAGGGTATATATCAATATTAAAATTATAACTATCACCTTGGACTATACAAGGAATATCTATTTATTAAAAAATATACAAAATTAGTGGTTGACCATCTTCTATCTTATCCATCTCCACATGGAAACTAGTCTCTTATTTTATACATGATCAACCACACCATATACAAAGAGGAGGTGAAAATATTGGTAATTTTAGTATGCTCCATCTTCCTATTAATATCCTTGGAGATGTAAGTGGTACAATCTAGTAGTCCTAGGTACTTTGGCACATATCTCACTAAATGGGTCATGCCCAAATTATCCTTCGTTATCACCATGTCAAATATGCTACCTAGCATAAATGCAATTGCAAACAAGACTCTTTGTGCTTTCAAAAATATTTCTATTTTCTATGGTAAATTGAATTAAAGACCATCTACATGGTTATTCCTCCTAGTCTCCAGAAATTCTTCCCACTTCTTTATTTATATCCAAAAAGTGGCCTATACTTTAGAGGAGTAGGATATTCATTTGATGTTAGCATATAGGATATGCATAATCTTCCTTATGGATATTAGCATGATAGTGATAATATATGCATACCATTATTTTAGGATAATGTACTACTATTTCTTATTTTAGCAAGTTGCACAAACACATACTAATTTTGGGTAATCACAAAAATGATGTACAAAAACTAGCCTATCCATGAACTCCATAGTTAGCCCACTATACGAGAGTCATTGAGATTATTGTTGTATTTTCTAAGTACTTCACTTATAGAATCCTATAGTGGAAACTTTAGATGCCCATACTCTAGTAAATCACATACCATTATGTTCTTCTTAGAAGGACTCTTATTTTTGGTTTGCTTTGACTATGGCGGGGTATTAGCTCTCTCTCTAGTTTTTCTTGATGGGTCGACTCTAAAGTGTTTGCTTGCCCTACTGTGTACACTTTCTACAAATCAATAGAAGGAGCATTACTTGGATGTTTACCTCAGACTTGTGTCTTCTTTCTTTTGTGGATTATCAATATTTGAAGCCATTTTTGCTATTGTTGCTATGGTTAGTCTATTCTACTGATATTGGATTGCTAGCTTAGAGCAAATTGAAATGCTTCATTTCTAAATGTATGCTTGTAAAGAATTCTATTTTTGTTAGTTAGAGTATCAATCTAATTTTGCTATTTGGATTATTGATGCCCTAGATGTTTGAAATAATTCTTGAAGTATGCATATGTGCTTTAATGTTGAAGATTACTGAGTTTTGAATGTTGTTAATCACAAGTGTTGTTTGCTAGAAATTGAGTTGTCAGAGGTTCTCTATAGATGCCTATGTTGTTAGCTTTATCCATCCACTATTGAATCATTACTTTCTAAACCCTTTCCCCTTTCTATCCCTATCTTTATACATTTAACTGAGCTTAAATGAGTCAACATCCAATTAGTTGACAAGGTATACCAACCTACTCTAGAGGTTGGATTAAAAGCAATTTTGATCCATCCAATGTTGGGGTCAGGGCTATGATTAGTGGGTGTTCACCTTCTTAAAACCATTGTAGATGATAGTCACAACTCGAATTCACATTGATGTCAATTCAGATGCCAATAATTTTTGGCACGCCTAGTGGGACCCTATTTATAGAACGTTCATTCACCCACTAGATATTATTTTTCATTTTCCTAGAGGAATCAAGATTTAGTGAGTTGTCTTGACCTCACCAAGCGGTGGAAGCAAATTCACTTGGTGACTCCCTAAAATCAAGAACCTAGAAAGCCCTTTTAGTAGCTCATTCTTTCATGTTTACTAGGTCATCTGCTAGGAATAGTCAAGAACCTATTCCATTCTTTGAGCTACCATCTAGAAGATCTAGGTATACAAGAAGCTTATCCCTAGATTCACCCTTTGAAGAGATTCAAATACCATCAAGAAACCATTTCTCCTCAAGTCAAACCCCATTAAAAACCCTAGTAAACATGGCTCGATAACAGAATATAAACCAGAATCAAGCTCCATAGAAATACCCTAATTGGGATACCATTGGTCCTTTAGGACTCACCCTTATGCATGATATCCCCCAAGCTATATCCAAAGCTATACCTATGTATGATGGTTTAGGTAAAACTACTTATGAGCATTGTCAGGATATACTGAACTTAGCAACTATCCACAATATTAGAAATGAGGATGTCATCATCAAGCTTCTAGCCCTATCCTTTAGAGGAAAAATTTTACATTGGTTTAGAACCCTTGAAGACAACAACATCATTTCATGGGCTACATTAGTCGATCCTTTTGTGGAATAATTTAATGAATCTATTGATCCTTTCTCCCTCCTAAACCAATTCACATCTATGCAGAAACATCAACAAGAGTTAGTCTCTGATTTTAATCTAAGGTTTAGTAGAACATGGAAAAGGATACCTCCTAAAGCTAGACCAATTACTCCCCTTGCTTTCATGTATTACATCAGAGCCCTTGGGTCAAACCTAGGGCTACAAACTCAATAGTCAAGAATATCTACCTTTCCTCAAGTATACAATGCAATCGTACAGGCAGAAAATATCCTAATTAATGTAGGAAGGCTACCTCCAAAGATAGTCATGCCATATTGCTCTGAGATCCCTCAGTTTCAAGCTAAAGTATCTACATATTCATATATGGATCCACCTTCCTTGTCATCACCACTTCCCCAAATGGCCCCAATTCCTTCTCCCAAAACAACATCTACCTCAATTCCTTTTCCACCACTCCCATCTCAAATTCCCCAAGAATCCACCCTATTGCTTGATATTCAGAATACCTTAAAAATAATCAATAACAAGGTGAATGCAATGGAAAAGAGAGATATGGAGAGGTCTCAATAGAGAATATTCCCATACATTAATAGGGATCAGAAGCCTAGTACTAGCAATAATGCAGGGCCCAGGGTTAACACAAATCAAGAAGATCAAGAATTTACCCCTGAGACCAGTCTGGTAAATGTTTGGTGTCTTGTTTGTAATGATCCTCATGATTCAGACACCTATGTCATGTACCAACACCATGTGCAACAAGCCATGGAGAAAGTTGAGAGGAATCAAAAAGGAAGAGTCAACATGTTATGGCAGTCGAAACAAATTATGGTCGAACAAGATCCCTGTGAAGAAGAATTAGTTTCTATCATGACCAGGTCTAGAAAGAAGATATTGCAGGTTGATCCATAAAATATGGGTCAATTTCAAGTCCCCTCTCAAAAGAAAGAGAATCACCTCTGCAAAATAATGATAAGTTCTTAGTTCCACAGGCAATTGAAAAGAGAGATGCAGTTCCTAGAAGCCAAGAAAAGGGGATGAGCACTCCAAAGTAGTATGAGAAGGAAAAGAATAAAGAACAAATAAGTTCTAAAGATGAAGCACAAGAAAATCTAAGATTTCCTTCCATCACTAAGAGGTATAGAATTGAAGCTACCCAACAATACAAGAGAAAGTATGGTGAACTAGAGAAGAAGTATGAGAAAGCTCCCTTGGAAAAGTCAGAGTTTAACATTGTGGAAGAGATGAAGAGGACCCCCTCTAGAGCAAGTCTCTATGACACTCTCTTTATCCCTGGTCATATTGATCTACTCAAGGCTTCTTTAAGCAAGAATTCTCAAGAAAAATAGACTACCACAATTTTTAGCATGCCTTATGGCAAGGAGAAGATGACTCCTGTAGTCTTGAAAAATAAACCTCTCCCTTTTATATTTCTTTGAGAATGGAAGGTTGGATAGTCCATAATTGTATGATAGATTTAGGGGCTTCAACCATAGTCATGCCCAAAGTAGTCTGTGATGAAATGGGTATGGAATATACTCGTTCCTATCTAGGAGTTTTGTAGTTGGATGGTACACTAGTTAAGACCATTGGAGTTGTAAAGGATGTGTTGATGAGATTACATAGAGCTCCAAAGGTTACTATTGTACAAGAAATTGTAGTGGTAGACCTAGAGCCTTACTTTGGTCTGTGTCTTTCTAGAGAGTTCACTGCTAAGCTAGGAGGTTACATGTATTTGGATTACTCTGGCATGATGATTCCATACAAAGGCAAGAGAATAAGGATAACCCTAAAAATGTGTCTTATCATATTGAAAAATAGAAGAAGACATGTGTAACCTCTTAGTTTTGGATGAATTTGAATTGGTAGAGAGCTTTGAAGAGTTAGAAGTGGAAGATGAGTTGCCATTTAGAGAAGACTACAACCTTTTTGGGATAGGTATGGGCACTTATAACATCTCTTCTAAAGTAGAGAAAAGGACTCCTACCATATCTAATCAGTCACTAAGAGAGTCAAAAATTTGGATAATGCATTTTGATGGGGCAAGATGCAAAAATGGGGTTGGTGTTGGTATAATTTTGAAATCTCCTTTAGAAGGTATAAAAATTTTTGCTTATATATTGACATGGTCTTGTACTAATAATGCTATAGAATATGAGGCTCTATGTTTAGGATTAATGCAAGCAGAGAGTATGGGAATTAAAATGTTAGATATATATGGTGACTCAAAGCTAGTAGTTAATCAAGTCATAGAGAAATGCAACAACAAGCACCATTACTTGAAATCATATAGGAATAGAGTATGGGATTTGATGGAATATTTTGATGCTTTAAACATCCACTCTATTCCTAGAAAATATAATATGTTGGCTGATGCTTTAGCCATTAAGGGTTCTAATTTTAGCCCTTCTTCAGATCTTGGATCAACAAAGGATAAAAGAGTTAAATTAGTCTTCAGGCCTATAGTACCAGATAGATAGATTTTTTGGTAGGTTTTTGAGAATGATGATCAGATCATTGACTTTCTAGTGAGAGAAGCTTGCTTATCTAATTTGTAGGAAGATCTCCCTCAAGAAATGGATCAACAAGATATCATACAATTGAAGAATAATCATATCCCTAAGGGTTTGATCACACTAGAAAGCCTCTTTGATAATGAAGATGGGAAGAAATCAAGAGCCATGAAAATTAATGATGAGATCTATAAAGAGATTGAAGTAGAAAAGGATAAAAAACTCAAGATTGGCATTCATTGTTCTCCAAAATAAGTGGAGGAAATTAAGGTCGTATGCCTCAAATACTGTGATATTATAGCTTAGTCATATGAAGATCTTAAGGTATATGATAAAAATATCATTCAACACACTATTGAGCTGGAAGTTGATGCAAAGCCTTTCAGGCAGAAGCAGAGGCCTATGAATCCTAAGATTGAATCCATAATGAGATAGGAATTGCTCAAATTACTGAAAGCAAATATTATCTACCCTATCAAACATTCTACATGGGTTGCTAACTTGGTCCCTATTAGGAAGAAGAATGGAGACATCCACTTATGTGTTGATTTCAGGAACTTGAACAAAGCATCACTGAAAGACCACTATCCTCTTCCTCATATTGACCATATTTTGTAGATTGTTGTAGGGGTTGAGAGGTTTTCTCTGTTAGATGGTTTCTCAGGATACAACCAGATTTGGGTGAAGGATGAAGATCAGTTCAAAATAGCCTTTACTACTAAGTGGGGTACCTTTGCTTATCAGAGAATACCTTTTGGTTTATCTAATACAAGGGCCACTTTTCAGAGAGCCATGGACTATGCTTTTGGGGAGTTGATCAATAAAGTCATTCTCATCTACCTTGATGATATGACTATATTTTCCCATAAAAAACAAGCTCACTTGGAACACTTGGAGCAAGTTTTTCAGAAATACAGAGTTTGGCATCTCCCTAAATCCAAAGAAGTCATTTTTTGTAGTCCATGAGGGCAAATTATTAGGGCATGTAGTCTCTAAAGAAGGGATGTCAATTGATCCTGATAGAGTAAAATCAATACTGGCTCTTCCTCTCCCTATGAATAAGAAGGCCTTGCAATCCTTCTTTGGATAAATCAATTTTGTAAGGAAGTTCATTTCAGACTTTGCTCAAATTGTTAAACCTATTTCAGAATTGCTCAAAAATAATATGGAGTTTAAGTGGACTGAAACAAGGAAGTAAGATTTTGAGGCAATCAAGTAGGCCATTGCTACTACCCTAATACTAGTAAACCCTGATTTTAGTAAATATTTCATCTTATATGCCTATGGAGTTGAGGAGAGTTATGCAATAATACTAACATAAAAGAATGATGATGGAGAAGAACACCCTATATTTTTTTGGAGTCAGAACTCTTCATGAGTACCAAACTAAATATAATTTTATTGAGAGACAAGTATTTGCAGTCATGAAATCATTGAAGAAGTTCAGACAATACTTGGCTCAAAGTAAAACTCTTGTTTATGTGGTACATCCAGATGTCAAAAGTTTCATCTTACAAGGAGAGTTGGGTGACAAGAGAGTTGGTTGGATCACTAAAATTCAAGAATATGATGTAGAAATCCATCCTACAAAGTTAGTCAGAGGTAGAGCATTATGTCAAGGAATGACAACAAAAGCAGTCTCAGATCAGATATCAGCTTGTCAGCCATCAAGATCTAGATAGAGTGAGGATAGTTCTTCAGAAGGTTCATATTGGGTTGATCAGTTGACAAGTTATTTCCAAATAGGAGTATGCCCTCAAGATCTTAATGCTTCACAAAGAAGGAGGTATAGACTTCAAGCTTTGAAATATGTCCTTTTACCTGAAGGGATATATAAAAGAAACCTTGATGGAGTTCTTCTAAAATGTTTGAAAGATAATCAAAAAAAAAAGGTCATTGAAGAATTTCATGAAGGATTGTCAGGGGGACATTTTTTAGGAAGAGTTACTGCTATGAAAATTATAAGGGTAGGTTATTACTAGCCTACTATATTTGCTGACACTTTCAAAGTAATAAGAGCATGTGATAAGTGCTAGAGATATGTAGGGAGGAATAGAAATGCTTCATTCCCCCTTAAGCCTATCCAAGTAGAAGAGCCTTTCTAGTAGTGGGGACTAGATTTCATTGGAGTCATAAATCCTAACTCTTCAGTAGGTCATAAATATATTCTGACTGCTACATACTACTTTACTATATGGGTAGAGGCAATTCCAACCCAAATATCAGATCAAGATGTAGTGATCAAATTTGTTGAAAGCTTGATCACAAGGTTTGGTCTCCCTGAAGCCCTGGTAAGTGATAATGGTCCATCTTTCATAGGTGCAAGGTACATTGAGTTTGCAAGTCAATATGGCATATGCTTAAAGAATTCTTCTAACTATTACCCTCAAGGGAATGGATTAGCAGAATCCACTAACAAGAATCTACTCAGAATTCTGAAAAGAGCACTGAAAGATAACAAAAGAAGCTGGCACCTTCTCCTAGAATAGGCCTTGTGGGCAGATAGGATTACTATCAAGAAGTCAATCAAAACAACCCCTTATGCATTAGTGTATGGGAAAGAAGCTATTCTACCTACTCATCTTGAGATACTAACTCTAATATTGGCCAACCAAGATTATGAATCAGATCAGAATCTAGTAGAGGCTAGATTGATGCATCTCCTACAGTTAGAGGAATAGAGGACCAAAGCATATGAAAGTTTTTAGAAGCACTCCATTGACACTAAAGAATGGTTTGATAAGAAGGCCAGATTCAAAAATTTAAGGTTGGTGATTTAGTCCTAAGATGGAATGTAGAAAGATCCAAACCAGGCAATCACCAAAAATTTGACTCTTTCTGGGATGGTCCATTCAAGGTAGTTGAGGTCAAGAAAAATAATGCTTTCCAACTTCAAGATCAAGAGGAGAATTTATAACCAATCTTGGTTAATGGATATCATCTGAAGTTGTACTTTGAGTAAGAAATCCTTTTTCATGTAATATATGTACATATTTGTATTATATTTTCTTTCTTTTAGCTTTTTAGTTCAGAGAAAAAAGGAAAAATAGGGACAGTGACTCATAACATGTTCCTAATTGGAAGTAAAAAGAGTCAAATCTAAGGTTGTGTGCTATTCCATTGCGTGTTTTGTGTTACACCCAAAAATAATAAAAAAAATTTGGTTGTGAGCCATGATATGTTCTAGGCTATGACCAATCAACAAATGAGGCATCACTTACAAGCTGCACCATTTTTTCTACCAATTTGAATTTTTGAAGCGTGCGTCTAAGTGGTGGCTCATCTACCACATTAATGGTGAGAGGTATGCATGCATAATATTTAAAGCTAGAATTTGATTGATTTTCATTTTACAAATAGTGCTAAGTCCTCAAGAGTGGTAACAACTAGTTGAAATGAATTTGTAGAGTGCTAGAAGAGCAATTTCAAAAGTTTTTTAAAAAATGGCACCAAAAGCTGCAAAGCAAGCTACTTAGTAGGAAGGTGGTGAAGTTTTGCACTACATTGATGAAGCATAGGTAGTAGCTGATATAAAAATGATATGGAGAATGAGAAATAAGCTTAGGAGAGAAATTGATTATAATTTCTTTGAAGGACTACCAATTTCACTCCAAGGTACTTGTGTTGTCTGCTCTCTCTTGTCATTTTATATCTATGATTCTGTTCATCCCTATCTAGAATTGATTTTTGCCATAGTAAAGTTCTATGACCCTAGGGCTAAAGTAGTAAAAATAGCTAAGGGTAAAACCCTTTTCAATATAACTACACAAGCTTATCGTGATCTTTTTGCTATGGGTAGAGACCCACCTATAAATCCCAAACCCTTCGACCCATAAGACCAAGCTAAGTATTATTCATTGAAGGGTCATCCTTAGAATGGTGAACATTTTAGAAAATGGGTTTATAGCTAGTTTAAAACTATAAGGTCTAGGGATACTTTACCCAAAATCCCAATTGCCATTGAGAATTTTGCCTACCTAGAACTCTTCTCCATGCTAGCATGCCTAGCTGGTTTAGATTCTGACTAGTATGTAAGAGATTGGTAGATAGTTATAGTTTATTACATTTCTAATGAAAATATGTATAGAATACCTATGGGAGATGATAATAATAGACCAATTTATTTTGATTGGTTTACCTTCCTCTCCAAGAGAATGCATGAGCAATTGGTAACAATGAAGAAAGATTTTGAGGCCCCCTCTTTCAGGCATTACTCTAATTTGGTTTGGATGTTTCTTAGTGTTGTAAGGCAAGAGATGCCTTGGATCCCAGTAATAGATAAAAATGATAATGGAGATCCTATACCAGTCTATACATGGATAAGTCTTCTAAGGAATATTGAGTCTTACTATAGATTCAATATGGAATTTTTGGGGCCTACCCTAAAAATTATGTATGGCCAATATCCTAGAATTCCTCCTCTAGCTAAAGAACTATTGCAAATAAAGCAAGTTGAGGAAGGAGATTGGTATATTTTGATTGAGGGTATAATCATTAGACTCTATGGCTTCACTAGGAAACCATTCTTGCTTCCACATTTTATCACTAGTAGAATGTTGGCATTAGAATATTGTAGATAAGTTGACTACATCAATGTCACCTTTGGCACTAGGAAAGGAAGAAAAGGGATAATGGTTTACCCTCACAATGTGGAAGATATTATAGTAATGAGGAAGGGTCAGCATGAGCAGATTACTCAGTATTTAGAAAGACTTGGTCTTATGTATCTTCCACAAATATGGAGATATGACCTAGATAATAAATTTTTGGAAAAGCTAACTGCCCTCAATGGAGAGAGGGCCCCTAAGTTTGAAAGGACTTTGAGGCCTCAAGTTGAAAAGCATAAAAATAATAAAGAAATCTCTCCATTAGAGTGGAATGTTAGAAATATGGAACAACTTCCCCCTTGGAGAGACTTTTATGAACAATTAGTCGATTATGAACCTAAAAATAAGAAGACCCACCAACTGAAGGAACCCAAAATCAAATAAATGGAGGAAAAGCATGGTTGGGATGAGGGCAAGATTTTAGAATGGTGGAGAATGAGAGTAGAGATAGACACTATAAAAGCTAGGTTTGGCCATCAAGCAGATACTGATTTCTCTGAGTTATATGACAAACATATTAATACTTGGAAGGCCAAGAATGGTAGAAGCTTAGCATTGAGCTACAAAAGGGTAGAGATAGAGAAAATAGAGAAAGGTAAGGCCAAAGGGAAAAAGTCAGGAGGAAAAGGATAGAAGAAATACCAAACACCTCTAACTTCTCCCTCCCCACCTTCACAACAAGATGTTGAGGATACTACAATAACTTCACCACCAGTGACTAAAGAAGCTCAATCTACTTTTGAACCTTCATAGGAACAATTGCAACATTACATTGTGGGTGTTGAAATGATGAAAAATATGCAATATTCTGGTGGTGGTCTGGGTAAATATGAAATAGGAAATATAGAAAATATTTAGGTAGAACAAAGGCTAAAATGTCTTGCCTTGGGAGGAGAATTTTCTTCATAGGACCCAATGAGAGATGAAGCAGAGGATAACTTTGTATTTACTCCTATAAAATTTACTACTGTAGTCCCTTCAAAGCCATTAAATCCTTCAATTTTAGAGGTTGCACTACAAACTACACAACATCAAGATGATACTCAAAAGGGTAAGCCTATAGTACCTATTGTATTCAAAAGGAAGGCAAAAGATTCAGTAGGGGAGGCCAAGAAAGAAGTTAGTAAGAAGAAGAAATTGGATCAAACACAAATAATTGAACAAACTCAAGTTACAACTACAGAGCAACCAGTTCAACAAGTACAACAACAAAGTGTGGATGACATCTTTCAATAGTCTACTTTGGTAGGTGAAGGTATGATTCCTATCCCTTCTTCTCCTTCTCCTTCTCCTTCCCCAAAGAATTCTCCCTCCCATTCTCAAGAGCAAAAGGAACAAAAGATATCATCTCCACCTCATAATTCCCCACCATCTTCACCAATTGTTCCATCATCTCACTCCATTCCATCTCCACCTCATTCATAAGAAATCCTAGTATCATCATCTCCCACTCACACCCCTTCACCTCCAAAATCATCACCATAAATATCAGTAGGGGAACAAGCACTTCCATCTTCTCCACCATCTTCCATAATTGTAACATTTGTTGCCATTTCAACACCTATTACAACCCCTACAATAAGCATAGATTCCACCATTATTACTACCACACCCTTTCCATCTATGCTAGGTCCATTTTTCCCTTCACTCATCATTGCTTCTACTCCTGTAAATCATCCTACAATAACTTCTTTGTAGAAGGTTAAGAATGTCTCATAGAAGATCCAAAATTTTTGGGCAAGAAATTAGCCCAACCTTCTAAAAATGTTGCTCGATTGAGGAAAACTATGATTGTTGATCCTATGGCTAGGCAAAGAATAATAATCTCCCTCACTCCTCTTGTTAGTA
This sequence comes from Wollemia nobilis, assembly GCA_028583015.1. NCBI lineage: Eukaryota > Viridiplantae > Streptophyta > Pinopsida > Araucariales > Araucariaceae > Wollemia > Wollemia nobilis. The sequence continues at coordinate 2,906,976 of JAQPPZ010000139.1, read as the reverse complement.
AACTAGAGGAAGACATGACTACAGAAGATTATCAGTTGGAAGAGCATACTGAAGATATTACTCAATTGCCCATGGAGGATGAATTGGTTATAGCTAAGGCTCATCTTGAGACCATTTATGTCCAGAGTGATATTTGCAAGGAGAAATATGAGAAATTAGAGGAAAATATTGAAAGGTTGGAAAAAAAATCAACAATCAGAAAAAGGTAGAGAAGGCTGTAAGAAATGAAGCCAAGAACTGGCAAAATAAATACCAAGAGGCTATCAAATTCAAAGAGCAAGTTGAGGAGCTGAAGAAAAAGAATGAGGCCTATGTCAAAGAGATACAAGCCTTAAAACAATAACTTCAGGTTGAGAAGGCTAGAGCTACAGGTTTCTCTAAAGATAAAGTAAAGCAGATCAGAAAGCAAATATGGTCTAAAATTTTAGAGAAATGTTCAGAGATCCAGCCTATGATTGATTACATGGATGAGGCTAGCCATTTGTTGCAGGCAACCAAGGAAGACTTAGAGAAGTTTAATGAAGAACTACAACCAATGGTGTTACAAGCAGAACAAATGTATAAGTTGTCTAAAAATAGATTCAATGTTGCTGCTAAGCCCATCTCAAATAAAGCATGGAATACTGCAAGGTTAGTGGCCAAAATTATCCTCAAGAAAAATAAGTTGCTCCAAAAGGGATGGCTACTAATGGATAGAATCGAAGGTAAGCTCCAAGAGATTGTTGATGCCAATAAAGAAATGATGCAGTATGGTTTTGAAGGATTCTAGAATGAAGATAACATCCTTTTATTAGAATAAGACCTTCAAACCAACTTAACATCAATCATGTAGGATGAGTCTAAAATAGATGCCTGGGAGGACCCAATCAATCAGGATCAAGTTTCTCAACTGATAAAAGATTTAACTAGGCTTAAAGATTTGATGGAAGATCTGGTAGATAGGGGACATTCCATGTCTTATGAGGAAACTACCAAGCTACAGTTTACCCACCAGCAACTCAAAGAAATGGCTAATCCCACTAAATCAGCCTAGGATCAAGCCTTAGAAACATTGAATCAGATGATTCAACTATTTGGAGTAGAAGTAGAATAAGAGGTTGATAAAGAAGAGAGTAAGGAGGAGGTCAACATAGAAGATAATATGCAAGATGTTAAAGAAGTACCAAGAAAAGGAAGTAGAGGAAAAAACTTAGCAAGAAGAAGCACAAAAAGAATGAAGATCTCCTATTGAGGAGTTTGAAATATTTTTGAGTACTAGAGCTATTAGAGAAGCCTTGGGAACATGCTTTGTGAATGTTTTTGATCTTAACAAGTGTTAGAGGTAGCAAGGAAAGCATGAGTAGGTAACTTTCATGTGAAATTCATGCCATTGAGCCTTTAAAGGAGGAGCAACCCTATTGATGGGACATATACATTTTTTTACCTCTTACATTGCTTCTATGTGAACCGTTACTCTCTGAATATCTTCATAAATGTTCAAGAGAGTGATGGTCATAGGGAAGTTATACCTTGAGATATAACTTGTAGCTAGTTAGAGTCTATTCCATTTTTCCATTTCCCTCCATCCATTTTCATTCACACTTCCTTATTCCCCCATTATTCATTCATCCATTCATTCATTCACTCATTCCATTTATTTTCACCATCTCCATCCATTTCATAATATCTATCCATCTATATTTTGACTCTAGTTGCCCAAAGGATAAGACTCTGAGTTCTCAACTTTTCTAGCAAAGTTCCCTGAGAGGCACCAAAATGTAGGCCCAAAAGGCCACATACTTAGAAAAATTTTTCAAATTTTTCTAAGTCCCAAAAGGTGCTCTAAACCATGATAGTAGCTCAATGTAACATGCTCTAGACCATGATCAACTCAGTCAAATGGGTACTTCATGCATTTCAAATCATGGCTCAAAGCACAAAAGGAGAAAGTGGCTTGTGATAATGTTTTTACACTACACGATCTAGAACATGGTTCTATACCATAGTTAGTGCAATAATATGGTAAGTTAGATTTTAAATTATGGCTCATAGTATGGTTCCATACCATGTGGATCCAATGCATGTATCTATACCATGCCTTAGATGGTTCTATATGTAAATAAATTAAATTATTTCATACCATGTGATCATGGTTCTACACTATCAACATGGTCAAACTTAGTTTGATAATTCAAATCATGGTAGAACATGGTTTCTACCATGCTATCGCATGGTTCCATGACTTTAATTTGTTGTTCTACACTATGGTTAGCAAGGTCAAAGTTGTTACTTAGAAGATCAAAAGAGTGGCTCAGAATATGGTTCTACACCATGTGGCCTAGAGCAAAGTTTCAAAAGCACATATTTGAGGATAAAAGCTCCCTTGTCCTAGGCCATGATCAAAGTCAAATTTAAATAGATTAGGATAGAACATGGTTCTACATCATGAAGGATGAAGATTGAAAAGGTAAGATAGGCTCTAGGTCATGAGGTGTTTCAGACCATGAATGTTAGAAGTATGCCAAGCTTTCAAATGATCTAATCTTAGTCATTCGATAGTAGATCAATGGTCTACATCAAAAGTGGCTCGAATCACGTATAAATGCAATATTTGATGTGACATAAGATAGCCTACCTCTATTCAAGCTGTTTCTAAGTTGAAGCAAGTAAGAAGATGAAGTGATAGAGAATCAAGATCTATGAGTTAATTTAGTTGTAGATCTATGATAGGGTAGCCATGACAAGAACAAGAGATGACCTTGATTTTAGATTAACCAGATCTATAACTGGAAGCCATGAGAGCTGAATAACTTGTAGAAGCCAAGTTGTAGAAGATCGAAGGATTGCACAATTTCCTTCTTTCTTGAATCAAATAGAAGGCTACCACCTCAACATCTTGTTGATCTGGCACTCCAACTTCTTTGTAATGTTCCTTATTCTTTCAAATATTTCAAATTAATGCAAAACTATAAATAGAGGTCGAACCCTCACTTTCAAGGGTCGGCTCTAAAGTGTTTGCTTGCCCTACTATGTACACTTTCTGCAAATCAATAGAAGGAGCATTACTTGGATGTTTGCCTCAGACTTGTGTCTTCTTTATTTTGTGGATTATCAATATTTGAAGCCATTTTTGCTACTACTGCTATGGTTAGTCTATTCTATTGATATTGGATTGCTAGCTTAGAGCAAATTGAAATGCTTCATTTCTAAATGTATGCTTGTAAAGAATTCTATTTCTGTTAGTCAGAGTATCAATCTAATTCTGCTATTTGGATTATTGATACCCTAGATGTTTGAAATAATTCTTGAAGTATGCATATGTGCTTTAATGTTGAAGATTATTGAGTTTTGAATGTTGTTAATCACAAGTGTTGTTTTCTTGAAATTGAGTTGTTAGAGGTTCTCTGTAGATGCCTATGTTGTTAGCTTTATCCATCCACTATTGAATCATTACTTTCTAAACCCTTTCCCCCTTTCTATCCCTATATTTATACATTTAACTGAGCTTAAATGAGTCAACATCCAATTAGTTGACAAGGTATACCAACCTACTCTGGAGGTTGGATTAAAAGCAATTTTGATCCATCCAATGTTGGGGTCAGGGCTATGATTAGTGGGTGTTCACCTTCTTAAAACCATTGCATATGATAGTCACAACTCGAATTCACATTGATGTCAATTCAAACATTAAAAAATCCTATGAGGAGTGAGGAGAGAGATGGGGATGAGGGTCTAGATGAGGATGACCTATAGGAGCATATTATTCCTTTGAGAGAGTATGTTTGGATTCTCTAGGGGTGGTTGTCAGATCAAGACACAACCCATACCATAGTGCAAAACTAGTAGGATATAGACTAACAAAGATGATAGAGTTGGTCAGAGGAGAGGGATACCTTATGGGCATAGGTGGTGAGTCTGCAATATGTGTTGAGAAGAGTGATAGTAGAGTGAGATTATCTATAGAGTCAGATGGTAGGGTAGGTAGTTGGGTGGGGCCAGTAATCCATAGGTGGGCAGCCAAAAATGAGATTACTAGACTATAGGTAGAGCATACCCAGTTTTAGGCTAGGGTATCTAGATATATCTCATGGCACTAGGTAGATAGGGAGTACATGGGGTGACTAGAGGATACAATTAATAATCTTGATGGGGTACTTCCCTTGTGAGCTTCTTCATCTCAGTCTCATTAGAACCGATACAATAGAGCCTCTAGAGAGCCATCTGTGAGACCACTTGTACTATGATTCATAGTGCCAAAGACCTCATGGATGTTAGGGGCCAGTAGATCTAGACAGACTCATAGAGATGAGGTTGAGGGTAGTGGAGAGAGTAGTGGTAGTAGTGGCATAGGGCTAGCCTAAGGATGGGGTCTCTTTATACTAGCTTCATTTTTTGGATGTGAGGTCTGATGACCCACTATCATTGTAGCCTATGAGAATTTTTGTATCATGATGTACTTATGATCTTGATATATATATGAGATGATGTTTATTGATGCATATTTTGTGTTTATTGTGTATGCTTTTATGTGATGATGATTATGGATGTATGCCTAGACTTGTAGATATGATGATGCATATATGTTAGATGGATGCCTAGATATATGATTTATTTATGTATAGACCTAGATATGTATGTGATGTACTAATGACATGTGATGATTTAAATGATATGAAATGTGAATGTATGTTTAAATGATAGAACATAATGAATGAATCTAAGATGCAATAACCAACTAAGTGTAAGCACCACAGAATGTATAAAAGTCATGAATCAAGGTTGAAACAATTTCATCTAAGGCATACACTAAAACATATACCAAATGAAAATAAAATGTGTATTGACAATATGTGAATGTAATGGATGGTGATCAAGGAGAAGTCACAAGGGAACAATAAGACTTTCAGGAGACTCAAACACCCTAGTTGACTAGCCAAAAGTTGTATACTGACCATGCAAGAACTTGAAAGATAAGAATCTGCTAGGAAGACCAAGATATTCAATATCCTTGTGTGTGCATAGTGAAGTTCATTACTCTAACTTTGGACTTGGTTGGACTCAACTACTTGGTAATGCAAACCACCAAAAGCTAGCTCATCCACAAGCTGACATTGGTCTGTACAAAAGAAGGTCACTAATGTGATAGATGTGTCACCATGCATAAGGCTACTCCACTACTAGGCCAACATCTATAGCCCATTGTTGGTGATGGAGATTACCCCATGGTTTTTAAAAACTAAGAATTCCAGGGATTCAAGCTCTTTTTCCTTTTTTTTGGGGGATACTTGCTCATTTTGAAGGAGAGCAAGGGATTTTATTGCTTTTTGAGGGTTTTTCTCATTTTAGAGAGGAGCAAAAAGGGATTTTTTTGAGGGGCTTGCTCATTTTGAAGAAGAGCAAGGGATTTTATTACTTTTGGGACTTGCTCATTTTGTAGAGGAGCAAGGGATTTTTTTTTTTTTTTTTGGGAGAGGAGGAGCTTGTCCTTTTGTCAATTCTCAACTTTCTAGACCATGTACATGATAGGAGAGCAAGGGAAACCTTTTGCTTTAGGGGCAAGAACTACTTTATAGTTTCATATTTCCTTGTTCAAAAATTGTATTTAAGAGTGTGAAAATGTGTTGGGATTTTGAGATAAGCAAGGTACAATCAAAGCAAGACCCTACCACCAGAAATCTAGATGGATTTCCATAAAATCTGAAAGGAAACTAGGAATGATTGAATGATCGAAAGATCTTATTGGACACTCTATGACAACTACTTAAAGGTAAAGTAGAAAAGAGTGAAACAAGCATAAAAAAGGTGAATGTGGATGGGAATGAACAATGAGATGGGTGTTTTCCCTATGAAATTTCAAAAATTAAGTGGTGTGCATAAAATAGTCAGTGGTTGTATGAACACCATTGTTGATGGTCATACGATATCTATCCTATCTTACGTGAACTACTTAATAATCAAAATATCACAAGGAAAAGTGTAAGTGATGACAAGAGAAAAAGCTTGATCAAGACAAATGATAATCATACACACATGGTGCTATTCTTAGTGCTTACAAGAAAATACTAATGCAAGTGTAGTGATACAAATGCCTAATGCAATATGATGACAAGTGTAGCTAGACAATGTGGAATGCAAAAATGAAGACATCTAAATGCATGGTGCAATAAATGTTAATGTTCAATGCAATGGGAGTGTTGAATATGTAATGCAATGGTAATGCTATGTTTTTATGCTTTTTGTTGTTTTTATTTATGCATAAAATACCCATAGGTGGAGAATATTAAGGGGTTTAGGCTCCTCAACACCCTCAAGTGAAGCTAACCGATATGTTCTTGGTCCCACCTTCTGCTTTATTATGAATGGGCCTAACTAGTTTGTGGTGAATTTATCATGCAAATGGCTAGGCAAGTTAGAGTTCTGTTGATTCTCCTTGAGCACAAGATCACCAACTTGGAATTCCCTAGGATGAACCTTTGTATCATAAGCTCATTTAATATGATCTTGATAAACATGAAGATGCTCAAGAGCATTAATTCATCTTTCATCAAGGAGCATAAGTTGATCAAGGTGAGCTTATCATGCAACATCATCATTGATGAACTCTTGTAATGAGATGTACAATGAGGGAATTTCAAGTTCCAAGGGCATAATGGCCTCAATACCATATACTAGCAAGAATGGAGTTGCCCCTGTTGGTGTCCTAATACTCATTCTGTAAGCCCAAAGTGCTAGAGGTAATTGAATATGCCAATCCTTGTGATGATTATTGATTATTTTATTTAGGATGGTGATAACCATTTTGTTTGATACCTCAGCTTGTCCATTAGTCTATGGATAATAAGGGGTCAAAAAGTTGTGTTGGATATGATACTTGTTGCACAAATCTTGAACATCCTTATTTTTGAATGGTGGCCCATTATCCGAGATTATCTTGGATGGGATACCAAAATGATATATGATATTATGGAGTAAGAACTCTATGATGCATGCACCTATCATAGTGGTAAGTGGGATAGCTTCAACCCACTTTGTGAAGTACTTAGTGGCCATTAGAATAAATGTGTGTCAGCCTAAATATGGGGGTGAGATTTTTCCAATTAGATCAAAGCCCCATTGCAAAAAATGCCACAATGAGTGTATCGGTTGTAGTGCTTGCGAAGGTACATGGGATAAATTAGCATGATGCTGATATTTGATGCACCTTTTGACATAAGCACAACAATCATGCTCCATCATAGGCTAGTAATAGCCCATGTAGAGGATGCACTTTGTGATGGCCATGCCACTAAAATGGCCACCACATGTACCATCATGAGCTTGCGAAATGGCCCAAGTAGATTCTTGGGGCTCTAGACATCGAAGGAGGACACCATCATAACTTTGATGGTACAATATATCTCCTAGAAAGACATATTTAGTCACTTTTTTCTTGAATGTTCATTTGGCAGCATGCAACAAGCCCGTAGGAGGGCTACCAAGCTTCAAGAAATCTTTGATCTAGGAGAACCAGTCTTGATATTGCTCAACTTGAACTAAATGAACAACTTGCTCCTCTCTAGAAGCATCTTGCAAGAATATCGATTGAGAGAGGACCTTAAGATAAATGGTTGTGACATTATCATAAGGGCCCTATGGGATTAAGGATCCCTAGGAAGCAAGTTTCAAGAAGTCTTGAATTTGTGAGAACCAATCTTGATATGGTTCAATTTGTACCATGTGGATGCTTTGCTCTTCTGTAGCAGCATCTCACAAGATCATGGATTGTGAGAGCATTTTGACATGAATAGTGGTGACATCATCTGATGGGTTTTGTAAAATTAGGGATCCCAAGGAAGCCATTGTATCCACAAAATGATTGGAAGAATGAGGGATGACCTCAATGTCATACCATTCAAACTTTACAAGCAACTTGTCCATGATGGTCTTGTATGATTTCAAGACTGAGCATTTGCATTGATAGATTTCTTTTACTTGATTGACTATGAGCAAGGAGTCACCAAAGATTTTGAGTCTCTTGACATTCATGGTGAGAGTTGTTTGAAGACCTAAAAGGAGGGCTTCATACTCAACATTGTTATTAGTGCATGGGAAATCGAGTTTGAATGAAAGGGGAATAGGAGCCCCTTGCGGTGTGAAAAACATGATTCTTGCACCACCCCCTTGCTCACATTTTGAACCATCGAAGAACAATGTGAGATCTTCTTTGTGCTCTGGTTCTTCTTGAGCTAGTTAATGCAAATATTGCATCATCAGGTAGCTCAATTGTGATAGGCTTATCATCATGAAGCGGTACTTCTGCTAGTTAGTCTATGATGACCTGACCTTTGATAGACTTTTGTCCAATGAATTCTAGGTCAAACTCCATCAAGAGCATGATCCACTTTGTTGTGTGACTATTATGATAAGTATGACTCATCATGTATCACAAAGGGTTCTCTTTAGATATGACATACATTGTCTGATTTATCATGTAATGATGGAGCTTTTTGGTGGTGAAGACCATCGCTAAGTAGAGTTTCTCAATATAAGCATACTTTATTTTGTACGAGACCATGGTGTGACTAATGTAATAGATAGCCTATTCTTTATTTACCTCATTCTTTTGGGCCAACATGGTCCCTAAGGCAAATTCAGTGGTTGAGATGTATAATAGAAAAGGTGCACCAGGTCTTGGAGGAGACAATACTAGCATGGAAGCCAAGTATTATTTGATATCTTGGAAGGCTACTTGGCAATATTTGTTCCAATGAAAAGTCACCCCTTTCTGGAGAAGATGATTGAATGGTCGACACTTGTCCGATAGTTGCATGATGAACCATCGGATGGCCTGTATCTTCCCCTACAAGCTATGAAGCTACTTGAGGTTGGTGGGGGAGGCATGCTTGTGATTGCTTCAACCTTCTTTGGGTCAACTTTGATGCCTTATTTAGACACAATGAAACCTAAAAGATTTTTGGATGTCACACCAAAAACACACTTTTTAGGGTTCAAGCATACGTTATGCTCCAAGAGGTGATCAAAGACCTTTTCTAGAACACCGATATGGTCCTGACATAATAAATATTTAGCCAAAATATCATCAACATAATCTTCAACAATCTTGTGCATGTAGTCATGAAAAATATACATCATTGCCTATTGATAGGTAGCACCAACATTCTTTAAGCCAAAGGGCATGACCTTATAGCAAAAGGTCCCCCATGGCGTAGTAAAGGTTATTTTGGCCTGATCTTCAAGATTGACTCAGATTTGATTGTATCTTGAGAAGCCATCCATGAGAGAGAGCATTTTATGGCCTATGATTGCATCTACCAATGTATCGATGTTCGAGAGTAGAAATTCATCCTTGGGGCTTGCTTTATTAAGATCATAAAAATCGGTGCATATGCACACCCCCATTCAGTTTTTTAATTGGTACCATGTTGGACACCTAGTCGAGATAATCGATAGGTTGGATGAATCCTGCATCCAACAATTTTTGTAATTCATATTTTATCATAATAGCAATTGTTGGATGTAACTTTCAAAGTTTTTTCTTGATTGGTTTAATTGTTGGATTTAGTATCAAGTTGTGGACAACTAGATTTGGATCCAAGCCAAGCATATCTTTGTATGACCAAGCAAAAACATTTTTATACTTCTTTAGAAGAGTAAAGAATGCCTTATGTTCTTTGGTTGAAAGACCCTTCCCCAGTTTGAGAATCTGGGGATGTTTAGGATCATCACTAATATCAATATCAATCATCTCTTCTATTAACATATGTGATCCCTCCTCCAATTTATGAGGAGTAGGGATCAAGTGAATGTCATCAACTAGATTGAATGAGTCAGATACATTATTAGACTCAATCTCAGCTTGTAAGACATCTAAATGATGGTATGAGAAGATGGAATGGTTGCAACATGTCCTCAGAAGGGAGAAACTTATATGGTGAAGGCAAAGAGTAGCATGATCAAAATCAATAGCCTTAATATTGAGAGGTAATGATTGAGAAGGGTTACTAGGATAATGGAGTGGAGTGGTGAGATCAATGGAGATCATATTGATGGATGGTGGATGATCTCCATTCATAGGTGGAAATAGGTAATTAAATATGGGTGGACACAAATTTTTAGGAGGTGGTTGTGGTGGAATGGGGATGATGAGGTGCACCCTATGGGGAACTAGGATGATTGGATCCTCGGGTGGGAGAAGCTAGCACTAGATGGGTAGTGGTAATCTTAGGAAGATATGAAGATAGAATTCATCTAGATCTATGAGAGGCTCAATGGGAGAGGACTCTTCTTTCAAGCTAAATGAGGTGATGGATAAGGTCTCCCAATCATCTTCTGACCCCCAGTCATGTTCTGACTCTTGATCATCTTCTAACTCCTCTTCTGATGAGTCATCATCAGCAATAGATAATGTAGTGATATGTAGATGATCACTAAGCAAATGAGTATTACCAGGATCGACATACTCATTGCCATCAATGTCTCCCTCTAGGCCTAAGTTAAGGCATTGAAGGGAATCAACAAGAAGCTCATCAAGCATGCATGTATGGTACCCCAAGCCTGATTTATCTATTGGAAGTTGATAATGTGGTTCCATAGGGGTTTGAGGACCTTGCTCATATCACCCTAAGCCATTTTCATGCCAATGATGGTGATAGAAATACCACATAGCAAAGGATGGGTTTGAAAGATAATCAATATTCTCTTGAAATGGCTCTTCCTCCTCTGGTATAGGAGGTGTGTCTATGGCGGCATCAATACCACCATAGATAAAATTTGTTTGGCTTGGGTAGGACCCAAGGGGGACTATGGTACCTATGGGCAATGGTGTGTTACATGGGTGACCAAAGTCTCTGATTGACTCTATGAGTGGGGTGAATGTAACATCTTGTACTAGATATTCACCAATACTCGGATTCATCATGCAAATTATGACTTGTGGTGACTCTATTGGAGGAGATGATGATGAAGATGTGGGTTGTGATGAAATTGTGTGGTGATGGGTGGTTCTTCCTCTATGGGGGAAGCATGAGTGGAAGTTGTGGAAATGGTTGAAATTAAAGGTGTGGGAGGTGTGATGGATGGTTGAGATGTGGATGTGTTTGTTGGTGAAGGTGGAGATGAAGGTGATGTCATAGGTGCCTTCTCTAGATTTTGAGTGGGAGGATCTGATGATGATGAAGGGATTTCTGAAGAAGTCAATGATGAGGGTTGATATGGAGGTGGTGGTGGTGGAGTGATGGATGATTATGGTGTGAAATTTGTGGTTTGGATGGGGTTGTTGGGTCGAATGTCTAGATGTGTGGAAGGCAAGGTGGACTCCTAGGGATGCAAAACCATATTGCAATATTTGAAGGGCTCCAAGTCTATGGGAACACAGTGCACTTGGCCTTCATGTATATACTTTATGCATTGATGCAATATAGAAGGCACGCATTTCATGTCTCGAATCTAGGGCCTACCAAGCAATATGTTGTATTGCATGGCACCTTCCAAGATATGACATAGTACATGAATAGTATTTTGTCCAACCTAAATAGGAAGGACTACTATGCCAATAGTGGAACATAGGGCATCATTGAAAGCTCGAAGGGTGAAAGTGGATGTCATGATGCATGATGGTGGAAGGTTGAGATGTTGGAGGGTGGTAGAGGTGATGATGTTAATTGATGATCTCATGTCAATCAAGATATATTTGAAGGGGATCCTATCCATGCTAGCGATGATATGCAATGGTGGATCAGGTACCTCAATGGGTATCATCTAAATTTCATGATCCTAGAATGTAATCGTAGGATCTTGACATGTTTGAACATGCCCCACAAAATTGATGAAAGAATTAGGGTCTTGTGGTTGCAGTTCAATAGATCTTAAGATCTCCATCAGAGCCTCTTGATGTGGGATCGATTGTTGAATCAACTCATAGATGGAGAGCCTCATCGATGACATTTTTAGACTTTGAGTAAGTCTATTCTTTAGTGTGAGCACTAGGTGAGGTGGAGTAGGCATGATCAGATTTGATATCGATGGTGCCTGTGATGTTGATGGAATATTGGTAGGATCCACAGCTTGTGGGTTGCATTGGGTACCATCTATTCCTCATCACTATGTTGATCATTCCCATGAAACCTTGGTTAGGTGGGGTGGTATGCACTTGATTAACCTACTTAGGTTGTTCTATTTTGATAGTAGGTATTGTATTTTCTTTGTATTGGGGTAAGGGGTCTTGGAAGATACCTATATTTTGGTTGTTGGAGGCAAGAGGATTATCGATTTGAATCTCTTACCTCTCGATCATATCTTGCACTATGTTCTTGAATGTATAGCATGATTGAATGTCATACCCCTTTTGTCGATGATAGTTGTAGTATTGATCCTCCCTATAAGATTTAGATTTAGGATGATTTAGATCCATTGGTCAGATCTCAGGGAGCGTAATTGCTTGTACCTCACATAATCGATTGAAGATTGATGCCAAAGACTTTAGTAATGGTGTATATTGGTGAGGTGGTTGATGAGGTTGAGTTTGGAGTTGTTGTTGTGGTGGTGGATTGGTCATTTGATGGTGATACTATGCTGGTGGAGGTTGAGCTTGATAGTTAGGTGGCAATGTTGGAGCTCGGTTTGAGGGCCTAGGGGCACTCAAGACAACCTGGTTGATCAGAGCTACCTTTGGTTGGCTTTGGCCACCCTTTGCATTTTTATTGGACCATTCCTTTTTTAGAGTTTAATTTCTCCTTCCTGGACCTTGATGTCCTCTATTACCTTTGCTTGGGCCAAGGCCTCCTCGAAAGTCCTATACTACTAAAGTTGCAATAATAATGAAATCTATTTGGTGCAACTCCTAGTAAACATTCGAGTGAGCTCTATGATGGGTAGAGTGAAAGATAATTTTGTTATTACTACTCTCCATCTATTTCCATAGTCCATGATTGGTTCATCCTCAAACTAATGAAGATTACATAAATCAGTCATGGTGGCCTTTTTCTTGATACTGAAGGTAAAGCGTTCTAGAAAAGCATCCACCAATTGTTCAAAGGTGAAAATACTATGGCATGGTAAATGGTTATACCACTCCAAAGCACCCCTAATGAGCGTTATAAGGAATATTCATAGCATGAGGGGATCACTATCCTAAATATGAAAGCAATTGTTCATGAAGCTCATCACATGCTCCTGTGCATCTTCATCACCCTTGAACTTATCCAATTTTGGCATCTCAAAATGCTCAGGATAGGGTGGTGATGGAACTGGATGGGTGCAGAGGTTGATTGGTGAGCTATCGTAGGGTAGGTTTTTGGTAACCTAAACCTAAGGCTTGCTTTTCTAAAGAGTTGAGGTGCTCTATCAATAATTTATAGGCCTCTAGTGATATGATGGCATCTGCTCACCTTTGGCCTTGATTAGTTTGAATATTTTATTATGGATGAGGTGGTTGGTGAGTGGTATCAATAGGCATATCACCATATGTTGCCTTAGGGTACGTATCAAGTGGTTCTTGATACTCAGGTTGTTGTTCCTCATAGGCTTCATGATCCTATTGATAGGGGTACACTTGATAGCATTATGGTGAATGGGGTTGATGATGATGGATGGGTGGTGGTCTAGGATGTTGATGATGAATTTGATTTGAGTATGGGTGAGGTGGAAGATTTTGATTTGGGTGTGATGGAAGGTTGTGTTGTTGTGCTTGGCACCTAGGGTGTTATTGTGTTAGTTGCCTTTGTTGCATAGGTGTGGGCAACCTCTGATGCATCACCCATTGCATTTGATGATCCATGGTTATCCTAGGTACTTGGTTTTGGTTTTCTAGGTTAGTTGTGTGTGGCCTATTCACATATGTGTGAGTGGTATGAATAGGTGTGTGTTGCACTTCAGCCCTAGAGAGATCGATGATTTGTTTTCTGGGGTCACGAGAGGCTACATTGACTTGATATTCCTATCGAAATGTGGGTTTTGTATAATCAAGAGGTGTTAAAGCACACCATCCTTGATCATACTACATATCATAAGGTGTAGTGGGAGGATCAAGATCACCATCCTTAGGCCCATGAGCTATCATGACAAATACATGAGCTGATGTGGTAGCATTGTTATTACCTTGAGTGGTGTATATGTTCAAATGATCATACTTATAACTCATCCATGGATGATCAGTTGGGGTAGCTTGAACGTCCCTATCTTGTTGTGGGGTGCACTCTTGATCTTGATCTATGGGAGTCATAGGTCGAGTTGGGATATGAATGTATGGTAGGGGCCTCCTAGATGTTTTATCTTGGTTGTAGTTATCCCTATAAAAGTGCTGCAAGGTATCTTGATCTAGATAATCCATATCTTGATCATAGTTAGTACTTATGGGTGAATTGTGAATGGGGACACTTGATGTGTTGAGGTCAGTGGAGTGATGGATGATATTTGGGCTAGGATGGTCGTATCACCACTCTAGGATGATGAGGTCCTATGGATCAATTCAAAAATGATCCATGGCTCTAGGTGATGGATCAGCAGCGTAAGCTCGTGAATGAGCCTAGCTATGTGTTATGACCATCTTCTAGGCAAATGATGCATAAAGAACCATGACTATGCTCTCAAGAACTTTCTAAACTATGCAAACAAATAACAATATAAAATAATCAAGAAATCTTTTTTTTTTTGATTTTGATTTTGATTTTTATTTGATTTTTTTAGTTGGTTTTTGTGTGTTTTTTTTAGATCTACTCCTAAAAAACTAAGGAAGATGAAAATATCACTATAGAAAGGTAGTTTGTGCGCAACCTCTATCGAGGAATGCAACACAAATGGTAAAAAGTGGCTTCCTATAGGTAATATATGGGTGATAGGTGATGCTATAAGAATAATACCCCCCTGAGGAGGGGTCGCACTATCTAAATCCTGCTACTTGCCCAATCGGGCTTTCGCTTCACACTCGAGCGTGCTCGGATATAAATGATAGTTGTGTTCCATAGATTATTAAGCCCTATGGTTAAGGGGCATCTAAACCTAACCTACCTCGGGATGCACCCAAAAGTAGGGGGTCTCTCGGTGATGAAGTCCGAGAAACCGCTCGTGGGGGCTACTATGGTGTTTAGAGGGGTGAGCTAGTGGAAGGAGGTGAAATCCAACATCGCTAGTCTCGATTGGGGGTTGGTGATGAAGTCCAACCTTACCAATGTTTAAGTGATACGTGCATGTGTGGATGTTCCTTTTATTGCTAAAAAGGAAAACAAAGAGCACACAAATGATTCTAAATAATGCAAATTATAAAGCAAAATGCATCTATTTTCGCTACATGAGGATCCATATTTTTATCAGATAGCAAATGCAAGAAAAATAGGGAGAACTCAGAGACCATCTCGATTGAGATGACTGCAAAATAGGGACCGTATCGACCTAAGATGATCACAAACCAAAGACCATCTCGACCTGAGATGATCACTGTTTGACAACTTTAAAACTAAAAATAAAGAACATGCATGCAACTAGATGATGTATTTTTCTTATTTTCTTAGTTTTCTCTATCAAACATGAAATAAATTATCCTAAGGTGTGAAAATAGAACTTGGATTCCTTTCGTTTGATGTCGATCCTTGCAGATTTGTAGTTGTTTTATCTTCGGTTTGGGACCATCTCACCCTGAGATGGTTGTAGAACAGGGGTCATCTAAGATGGTTAAGATAGTAGAGGGTCTGAGATGGTTGTGACTATGTACCTACAAATCACCAAAGCAAACAACAAAACTTAGTCATTTTGATTCATCAAAATAACAAATGATACGGTTGGCTCAGCTGGGGGTCTGCTATGCATGTGGGACCCCCGATGCTTCGAGGGAAGACTCATATCTTTGTCCCCCATAATCATCAACATGTTGGTCCATTACGTAAATTCAAGGCACTCATGGATTCTGT
Organism: Wollemia nobilis; assembly: GCA_028583015.1. NCBI lineage: Eukaryota > Viridiplantae > Streptophyta > Pinopsida > Araucariales > Araucariaceae > Wollemia > Wollemia nobilis. Next base: position 2,891,098 of record JAQPPZ010000139.1, on the reverse strand, counting down.
CCAACGTCTACGCTCCTAATAGTCCTATCGAGAAAGTGGCCTTATGGAAGGAAATTAGCTTGATGAGAGAAGCCTTCACCCCCCTGCCCTGGATCTTGGCCGGGGACTTCAACAGCCCCCTGTTCCTCTCTGATAAAAGTGGGGGCTCAAAAGTTCAGGGCAAGAGCATGGAGGACTTTAGAGCCTTTACTACCCTTAATGAGCTCATGGACATCATCCTGAAAGAAGCCAGGTTCACTTGGTCCAATAGAAGAGTAGGAGAAAATCATATCCAGGTCAGACTAGACAGAGTTTTCTTGTCCAAGGAAGCCCTGCCTATGTTTTTCGATGCCACCCTGTTGGCCCTCCCTAAAATTGAGTCTGATCATAGCCCCCTCCTCCTTGAAACCGATCACAGGCCCTCCCCCAAGAGGCCTTTTCGGTTCGAGTCCATGTGGCTGCATCACCTTGAATTTCGAGCCCAGGTAGGGCACTGGTGGGCTCCCCCAGTCCCTGGATGCCCAGCTGAACAAATATTCCACAAGCTGAGATGCCTTAAGGACCAAATAAAGGTATGGAACAAGGAGGTGTTTGGAAATATCTTCAAAAATAAAGCATTTCTCAAAGAAAAACTCGAAGTTCTCGAGTCTAGATTTCAAGCAGGCTCCCAAGACCCGGGGCTCAGGGATGAGGAATGCCTTGCTCTCAGCGAGTATCATAACATCCTGGCTAGGGAAGAAACCTTTTGGATATAGAAGTCGAGAGCCATGTGGCTCCAAGATGGTGATGCCAACACTAAGTTCTTCCACGTGTCGACTCTTAGGAACAGGGGCTCTAACAGAATTGCTAAGTTGGTGGGCAACGATGGTAAAATCATCAAGGAAGAAGAGGACATCTGGGCTGAAGCCACACAATTCTTCCAGGAGCTCCTGGGTGATAACCCCCCCATGTCCCTAGATGTGGTTGATTCCCTTCTGGAGAATATTCCATATTATTTCTCGGCCATGGCAAATCAGATGCTTGTGCAGCCCCTGTCTGAAATCCATGCTACCACCTTTTCCATGAAGGCTGAGGTGGCCCTGGGCCCGGACGGATTCCCCCCCCCAATTTTTCCAATAATTTTGGGACATCATTGGGCCAAAAGTGTGTGCTGCCACCCGGGACCTGCAGACTGCCAGATCCATCCCTAGAGGTATCAACTCCACCTTCATAGCCCTGATCCCCAAGACCCAGGCAGCTCGATCCCTCTCATATTTTTGCCCCATTAGCTTGTGAAACATCCTATATTAAATATTGACTAAATCCATGGCTTCCCATCTCAAGGATATCCTCCCCCTGATTATTGCCCCCTATCAGGGCAGTTAGGTCAAAGGCAGATTGATCACTGACGGGGTCATTATCATGCATGAGGCCATTCACTCGGTTGGCCTATCCAAAAAGGCATCCTTTATGCTCAAGCTGGATATGAACAAGGCATTTGACAGAGTTGACTGGGATTTCTTGTCCAAGGTCCTCCTTAAGTTTGGGTTCCACCCTTCTTGGGTTAGGCTCATCAGCAACTACGTGTCCTCCCCATGGTTCTCTATCCTTGTCAACAGGTCCCCTGCCAGGTTCTTCCCCAGCTCTAGAGGCCTTCGCCAAGGTGACCCCCTATCCTCGATCCTCTTCATCATCCTGGCTAAGGCCCTGGGGCATACCATCTCGGGTGCTATGACCCACAGTCTCATTTCAGGCATCAGGTCTGCATCGGGCCTACCCCCTGTGTCCCACCAGTAGTTCGTGGATGACACCATCCTCACCACCTCTGCTTTAATTCCCCAAGACAAAAATCTCAAGCATATTTTGACCCTGTATGAGGAGGTATCCGACCATAAAATAAACCTCTGAAAAAGTATGATTTTATTTATCCATACCCCCTTAGATAGACAGATCAAAATCAGGCAAATTTTGGGTTGCACCCCTGGTTCCCTCCCCTCCTCGTATCTCAAGCTTCCCCTGTTCATAGGTGCATCCTCCAGGGCCCTATGGGGTGGGGTGATTGAGTAGATTCAGAGAAAGCTGGCCCCCTAGAAAGGTCACCTTCTTTCGTAGGCTGGCAGAGCCACCCTCTTGGTGGCGGTCTTGCAAAGCATTCCGATATATTTCATGTCGATCTTCAGAATCCTAACCTCCATTGTAGCACATATCGAACAAATTCAAAAATGCTTTCTTTGGTCAGGAAGTGAAGATAAGAAGAGGATTCCCCTAGTCTCCTGGCCCCTAGTCTGTCGCCCCAAAGGTGAGGAAGGGATCAGGCTCAGGTGGGTGGTCCCCATGAACAAGGCTCTCTTGGCCAAGCACGCCTGGAAGGTGCACACCAACACCCCTGATGAGTGGGTTAGCATTGTGCATAGAAAATATTGCCATAGCCACCCCTTCCTCAGTGATTCTCAGCCTCGAGATGGATCAGCCTTTTGGAAGTCCTTGATCTCCACCAAAGACATAATCCATAAAGGGAGCAGATGGATCCTTGGGGATGGAGCCAAGATCGACTTTTGGGATGACAGATGGATTCATGATGAGGCCCTGTCTACCGATAGAGAGCTTCTCATTCTCAAACCAATACTAGCGGATAGAGGTCCCAGAGTAGTGGCCTACCTCTCTCAGAACTAAGGGCATGCTACCTAGAAACCCATCCTAGACCCTAGGCACCCGCTTCAAGCTACCAGGATCCAGTGCTTCCTCAATGTGACTGTCATCCCGTCCTTTGGAGGAAATGATAGATGTGTTCGGTATGGTACTCCTAGTGGAGTCTTTTCTATTAAATTTGCCTACAATTTCCAAAGAGTCCTTGACAAAGCTCCCTTCCCAACCCGACAGGTGTGGGCCAAGAAGCTGATCCCCAAAATTAGCCACTTCATTTGGGTAGCCATCCAAAATAATATTTTGACGATCAAGAATCTGATCAAGAGGGGATTTTAGATCCTGAATAGATGCTTCATTTTCTATGCTTCCTGGGAATCCACCAATCACCTCTTTATCAACTGTCCTTTTTCGTCTGAAGTCCTAGGCCTCATCCTCTCCCAATTCTCTATCCAATGGTCGGCCCCCAAATCCATTTTTGACCTCTTGTTGTAGTGTTCCAACCCCTTTGCCCATCCCTTCATCTACTTCCTTTAGAGTTCTTGCCTTCCCCATATGCTTTGGCAACTCTGGCTGGAGTGCAACAACAGAGCCTTTTCCTCCCTAGCCCATTCCCCCAATGGATTATGACCAAGGTAGTGTCCTTTGCCCTTGAGAATTCTTGATCCATCCCCTTGATCGAGGTACACTAGTGGCTGGGTGAAGCTACTCTTCTTTCCTCTCTCGGTATTTAGCTCCCCCCCTCCGGTCCCCCCCTGCCCCCTCCTATCGATCTTTGACTAGGTGGACTGCCCCCCTCGGGTGGGTCAAGATCAACTTTGACGGTGCGTATAAAGGTAATCCCAGGCCCTATGGGGTGGGCAGGGTCATTCACAATTGCCACAAGGCCCTGATCATGGATTTTGCTACTCTTCTCGGCTTCCAAACTAACAACTTTGCTGAAGTAGCAGCTCTGCTAAGCAGGTTGACCGCCCTCAGGGAGTCTCCCTCAAGAGTCATCCTTGAGGGCAATTCCTAAGTCATTATCAAAGCTGCCCGTAGTCCAGGCAATTGCTTCTGATGCATCCACAACTTCATTTGGGAAGCCCTCTCCGTCCTCCAGGGATTCCTCGATCATGCCTTCTGACATGTGTATAGGGAAGGCAACGGGGCGACCGATTTCATGGCAAACCATGCCATCTCTACTGATGCCTTCACCACCTAGAATACAAAATTTCCTGAAGCTCTAGTCCACATTATCATGCAAGATCAGCCCAACAATGTGGAGGACCCTGATGTCTAACTTGGCCTGTGTTGGGGCCCCGACATTCCACCAACGTGGTTTCTAGAGGATAGGGGTCTTCCTCCCCTGTGGCACCATGTCGCCTATTCTAGGCCCATCCCCTGCTCGTGATTTGGTCTCCCAGATCCCCCTCGCAGTGCCAAGTGTGCTCAGCCATGTTATAAGATCGGTTGTTCTCGATGCAGACTTGCATTGCTCTGTTGGTGCTTCTGGTAGTTCCAAGACTGTCTCCATGTCGGCCCTCCCTGATTGTTCCACCTTGATCACTTTGTTGATGAATCCCCATGCCACTTTAGTCTGCCCATGGCATTATCTTGTGTTTTTCCCTCAAGGTGCTCCCTCACTCAGTTTGTGCCACCTGGCACACTGGCAGTGGTCCCTCCCCCTTGCCCCGCATGGCAACCTATAGTTGCGCCCCCTTAGCCCCTCCCTCCTCATGTTGCACCCGACCTCGAGCACTCATTCTTGACATCGACAGCTTCCCCCCTCTACGGACCCCTACATGGTTTTAAATCCACCACGCGTTGAGTCTTCCCGCTATGTCTGTTTCCCCCATCCCCTACCCCCACATTTTTGGTCAGATATCCCCTGTCTCCCCTGCCCCATGGCTACTAAAAATGTCTTCATCGAGCCTTCCATGCTCATTATGAGTGAGTCAGCCAAGCTATTTTCCAATGCCAAACATTTCACTCCTTTCTTCAATAAATTTGCAGGAGTTGATGACGAGATCACCCAATGCTTCTTGGACTCGTGGAACAATGATGAGGTCACGGTCAAGGGGCTTCATTTCAAAGTTACCAAAGAATTTTTGATAGAGGTTTCAGGCCTTCACCATGAGGAAAAGGGGTGAGTAGTCATGTGAGACAAGCACAATTGGGAGGAGGAGCTATCCTGCTTCCCAAAGCAATAATGGGACAAGGCCAACCTATTTCGCTCCAACCTCCTGGCCCCCTTCGATGAGGCCATCGTCCTAGTAATGTAGTACATTACCTACGATGACCCGGACCAGAGGCTTTTTAGCTTCCACCTGAGCTACTTCAACCACCTTCGGGGGGCCACGGTGGTCAGCACTCCCCGTTTCCTACTATATTCCCTAGGTCTGTCCATTGATCATACCCACAAAAGCCATTCTCAGCCCTCCCACCAAGGCCTCATAATCGTTCTATATAGGAATTCCCTGGCCAATCAGTCGTAGCTCCACTGCATTCCTCCCTTTTCTGTTTTCCCCCCATGAAATGGCTAATTCTCCAGCTGCTTCCATTTCTAAGAAGTTCCCCTCACCCGAAGGCTCCCCTACCCCAAAGTTTCACAGACCCACTCGAAAGTGTAAGACTCTGGCCTAGGGCCCAGGTGGGGCCTTGACTCCTGGGGCCACTCGAAAATGCCCCTTCCCTGGAAGCAACAAAGTTGCTGGCAGTGCCAAGAGGACCAAACAGGAAGCCCCAGAACCCGTCAATGTTAGTTTCGATTTTGGTAGTAGGATGCAGAATCTGGCTATTAGAGCCCTCCTTGACACGATAATTGGCTCCCTGAATGTGGCTGCCCAAGCAGCCTCCTTTGCTGGCAATGCCCTAGCTAAGCTCTGGTGTAGGCTGGGAGATGGCCCCGATAGGGAGTAATGTTGGCCGGCATGGGGCCCCGTCTTGGCCAGGACCGGCTGCTGGGTCCACCGGTTCACTGGCATCCAGCTTCTGCGTGTTTGGCGATGGCATTTTCTGGTTTTTGGTGGCTCCTAGCCAAGGTTTGATGCTGATTGTCTTAGTTGTTTTTGTAGGCACCAGGGCCCCGGGCCCCGGATCACTGCCTTTGGGCGCAACCCCGGTTTTTGTTCATTTTTTCAGCCTAGGCTTATGATGTAACTAAGGTTTTGGGATCCTGTTCTAAAAAACCTGCTGTAAATATACTGTTACTTACCAAAAAAAAAAATAACAGATGATAAAAAAATGAAGACCCACAAGGGGTTCCACTGTGATTTCCATTTGAAAGCATGAAAACATGCATTGCAAACAGATAAAAAAATGAAACAAACTACAATCACGATGCAAAATAAACCAAATGGCAACAAATTTGGCTATATTAAATTGTATTGATCTCTTTTAAAATGTGTTACAATGAATCCATTTTAGATATTTTACTGATGACACACTATTACAGTAAGGATCATGATATCTTTTTTCATCAAACAAAGTTTTCTTAGGTGCACTCTAAAATGTTCTCATGCTAACAACAATGTTTGGAGATCATATTTTCAACAACCACTGTGTAAGAGTGGAATCTGAGAGTATTTCACACAACTTGATCTTATAACCTGCATGCAATGAAACAAAAGAGAGATCCGTAGTATTTGTAGGTTCCACCAAGGTTGAACCCATCTTGATTATAAAATAAAAAAAATTAGAAAAACGATGCATGCATGTGATCAAAATGAAAATCTATGCTAATGCAATAAAATATCATGTGTAAATGAAACGATTTGATGCTGAAAGGAACATACAACATGTAAATATAAGATAACATGCATAAAAATGTGAATATTGATCACCTGAATGGATCATCTCCATTGATATGATCTCTACTTGTATACCATATCGGGGTGAGATGGTCACTATTGTAGACTTGTAACTATTGAAAAATAGGTCCAACGGTGTTGGGGTGATCCAAGGGTGTTTTGTCGATATATTATCTTATGAATGGGTATGTGAGCTTTTTTATTTAGATTATCTATAGCAACAAGGTTAATTCAAATGATACAATGGAAGGTTGATTCGAAGCTTGTGTAGCAATCTGATAGCATGGTAACAACAAATAAGCCTGGCAAGCGATTTGGGTAGCACTTTATTGTGAGAGAGTTTGAAATAGGATTCATAAATGGAGGGGGAAGTCTCATTTTATAGCCACCTTGGCATGTAGCCAAACAAGCAAGTGGCAATCAAGGGTATCCTAAATTGCCACTTTGCAGGTGGTAGGGGTGATTGCAAGTCATCGGGCACAACATGAAATTAGCTACCATGCTGATAGGCAATCCTGCTACTTGATTATTCCTTTTTGAATTCATGCACATGTGATCATCTTGTTTTGAGATGGTCCTAAATTGGAGACCATATTGGATGAGGTGATCATTCTTCCCATGGGAAAAAATACCTTTTTTTTTGGGAGAAGACACCAAATAGCCTTGAGGCTACCCTAGGTGGGTTAGATGGATTGTAATGAGGTATTTTGGAGAGTCTCCTTGTGATTATATATTTTAGGTGTCTACACAAGAAATGGATTTCACTCTCATGAAACATGCACTACTCCAACATCTGAAAGATAATTTAACCATGACATACAACTATATGTGACAAGCATATCAATTATTTTGAACATTAACATCAGGGATATGATTTTTCTACACGTGGAGCTCTGCAACCAATCATCATTGAATTCCCATGGTAGTCAAAATATAGCACCAAAATTCTATATATTGTATAAAATGCTCCAACAAATTGACCCTATGGCCTATAAGCTATAAGTATTGCATTCTTTCATGATACATCTAGTTTTCCATGTTTCATCTTAAAGAATATTCTTGGCATTTGTATATAGGTCCAATATATACTACCCAATTGGATGAGGAATGCTTAGTCATCTTAGAACCCATGAGGATGCTAGACCATTATATACACACTTTAAAACTACACTCTCATTGATTTTCTAGTATAGTGGCATGGACTATAGCCAAAATATGCCACATAGACTACTCCATCAACTAAAATTGTAGTTTCCTCACCTCAAGCTTTGAGGACAAAGCTTCTTGAAAAGGAAGGGCATGTTAGGACCCTATCCTAACAAAACCATTGTTATGTATATGTCTAATGTTGTTGTATGTTTTCACCTTGGGAACCTAGTGTATATGGGCCCATTATTATGTAACATTTAATTTTATTATAAGTAGGAATTAGTAGCTCAGTTTCTCTCTTTCATGTGGTTTGACCATTGACCATTACAATTAGGTTAAATAAGAGTCTATATAAGGGCATGGGTTTGAAGTATAATGTATCTCATATTTTTCTCAAATTGTATTAGAGCTCTACATCTAAGGAGGTTGCCCCTTCAAAGAGACCTGCAATATCTATTTTTCTTGATTAATACTATTATATTACATTTCCAATTATTTATTTTCTTAAGAACTATTATTTAAATTTTATGGTCACTCATATTATAATAATTTCCATTAATTCTAGTAGTGCCATTGGATTTATGATTATTTACATATGAATATTACTAATATTATAACATTAAAAACATATATGTGAAATGAAACAATGTCAAGAAAACAACAATAATCCAAAACCTTTCACCAAATTATTCATAATAGAAATGAAATTAGAATAAAAAATCTAGTAAATATCACAAATCTAGATCCAAATTCTATAACAGTCCAAGCCACTCAAAGAGGGAAAATTCTTTAAGCTGCTTAGAGAGGTGAAATCTCTTATGTGCCCTAGATGGTGAAAAGTTGGAAGAATAAATTATCGACTCAACTACTATATATATATATATATATATATATATATATATATATATATATATATATTTCTATTTAAAGTCTACCAAAGTATAAACGTAACCCTAATGCTTAAGGGTCATCTAATCCTAACAAAAGAGCATAAACCAATAAAATAAAGATAGTCAACGTGGATGCATTAGGGTTGTTATGTGACCTCCCTCCTTAAAAAGCTTTATCCCAAAAGATGGAAACTTTTAGATAATAGTCACTAGTTTCCATTTTACATCTAATTTAGGAAGACTCTACCACTTGATGGGTAACTTTTACACCTAGATAGTCTATAAATAATGTACTAATACCTATAATATGACCTTAATATTTAGTTCAATGTGACCTTCTTCATCAAAATTTGAAAGCTCTGTATATTAGTAAACCTTCTAACTAAGTACCTACTTAATATAAATAACATTTAAATAGGGTGGATTTTGGAGTTAGGTGGGAGATTCAATTGATATACCACATACTTATCCAATAAACCACCTTGTAAGGACCATATAATTTGGGTGCAATATTTTATTTACACTTAATATTAAGAGAACTATGCTTATACAGATAAAACCTCAAAAATACCATGTCACCAAATTCAACGAGTCATTTTGAGTGGTGTTAGTCTTATTTTTACTTTATATGATTCTTAGCTTAACAAAGATTATCCTTAAGGAGTTGGAGAAAATATTTCCACTGCTACTAGAAAGTGTCCACTTGAGAAACATAAAAAGACCTTAAGAGATAGAAGTATGATAAGAAGTATTGCACCACCACTCTACCAATGAAATCCACTTAACCCATTCATATTGATTATCTTTGAAAAAATATTAAATATGTGCCTAGGCATTTGGTTACAATTTTTATTTGTTCATTAGTATTATGGTGGTAGGAAGATCTCATATTCAATTGGGTACAGTTGGGAGTGAATAACTCCTTCCAAAAGTTATTTATGAAAATAGGATCACAATCACACATGATAGACTTATGCATATCATGTGATTTAAAAATAGATTCAAGAAATACCTTGGCCATATTGCTAGTAGTGAATGGGTGTTGTAAGGCACAAAAACGGGAATACATGGAGAGGGAATCCTCAACCATAAAAATCATTGTTTTACACTATAATTTAGGAAGGCCTTTATTGAAGTCTATAGAAATGTGCTTTTGCAATCAATAATAGGAAGGAGCTACAATAAACCTATATTATTAATGGTTTCATATGTATTCCACTAGCATACTTCATATTCCACAAGTTGTTTGATATCAACTTTTATTCCTTTCCAAGAAAAATATTGCTCGACTCTCTAATAATTTTTAATAAACCTCCTATTAAAATAGAAGTATACAATTCCCAAAGGATGTGGTTCTTGAGTTAGGTAGACTAAATTAAATTCTTATTTTACAAAATCCCACTAGACCAAGAGAACATTGGATTGTCTAAGGTACCTACCTCAAGATCATGAATCAGGTACGAATTCTTAGGATCTAAATGACATTCCTAACAAATTTGAGTGATATAAATAGGAAGAGGATTAGATATAACATGAATAGTTGTTGACTATTCATACTTTTAAGAAAGAGCATATTATACCATATTTCCTTCCCCTTTCTTTTACTTACTCTTCAAATCATAACCTAGTAGCTTGGTCAACCATTTATTTAAAACCATACAAGAAATATGTTCCTCCAAAAATACTTGATGTTATAATGATGATTTTTTACACTAAGATATCATCCCAACAAGTAAGGCTTTCATTTTTCCATGACATATAATATGACTAACATCCCTTTCCCATAAGTAGATCAACTCAAATTATTTATAATGAGCTAATTATTTTTATAACCTATATAATGGCCTTATTGCACCAATAGAACAACTATACCTAATATAAAAGCATCACATTTAATGATAAAGGACTTCTTAAAGTTAGGAGTACCAAAAATTAGGGTGGAATACATAACATTGTTTAAGGTAGTAAAGGATCTTATGTCCTCTTTGTTTAAAACAAAAGCATCCTTTTTGGTGTGATTTATTAAGGGAGCTACAATTTTCACATAATTTTTATATGTTTTTTGTAATACCTTGTGACACCTAAAAGTTCCCTAATATTATTAATATTTTGAGCCATTATCCAATCTTGCACTGCTTTAATCTTGTTAGGATCCACCTTAACACCTTCATGAGATATAATGTGACCCAAATATTCTACCTAAAATACCCCAAAATAAAATTTAAATCATTTAGAATATAGTTTTTCTTTATTTAGAATTTTGGGAACTTGTTCCACATGGCATGAATGGGCTTGATAAGACTTATTGTAGACCAAAGTATCATCGTAAATGACCAACACCAATTCTTTCAAGAGAGGGAAAATATAAAATGAATTTAACATTGAAAGGTCAAGAGGAATTTATAAGACCAAAGTACATGATTAAAAAATAAAAATAGCTTCATGAGTATGAAAGAAAACTTTAGAAATTTATTTTTCTCTAACCCTAATTTGATGAAATCCAAAACACAGGTCTAGCTTAGAACAAAATTTAGCACCATGCAATTCATCAAACAAATAATCAATAAAGGAATAGAAAACTTATATTCAACAATAGAGTGGTCGTAAATTGGGACACATACACAAATAATCATCCTCATGCTTCATCATGACTATTGGGATGAATAAGGACTAGTATTGCGGTGAATAATCTCTTATTACAACATATCTTAAAGCAACTTCTTAATTTCTATTTTTTTATTAGAAGATAGTGATAAGGATAAAATTTTGGTAGCATGATCATATACATGATTAGGGAGAATACCTTTGGGTTCATAAAATACCTTAGCATATTTTTCAATGAGGGTTTACATATTATAAGGAAGAATGAAATAAATATGCTTGGTGGTTAGGATTTTCATGAAACAAATATATCCAAAGCTAATCTTGTTGCCCTTTTTCAAATTTTTTTCAATTTGGTAATAATTGACTAGATTTAATGTTGAGGTTTACAACCATTGAACATGGATAATTTTTTCATTATCTTTTCACTATACATATAACTATTTGAGATTCAAAGTAACATCCTCCAATTGGAAATACCATTGAGCCATAATCATAATATATACACTTTCCAAATCCACCACATTGAGGATTACGATCTAAGAATAGTTTTAAATCAAAATTCAAATGTGAGGAACTCATTCCACACATGGAGCAATACCAATATTAGCAGTTAGAATATTGAATTTTCTAGAATGGTTATAGACTTAGGTTTTTGACCATATCATGATTTATGAAATTATGAGTTTACTAAAATCAATAAAAATAGTGGCTTATTGATTTTTAATAAAGTATTATATCTTTTTTGTGTATGGGATTACACTTCTATATATAAAATATTGAGAGGTCTACTTGATCTAGACCCTATTTCATCTTCTCAATTTCAAGTACTTCCTCTTGATGTGATGATGTAGAATTCCTCCTCATCTTTAAAACTACCTTCCTCAACTTCTATGTGGAACTTTTTCTTTTCTTCACATGCTTGATTCCATGGGTTCCATGATATATATCAAAAATAGAAAAATCCATGAGGTCAACCATTTTTATGGTTATTCAAGTAAGTCCTATTGGATTGAGTCCTACCATGGCTAGAATATAGACAAATAACTCATATTTTTCCTTGGATAAGCACTTGATGTCATGGAAGGTGTGCAAATAATACACAGTGAATTCCCACTAGATTTATTCCTTGATCCCATTCTTAAATGCTAAAACAACCACTAAGGGATCTAGGTATTATGTATAAGTGAGGAGGCTCATAAATTCAATATAGTACTCATCAATAGCCCCTATTTGCATAGTTGAAATTAGCCCAACCACATAAGAGATAGACGTTTCCTTAAGGAGCTTAATCAAGGACATATTTTAAAATTTCATCCAATGATAGGATAGCATCTATGTCTTATTTTCCCTATAACCAAGATTAAAACCAAGGATCATTACTCTACCCTTTTTAGGAACTCCATGTAAATGTACAAAGTAATCCATTTTGGAAATCGACCCCCTAGGTTCCTCTCCATAAAAAGATAACATTTTAATCCTAGGGGTAAGAATATCATTAGGCCACTTTATGTGATAAGTCACACCATTGGCAAAAGTATCTAAATTAAAGCAAAATTCCATTAATTTGCAACACTCGTATGAAAACCTAGCAAAGGATGTGTATAATCCTAAGCAGATATAGAATTGCTTGGATTATGTCCAAAAGCAACTAGTTATAAGTCTCTATCAAGTGTATACTTGAATTTAGGAATCTTGGGCTCTTTCTACCATCCATGATCCTCCTCAAAAGCAACATGTTAAAAGTCACTTTTAAATGCTCCAATTTTAGGAAACTTAGACTCAAATGGGCTCTTTCTACCATCCATTGAGTCTAGAAAAAATCCCACTAAAATTGTATTATACTTTTTGGATAACCCTTCTTACATAATTAAGCTTTTGGTAAATAGTTGTGAGGCCACTATTCGTATATGTGATCTTACCAATAAATCTAAGATTGTATCAAGTACATACTTTGATTAACATTATTATCTATATTTGGAAGGTTATCATCTACAATAGTGATGTAGAAGGAACTCATGCTGACATGGGCTAGATAAGTGTGAGGATTAAAACTATCAATGCCCTTAAGGATGTTGTGATGCTTGCCTTGATTTTTTGGATGATGTTTCTTATGGATCATATACTTAACATCAATTAAATGTATCCACATTAAGCACCCATTGATCCATTCCCATGTTGAGGAAGTAGAAGGACCAAACATGCATGAATTATGGAATAATAATACCTAAAATCAATTCAAACTACCAAAACAAGGGTTACCAAATATATATATTATTTTGATCATCCTTTAAGATACATTCAAATCTAGTACTTTTGATATCCCATAAGAATCCTAATGCATCTAATACTTTTTTGGGCTTGGGCACCAAACTTGGTTCTACCTAAGTCACAACATTATAGAAGGTTATTCATATGAAAATAATGTTAGCAAAAAACTTGGAAAAAAATTACCTAATTAGTTGACGTAGCTAATGAGTAAGTGGTTTTAAAACTATCATGCTAGTAGGTCTTATCATGCTATAAAATCCTCACTTTGATACCACTTGTATTAAAACAACTTCAAGAAAACAATAATAATCCATATTATTCACAAAAATATTGATAATAAAATAAGATTCAAAGCAATAAATCCAATATCTTAGATATAGATTCAAATATTAGAACAATCTAAGCCACATCAAGAAAGAATTATCTTGGTGATGTTATCTTGACAACAAGCTTACTTCATAACAAGGGGCATCTACCAATTCTCTTTTGGCCACAATATTCTTGTATGTGATTGGTTGTATTGTTTAATCTCTTGTCTTGTCATTATATTTATTTTATCATTTTGTAATTAGTTTATCATTGTATATTAATCTTGCACTTATTCAACCAATAGCTTATTTGTTATAGTGTTGTTCTCATTTTATCATAGTTGCACCTTTTATCATTATCATTCCATATTTTTTTTATCTTATCTATGAACATGTGTCTTGGCCAAGGAAGCCTAATTCTCTCCTTCATCTTAGGTAGACCCTCTTTACTATTGATCTATTATATTTTTGTCCTTTTTATAGGTAAATAAAAACATCATCAAAAAGTAGTATAACTGACAATGCTTTCATGGGACAAGTAGTGCTTTTGTCAGTAGTGCTTTTATAGAACATCACTTTTGTCTTAGAGGCATAATATCCATATTTTAGATTCAAATCCATTGTTTTTAACATTTTATATAACAAATATGTTTGTTGTTTGGGAAAATTAGTTTTCTTTTGTTCTTTTATTTATTTGCTAAAATAAATAAAAAAGAAAAAGAAGGAACTAGTTAAAATCAGTTTCTATTTTTCTATTTTCTATTAATTACCATTTATGTTTTAGATCTATTTATTATTTGCAAAAATCAATTTCTATTTTTTTGTTTTCTATTACTTATTTTCTAAAATTAAGAAAAATATAAAGAAAAAACTAGTTAAAATTAGTCTTTGTTTTTCTATCTTCTATTAGTTAGCATTTAGGTTTATGATTTGTTTGTTTTCTATAAAATTAATTTCTATTTTTTATTTTATTTATTTATTAAAATAAAAATAAAGGAAACTAGTTAGCATTTTAATTATTTAGGGGATTAATTTTAATCTTGTTATCTTCAAAATTGAATTGTATATAATTGCACTTAGGTTTTTTGTTGCATCTCCCTCTTGAACACTTGTCCTCGAGGAAATACCACTTTACTTTATCATCAAATCAAAATAATTTTAGTTTTAGGTCTTATTGTTGCATGTGTATGGCACATTAGGGATAGATTACAATTAATATTAGTCAAAGGATATCTTAGGAGAAATGTAGGATTTATTCAATAAATCCATCAAACTTTAGGCCCTAGCCTCATAAATTACCCCTATATTTGAGGTGAGGAAGGAGAGTGAGGCATCACAAAGAAGCTATTTGAGATCATATTCTCCATATTTTTGGTGAATCCAACATGCTTACTGTTAGTTTTTGAAGTTGTATATTTAATGAAATAACTACCACAAGGTGTAAAATGAGCATGCAATATTAAATATATGAAAAAGACAATATACTAAGCATGTAAATATCATGAGAAACTTCTACAACTACTCAAAAATATACCATTAATGAAAGCTCATGAAAATAGTACATTGCTCTAAAATGGAGGTCTCAAACACTCCATATTACAAACATGCTCTACATTGTATCTACTACTACTCTACCTTGTGCACTCCAAAAACCTCATTCTCTCTTTCTATAAATGCCTATATATAATGAGATATGTCTATTGGCCTTTCACCTACCTATGAATCTTCATCTTCCTATTCTATGACTCATGTACACATTGACAACATGCACATTTACATAATTGCACATTCTAATAATACTTGTGAATTTATTACATTGCATAAAGTAAAAACTCAAATCGTAATCTAATACAAACTCCTAAAATAAACATGTGCCCATGGTGGTACATTAGTGTTGGAACTGATTATCATGCTGCAAGAACCCTTTTGAAACCAACAAGCTATTAAAGGCTCTAGTCGACCTACCTCATGTTCTGCTAAACACAAATATTGTAAAGAAAACTACAGAACGGGTAAGGAAACCCCAACGGTAATTATATGACTAAAACTCTTATTACACACTCCAGATTTATATTATATTATATGTATTAAAATTACCAAGCATCAAAAAAACCATTTGTTATGCCTTATGTAGATTGGTGCCTATATTCATTGGGCTGTTATAGCAATTTAACAACAATTTTAATATAAAACAAAAATAAGGGGAGAAGGAAAATTGGCGTTCTTAATATCATTCGAATATCGCAATAAAATAAAGAGTTAACCAATGAAATAAATGTATATAATGTTCTCAAATAACATAACGCATTACATAGTGACACACAGTACTAAGACAAATATATAAAAGGAATAAAATCAAGAATTGTATTTATTTCATAAAATATTACATGCAGAGTGGGCGAGATGCCTTTTAACTCTATTTTTCTTAAATAAATGCATCAATACAATGAAGAGGAATTTGTTCAAATAATGTAATAGGTCTCTCCAACTCTCCTTGTTCCAATATGGTAACAATAGAGTCTCTAAATCCTAGGCTCAAGAAGGTAGAAAATGATCTCAGCTTCTTGAACGCTTTCCTATCACAATCCTGCAAAGCAAAGGGAAGAAAAAGAAATGAGAAAGGAAAATAGACACAGAAGGGGATACAACAACACAACTAACCAGGAACTCAAGTATACCTCTTAGGAAAAATGCTATTCTCTCTAATTGTTTGATGCCAAAATATGTCCACAACTACCTCTTATTATAGCCTCTAGTTCTTGATTCTATTATTTTTGGTTGATTCCTGGCCCTCCACTTGTCAGTATCTGACTGATTGTGTTCTATATGCTATCTAGTTGGTGTGGCTCTAAAATTACTGTTAAGATTTTTATTTGGACTGAAGGGATCTCTTTGCTAATTAATTTGGCCTTTTTGCTCTCTCGGGTTGGCCCTACAAACTAAGGATTCAATATTATATTTTTCCTTTTTATTCTGCTTTTCTTGGTCACTATGATCTACTATTATGGATTGATCAGGCTGCTATCATGAATTTTAGATGAGGAATGGAAGTGGACCCGACATGATGGTAAAGACAAGGGGTGGCATTCTAGTGGCAACCGAATGGGATCGCATTGATCATGCGATAGAGTGAAGAAGTAAGGATGGTGAGGGTCTGATGGATAGAATGACAGGGGGTAAATGGTAAGATGCGGTAGTGGGTGAGGACAACATGCTAGGAAAAATGTCAGGATGGTCAAGGAGGAATGCCCAGGAGGAGGAGGGCAATGGTAAGTAGGAAGAAGGTGGGAATGGACAACAAGATCTGGAAGTATCTATAATTTACTTTCATAATTATACTCCGTCGAAGTGTTCCCCTGGTAATTATATTCCATCGAAGCATGGATTAAATGACTTTTTGAAAATCAAAATCATGTTTTCTTCTTCACACACTTCCTTCACCTTGAGTATTTGCATAACAAAAAATGATAGTATTTGAATCTCTTTTTCTCCATTGTTTTCTTTTTCTGATGCTTTAACTCTTCCTTACTATCTCTTATTTATAAGCCTGTGACTATGCTTTGTAGTATTATCTTGTGGTACACCATTATTCTAGTGAGATAATACATGATCTGGTGGCATGCTTGAGCATTAGGATTTGTCTTTTATTTGGTTTACTTTGTCCTTACCAAGGTATTATACATGGGATTTTCTTTGATTTCTTCAAATATTTCCTTCCATGAGTATTCTTCTGGATTCATAGCTTCTATGCGTACTATTTTGACTCCATATTGGCTATTGATTTTCATAATGTCTTTTAGTGTACCTTGCTGTGAACGAGTCACTTCTTTGATTTCTATATTGATATATATTGAAGGTGTTTCTGTGAAGCTTGGTCTATTGAATCTTTCTTATGGGTGATTTTACCGATTTTGCTGGTTCGCGATCTTCACAAGTTCCATCATGGTTGTTTCTGGTATTCTTAAACCTACAAGAGTGTTAGTTTCTAGAAATTTGAAGACGTTAGTTGATGGTGAATTTATTTTTATTGATATCTTTGTATCTATAGGGTTAGATATTTGACCACGTTCAGTCGCTTGACTAGATTTTATTGTATTACTTTCTTAAATATTTTATAACCTGTAGATCAAATAGCCAAAAGATGCATACCTTGAGCTCTTTTCATTTGATTAACCAAGATGAATATGGATATTAATAATGTGTTAATGTCCTTGTTAAAAAATTTTAAATATTTAATTAATCAAGCATCTATTTTAAACTTACCTTCGGTTTACCTTTGGATCATGCGTTACCATTGAATCTGAGAGTAGGTGAGCACATTCATTTTATTCATCGAAGATGCTTGTTCATTAAACCCTTTGTATTTTCTTTGTCTTTACTCTGACTCATACGCGACCGTTGGATTTCTTTTATCTCAATGAAGCACTCTCGTTAGATTATTTCCAGTTGATTCATCGCTTAATTCTTTGGTTTGTGCACTGCCATCAGATTTCCTGAGAAAATAAAATGCAATCGTTGATATCATGGAACCTATGCAATCGTTAGTCTACATGTACCTTATTGGGTTAATCATGCTTGTATTGTCAAAAATCTTTGGTTTGGTAATAATTAATAAGATATTATTTAAAGGTTAGAGACCATACCTTCTTTTTAATTTTCTAATAACGCGGTATATTAATCCTCATTTAATCATGATTATCCAATGTTAACCCCATGATTTTTTATCTTAACAACTCGATTTAAACCTAGGTAGCATATTACACATTTACCTTTCCTTGCGATCGTCGTTAGATCTTACCATGGTGAAGGCGTGACCGTTGGATCTTCCGACCATGTGCTTGGTTTAACATAAGATAGAAGGGACCATTTATAAAGTATTTAAATTAATCAACAAAAGACCCTTAGATTAAACCTTGATCATTTTTGTCGATGTGCACCGTCAGATTTGAGCGGTGATGAGCGCAACCATTGTATCTCCTGTACCTACACACTTTATCTTTGTCCTCATTCGATATCTTCCCATCCATGATTTTTGACGTGGCTATTGGATATTAGATGGCTAAGGGCATAGCCATGGATTTTAATCAACCTACAAGTTAGTTACCAAAGGATGCATGGTTTTAATTATGATTAAGCCGAAAGGGGGGTGATTATCCAATGTGCTTAGACCTTCGTTAATTTGTGCTTAATGTTTTAATTAATCATTCAAGGTTTAAAACTTTTTAAAAGCATCTTTTGTGGGAGTTCCACCATCAGATTGAATCATGATTGAGCGCTGTCATCCAATCCATCCAACTTGCTTGGTGGTTATTCCAAAGGGGGTGCGGACCCTTAATGTTAATTTTAATGCATGATTCATTTAAAAAAAGCATGATCATTTATCTAAACGATGCTTGGATGCGATCATCTGATCTATCAAACTTGCTCGATGTTTAATTGACTTTTAACACATTACGACTTCCTTTTAAAGTTTTGACTCTTTGGAAATTGCTTAGCCATTGGATCTAGCTTGGATTAAGCGCGTCCACTCAGATTATCAGAGTTGCATGGAATTTAATCATTTCAAACTTTTGGTTATAACTTTATTGACCTTTTGACTTATTTGATTTATCTCTTGGTTTATTCTATTAATGCATCATCGTCCGATTAGACTTGGATCGCACACGACCTTTGGAATAAATCTAAGGTGCTCGATTTTTAATGAAAAAAATGGGGGCGTACCCTCAAGCCTTAATTAATTTTTGGTGCTTTGGACTTAAGCCTTCTGGGTTTTTAGACCATGATGTAAAAATTAACAACCTTTTTAATACCTTAGGACTTAAGGGTTTATTGGTTGGTTTAGGCCCAAGGGAACTTATTATTATGAAGGTCGGACTTTGGCTTTGGATTTTTGATTAATAAAACTTTTTCCTTTCTCTTTTGTGATACTTGATTAATAAAAAGAGGCATATACTATTATCATCCAAGGTTAGATCTCATCAAACCAACCAATGAAAATCCAAGTAACTCATACCAACTGAGGTGGTGTTCAGCATTATTAGCAATTTTATTGAAACAAAAAAAAATTAAATTTGGGGGTTTCAAAGTTGATTCAAATTTGGCTCCAACATAGCCTCTGACTGGTAAAATGTGTTAAAATCATGAAGCACTTGAGAACCACAGAATCTCCTAGTTTATTTTACAAAAATTGAACAAAAAAACAACAAAATTTTGACTGCTAAGTAAAGCTTGAAATGAATAACAAAAAAAAATTTCTTCCTTTTTTTTTATATATTGAAAAACTGTATGAACAACATGATATTAGAGCTAGTAGAGTATTTGAAAACTGTAATTCCTTTTATTCAATTTGGAAACTAGGATCAGATTTTTTTAGAAACAGATGAGTTTTATTTTGACATATTGTAATGCTTGTTTTAGCTAAGCCATAAGATATGATTATACAGATTTTTTTTCCAAAATATTTTACTTCATCATGTTTATGCCCATGTGTGTGTTTGTGCATTCTTTTTTATTTCTAAATCTTTCAGAACTTTGCCATATCTGAGCAAAATAGTCAAACCTAATATGTGATTTCACTCTTAAATATTTTCACCATTCTGTAGGGCTCCACTGCCAGTCAGGCGTCTATAGCCCTGGTGGAGTTGTTTCTAATCCCATCATGGTTTTACCCTACTACCAGTCAACCATCTATAGCCTCGGTAGAGGTTTTCTAAGATATCTCATGTAGTGACTCAATTTTACTTTGTTTTTTATTTTTCTTTCTTGTGAGAGAAATACTTGGATATATAAGCAAATTGTTCAATAAGTATGCCTGAGTTGAGGACTAGTTTCTGGCTATAAAATATAAGTGTAATGATATTTGGCTCAACTACCCTCTCAAAGATAACTCGGTTCTTGGGACCTTTGAAGTCACCTTAAGTATCATTTGTAATGTGAGGCTTTTGACATGATGTTTCAATCAGCTTTGTTTTTCTTCTGTTTTATATCATATCAAACAACCATTGCATAAACATTCATATTTGAAAATTGTAAGACTCGTCAAGGTCTAAAATAAATCCTCCTTTTTCCTTATCATTTTTTGTGGAATCAACAACAAAATATACTCATTAAGCTAATAATTTCATGTGTACAATAAACTCATAATTAAACTTGAAAAAGAAATGCTAAAATTGAAACACTCTATTTTTGGATTTTTGGTCTTTTTCATTTTTTTTATTTCTTTTCACCTTCAACAAGGATTGTACATTTTGAGGTGTTGGCCATTAATAGGAATAGCCATCATTTTCTGCAACTGATAACATGAGCTATTTGATATGGACCAATCCATTTGGGTTCAAATTTACCTTTTTCACCATGTTTATCATTTTTATGATCCCAATATATATCTCCCTGAGAAAAAGGAGTACCCTTGGCTTTCTTATTAAACAATTTCATGGTTTTCTGAGTTTGTTCTATCATTCTATTAAGGGTCTCTCTTATTTGTTCTTCTAACGGGACAATTTGATCAAGCCTTCTCTGTATGGGATTGGGGTCTTCATGGTCTTGCAATAAAAGGGAAAGTGCAATTTTTTCCATTTTTGGGGGTAGTAGGGATTTTTCTCCATAAACCATCTCATAGGGGGTTTTTCTTGTGTTTCTTTTAATAGACAACCTATCAGATCATAAAGTAAATTTAAGTTCATTGTCCCATACTCTTTTATTCTTCCCTAATGACCTTTTCATTCTTGTTATTATGTTCTTATTTGATGACTCAGCTAGGCCATTTCCTTGGGGGTAATAATTAGCAAAATGAGATAATTCAATTCCATATTCAGCACAAAATTCTACCATTTCATATGAAACAAAATACTGTGCATTATCAGTAACCAATTTTTGAGGAACTCCAAACCTAGTTAAGATGTTTTCCTCTAGGAATATGATGATTGTGGTAGTTGTAGATGTTCTCATAGGTGCAGCTTCTACCCACTTTGTGAAGTAATATATTGTTGTTATGATCCACTTATGCTGAACGGATGAATTAGGTTTGATTTCTCCAATCAAATAAATGCCCCATTGGGTGAATGGTGCTTCAATGATTACTAGTTTGAGGGGCATGGCTGCCAGATGTTTCTTTCTTGCAAAAACTTGGTAGTTATGACAATTCCTAACATATTTATATACATATTTAAAAATGGAAGGCCAATAATATCCTACCCTCATAATTTTATTAGTTGTAGCTCTTGGAGCAAAATTTCCTCCACAAAATCCATCATGAAATTCATTAATTATTTTTGGGACTTCACTTTCATACAAACAGACTAATAATATTCCATCAGGGTGTTTCCAGTATAGCACACCATCCTGTATATAATATTTTTGAGCTTGAAGTTTGATTGATCTCATTTTGTTTATTGACATGTCTTTGGGGAATGACAGAGTTTGTAAGTATGACAAAATTTCTTCATACCATTTACATTCTTCATTTTTTATTCTCCTATCATCATATGTCTGATCTATGGTGAGGACATTTTTGGATCCTACTTCTTCCTTGTTAGCTAATAGTTTAGCTAAACCTTACCCTTTGATAGTTTTGACTATTTTGAATTCAACATCATATTGCAGAAGCTTTACCATCCACCTTGCTGGTCTTCCTAATGGTTCTAATTGGGAAAAGATATCTTTTATTGCTATAAAAGGAATACAACAATAAACCTTATTCGAGCCAAATATACCTTTGAAGTGTTCTAAATATTGTATGACTGCATAGGCATGCTTTTCTAACAGGGTGTATTTAAGATGTGCTCCTTTTAGTCCTGAGCTCATGAAAGCTATTGGCCTTTCATTATTTTCATCATATTTTTGTGAAAGAACTATAGCTATAGAATTTTCAGATGCATAAGAATATATGTTAAAATCTTTGGCATAATCTGGGTAGCTTAGAGCTAGAGTGGTTGATATGGCTTCTTTGATTTTGTTAAATGCTTCCATATTTTCAACTGTCCATTTTATTTCTCCAGTTTTCTTAACCATGTCATTTATAGGTTTGGTCATCTCTGCAAAAATTTGGGACAAATCTTCTAATGAAATTTATCTTGCCAAAGAATGACCTGACTCCTTTTAAATTTCTAGGAGGGGGAATTTTGGAAATGGCTTCAATTCTGTCTGGATCAATGCTTATTCCTTTTTTTGAAACTATGTGTCCTAATAGCTTTCCTTGTGTAGTCCCAAATATGCATTTCTTGGGATTCAAAGAGATTCCAAATTCTTTGCATCGAGCAAAAACTGCAGTCAAATATTCTAGATGGTCTTCTAGATTTTTAGAAAAAATTGTGATATCATCTAGGTACACTACTACAATTTTGAACATTAATCCTTTGAAATAAAATTCCATTACTCTCTGGAAAGTAGCACCTGCATTCATCAATCCAAAAGATATTCAAAAGATATTCTTAAATATTCAAATGTGTCCCAAGGTGTGGTGAATGTTGCCTTGTGTCTATTTTTTGAATTTATCAGAATTTGATTGTACCCTAAAAATCCATCTAATAGGGACAATATAGTTGGACCTACTACTACTTGCAATAATTATTCCATGTTGGGTAATGGGTAATTATCTTTTAATGAACTCTTGTTTAAATTTCTAAAATCTACATAGATTCTAATATCCCCATTCTTTTTCCTAACTGGTACTAAGTTGGATATCCAGGAGGAAAATCTTACTTTTCTTATTATCTTGGAGTCCAACAATTTTTGTACCTCTTTTTGCATTATTGGGTGCAGAGTTGGATTGTACTTTCTTTGTTTTTGTCTAAATGGTTTGGAATCTTCTTTCAAGGGTATTATGTGTGTCATCACATCCGTTTTGAATGTTTTGAGATCTTCATAAGTCCAGGCAAAATGTTCTTTGTTCTTTTTCAAGAAACTGATATATCCAACCTTTTCTTTAGCAGGTAATGCCATGTCTATCTTCACTATTTTGGGTTCTTTCATTGAGCCAATGTTTATATCTTTAGATATCACTTCTCTGCATATAGGTTTATAGGCTTTGTCAAAATCATCAAATAGACTTTCTAGAGAAACTAATCCTTTAGGTATCTTATTAGTCTTCAACTGGATTACTTCTATTGGCTCACCTATTTGGTCTTTTAGCTCTTCTTCATATTTTTCATCACAGATTACATCTGCATATTGATTTTGTAGAGTCATAAAATCTTTAATATCTATATCATATTGAAAGACTTGTAGATATACTATGTTATCTGGAACATAAGGTTTATAAACTAAGATAGTTGGGAATCTGTCCATATATTCTTGTAGTTATTTCTGGGTGATCTAAACTTGAGGCATTTATAGCTAAAATATCTACAACATGATTTTGTTCTCTAGGAATATATGAGATATTGAAAGCTAAAAATTTATCAATTTCTTCCAATACTGCATTTCTATATTGCTTAAGCCTAGGATGTTTAGTATGATATTTACCTTTGATCTATAGTATAATAAGCTCTGCATCCCCTGTTATAGTTAAGTAGTTAATGCCTAGCTCTTTTGCTTTCCTTAGCCCTAGTAGTAAAGCTTTGTACTTGGCTACATTATTTGTGCAAGGAAATTGCAATCTGTAAGGAATACTAAGGTAGTTTCCTTTAATATCAATCAAATTTACACTTGCACCTACTCCAAATTGGGATTTAGCTCCATCAAAAGATATGGTCCACATTTCTTGAGTCAAAACTCTATATGATTCCTCATCTACTATTTTTATATCTTCTGGATCCATGTTCTTTGCTTCTGGTACTTCCACCAGGAATGGGTTGTGCCATATTGAATAAACTCCCATCCCTTTTTCTTCCATAGAGTTTACTAAGTTAATCATGGTTTCATCTATTTGAATTAACTCTACGGAGTGTTTTTTGAATGGTTCTCTTCTCAAAATTATATTCTCCTTATCTGATATTAGGATTGTAGCATAGGACCAATCCAATTGAATTGAACCTCCTAGTTGTTCTGCCCAATGCCTACTGAGTAAAAGTGAGAAGAATGGGTCAACATCAACTACTGCTACATCCATGACTATTCCCTTTTTAGGGTGTTGATCTAAGAAAACCAATAATCCGGTTATCATCCCTACACAAGGAATTTGTCTACTGTCCATTATAGAAATAGGGGCAGAATATCTAGTACATATTAATCCCATTTGGTCAACTATTAGCTTAGGCATGATATTATGTGAAGCTCCACTATCTAGCATGCAATTATGAATCACATATCTTTCCCCTTCATATGAATTATATCTTAATGACACATAGAAGGGTCTGAAAGAATATGGTGATCTTGTATCATGTTGATTTTGTCTAGCAGCATGACAAGTAGGGTCTTCTTTCTGTTCTACTAATCCAAAAGCTCTGCATACTTGTTCTCTATATGTTTGAACTTTCATAAGTTCTCCAAATGTGATATTAACCTTTTGCTTATTGAGTTCTGACCCAACATAAAATTGTAACTTCTTTATATCCAATGGTTTATTAATTTCTTCTTTGGGAATCTCTTCCACTGATTCTATTACTTCAGGAGTAATCTTATTAGGGTTTCTATCAGTTTTCTCTTTACTGATATTTTTATTGGGGAAAGTTTGTTTTCTTATTTCACTTGTAGATGCTTTCTTTGTCTTTTTGAGGACTTGTTCTGTTCCTTAAATTTAAAACATGAGTTGCCTCTAATTCTTCAACCTCTTGAGCAGTGGGGATCAACTTTCCTTGCTTCATCTTATCATATCTTGACTCATGTGATTTCTGCAAGATTTTAGTTTTTTCGGTTACTAAGATTTGAGGATGATGATTTGAAGCATATTTATCCATGTCTTCTTCAAAAAACCTTTCTCTGGATTCATCTTCAATGGACCAACATGCATTGATTCTTATATCTTCCTCTGATTCTGCATGCATGTCTACATTACGCTGATCACTTAGGTGAATTCCACATGCATCAAGGTTATGGGGTGCATCACAAGTAGAGAAAAAATAGGGAAACCCTTCTGCTACATTAGTAGATGGTATAGGGTTAGGAACATTGTTTTGATCCCTATAAGAATCTATTTTTCCAGTTATTGTTTCCATTACCTCTATTCCTATTTCCTTCTTCAAAACCATTGTTATTCCCCCAATTCCTGTTGAAATTTTTCTTGAAGGGAGGACGGTTGTCAACGTGAGATCGTTCTATCTATGAAGATTCATCGTTACTTCCATTTCTTTCAATTCTTGCTAACTTGTTACTCATATTGTTAAACATTTCTGTCATCTGACTAGTCAACTTCTCCACAAGATCAATTTTAGTTCTTCTTTGTATATCAAAAGCCACTCTCTTAGGTTTTCTCTTAGGCATGTTAACTTCTAAAGAATAAGGCTTCATCTTACCATTGTCAAGCATATTTATTTCTATATCCATTGCTTTTTCCATACAACCATCAATGGTAGTGGTTTGTTCTTGCCTTAATTCATAGTTAAAATCTCCTTGAAAAGCATTCTTATAAAAACAAATAGATCGAATATCATTAGGCCTGAGGTTGGAAGGGATTTTGTTTCTTGTTTTTGAAAATCTTATGTTAAAATCACTAACAACCTCATTTTCTTTCTTCTTCATAGTGGCTAGCTCAGTTAACAATGATTGTTCATTTTTTCTTTCACCATACTTCTTTAGGAACACCTCTTCCATTTTGGTGAAGTCTGGGATATCATTGTTAGGAAGAGAATTAAACCATTCTCTGGCATATTTTTCTAAAGTCTGTAGAAATAGTCTTAATACTACATCTTCATGTTCAACTTCTAGACTATCCATTGCATATAAGAAACTTTTGATATGATCCTCTCCAGTTACTGCATTGTTTCCTAAAAACTTAGGGAGGTATTTGTGAGCTTTACTGGGTAAGGCATTCAAATTTACTGGTAATGCAAAAGGCCTATATCTGTTAGTTCTCCATAAATGAACATTAGCCTGGGCCATTGCTACTGTAGGATTCAAATTTATAGTAGTAGCACTTACAGTGGTATGAGTCTAGGCAGCTTGAATATTAATCAATGGGTTATCTACCTTTGAATTATGATTACATATATCTTCTACAGTAGAATTCAAATTTCTATTTACAATAGAATTTAAATCATCTTCTACAGTAATATCAGTAGTAACAAAATTTTAATTTTTCTTTATGTACCTTTTACCGCTAGAAATTGATCTACTATTATACACAGTACTCTTGAAAATTGGAGTTTTTTGGGTATGTATAAATACCTCTAGATTCTCGAGTTCTGGAAATAGCTCCTTACCACTTCTCGTAGTGTTAGCCAGCATCCTTTGTTCTCTCCTTAATTATTTTTATCTTCTAGGTTCGTCCAACAGAGTCGCTAGCATCAGGGTACAGAAAGAACAACGTGTAATTTTACCAAGAATGTTTGGTATTACCACTCATCCTCTCAAGAGTTGATTCTTGGGAAAATTCAAGAACATCAAGAAAAATAAAATTCAATAAAATCAATAAGAATAAATTTCAAGAAAATCAAGAAGATACAAGGACGTAAAATACTCACAATTAAAAACTATGGGCAAAAGTAAAATAAAGAATGTTAGAAGTTATTAAAAATGCAATCTCTTTATTTTAACTTGGCTACTCGTTGATTGATATATGTCGTGAACTCCAAGCTTAGAATTTAAAAATTCTCCCTGGAAACAATGCCAAAAAATTGTTGGAACTGATTATTGCATCCGTAGGATTTCGATTGTCATGCTACAAGAACCCGTTTGAAACCAACAAGCTATTAAAGGCTCTGGTCGACCTGCCTCATGTTCTGCTAAACATGAATATTGCTAAAGAAAACTACATAATGGGTAAGGAAACCCCAACGGTAATCCTATGACTAAAACTCTAATTACACGCTCTAGATTTATATTAAGCTATAAGTATTATTTTTAAAATGACCAAGCATGAAAAACAACCAACTATTATGCCTTATGTAGATCGGTGCCTAGATTCATTGGGTTGTTATAGCAATTTAACAATAATTTTAATATGAAATAGAAAGAAGGGGAGAAGGAAAATTGGTGTTCTTAATCTCATTCGAATATCACAATAAAATCAAGAGTTAACCAATGAAAGAAACATATATAATGTGTTCAAATAATGTAACCCATTACATAGTGACACACAGTACTAAGACAAAGATATGACAGGAATAAAATCCATAATTGTATTGATTTCATAAAATATTACATGCAAAGTGGGCGGGATGCCTTTTAACTCTATTTTTATTAAATAAATACATCAATACAATGAAGAGGACTCTGTTCAAATAATGTAACAGGTCTCTCCAACTCTCCTTGTTCCAATATGGTAATAGTAGAATCTCTAAATCCTAGGCTCAAGAAGGTAGGAAATGATATCAGCTTCTTGAACACTTTCCTATCACAATCCTGCAAAGCAAAGGGAAGAAAAAGAAATGGGAAAGGAAAATAGACACATAAGGGGATACAACAACATAACTAACCAGACACTCAAGTATACCTCTTAGGAAAAATGCTATTCTCTCTAATTGCTTGATGCCAGAATCTGTCCACAACTACCTTTTATTATAGCCTCTAGTTCTTGATTATGTTATTTTTGGTTTATTCCTGGCCCTCCACTTGTCAGCATCTGACGGATTCTGTTCTATATGCTATCTAGTTGGTGTGGCTTTGAATTTACTATTAAGGTTTTTCTTTGGACTGAAGGGAGCTCTTTGCTTATTAATTTGACCTTTTTGCTCTCTTGGGTTGGCCCTAGAAACTAAGGATTCAATATTATATTTTTCCTTTTTATTCTAATTTTCTTGGTCACTATGATCTATTGTTATGGATTGACCAGGCTGCTATCATGAATTTTAGATGAGGAATGGAAGTGGGCTCGACATTATGGAAAATACAAGTTGTGGTGTGCCAGTGGTAGTCGAATGGGATCGCACTGATCCTGCAATAGAGTGAAGAAGCAAGGATGGTGAGGGTTTGATGGATGGAATGATAGGGGGTAAATGGTAAGAGACAGTAGTGGGTGAGGACAACATACTTGGAAAAATGTTAGGATGATCAAGGAGGAAGGCCTAGGAGGAGGATGGCAGTGGTAAGTAGGAAGAACGTGGGAATGGAAAACAAGATCTGGAAGCATCTACAATTTACTTCCATAACTATACTCTGTCGGAGTGTTACCCTGGTAACTATATTCCGTCGAAGCATGGATTGAATGACTTTTTAAAAATCAAAACCATGCTTTCTTCTTCACACACTTCCTTCACCTTAAGTATTTGCAAAACAAAAAATTATAGTATTTGAATCTCTTTATGCTCCATTATTTTCTTTTTTGATGCTTTAACTCTTCCTTACGATCTCTTATTTATAAGCCTGTGACTATGCTTTGTAGTATTATCTTGTGGTACACCATTATTCTAGTGAGATAATACATGATCTGGTGGCATGCTTGAGCATCAGGATTTATCTTTTATTTGGTTTTTTTTATCCTTACCAAGGTACTGTACATGGAATTTTCTCTGATTTCTTCGAATCTTTCCTTCCATGAGTATTCTTCTTGATTCATAGCTTCTATGCGTACTATTTTGACTTCGTCTTGACTATTGATTTTCATAATGTCTTTCAGTGTACCTTGCTGTGAACGAGTCACTTCTTTGATTTCTACCTTGATATATGTTGAAGGCGTTTCTGTGAAGTGATCATCCTTCTCTAGAAGCTTTGTCTATTGCATCTTTCTTATGGGTGATTTTGATGATTTTTTTGGTTCGTGATCTTCACAGGTTCCATCATGGTTGTTTATGGTATTCTTAAACCTACAAGAGTGTTAATTTCCCAAACTTTGAAGATGTTAGTTGATGGTGATTTTATTTTTATTAATATATTCGTATCTATAGGGTTAGATATTTGACCACGTTTAGTCGCTTGACCAGCTTTTATTGTATTACTTTCTTAAATATTTTATAACCTATAAGTCAGATAGTCGAAAGGTGCATGCCTTGAGATCTTTTCATTTGATTAACCAAGATGAAGATGGAGATTAATAATGTGTTAATATCCTTTTTAAAAAAATTTAAATCTTTAATTAATCAGGCATCTATTTTAAACTTACATTTGGTTTACCTTTGGATCATGCATTACCATTGGATCTAAGAGTAGGTGAGCACATTCGTTTGATTCGTCGAAGATGCTGATTCGTTAAACCCTTTGTATTTTTTTTGTCTTTACACTGACTCATGTGCGACCATTGGATTTCTTTTATCTCAATGAAGCATTGTCGTTAGATTATTGCTAGTTGATTCATCGCTTAATTATTTGGTTTGTGCACTACTGTCGGATTTCCTGAGAAAAGTCAACGCAACTATTGATATCATGGAACATGTGCAATAGTTAGTCTACATGTACCTTATTGGGTTAATCATGCTTGTATTGTCAAAAATATTTGGTTTGGTAATAATTCATAAGACATTATTTAAAGGTTAGAGACCATACCTTTTTAATTTTCTAATAACGTGGTATATTAATCCTCATTTAATCATGATTATCCAATGTTAACCCCGTGATTTTTTATCTTAACAAATCGATTTAAACCTGGGTAGCATATTACACGTCTACCTTTCCTTGCGATCACTGTTAGATCTTACCATGGTTAAGGCGTGACTGTTAGATCTTCCGACCATGTGCTTAGTTTAACATAAGATGGAAGGGACCATTTATAAAGTATTTAATTAATCAACAAAAGACCCTTAGATTAAACCTTGATCACTTTTACCGATCCTCGCCATCATATTTGAGTGGTGATGAGTGCAACCATCGGATCTCTTGTACCTACACACTTTATCTTTGTTCTCATCCAATATCTTTCCCATCCATGATTTTCGATGTGGCCATTGGATCTTAGATGGCTATTGGCGCAGTCATGGATTTTAATCAACCTACAAGTTAGTTACCAAAGGATGCATGGTTTTAATTATTATTAAGACGAAATGGGGGCGATTATCCAATGTTCTTAGACCCTCATTAATTTGTTCTTAATGTTTTAATTAATCATTTGAGGTTTAAAACTTTTTAAAAGCATCTTTTGTGGGAGCGCCACCGTCAGATTGAATCGTGATTGAGCAATGTCATCTAATCCATCCAACCTACTCGATGGTTATTCCAAAGGGGGCACGGACCCTTAATGTTAATTTTAATGTGTGATTCATTTAAAACAAGTGCGATCATTGATCTAAATGATGCTTGGGCACGATCGTCCAATCTATCGAACTTGTTCGATGTTTAATTGACTGTTTGACCCATTACGACTTCCTTTTAAAGTTTTGACTCTTTGGAAATTGTGCAGTCATTGGATCTAGCTTGGATCAAGTGCATTCGCTTAGATTATCAGAGTTGCATGGACTTTAATCATTTCAAACTTTTGGTTATAACTTTATTGACATTTTGACTTATTCAATTTATCTCTTGGTTGATTCTATTAATGCGCAATCATCCGATTAGACCTAGATCGCACGCAGCATTTGGATTAAATCTATTGTGCTCAATTTTTAATGAAAAAAAAAGGGGGGGCATACCCTTAAGCCTTAATTAATTTTTGGCGCTTCGAACTTAAGCCTTCTAGGTTTTTATACCGTGATAAAAATATTAACAACCTTTTTAATACCTTAGGACTTAAGGGTTTATTGATGGTTTAGGCCTAAGGGAACTTATTGTTATGAAGGTCGGACTTTGGCTTTGGACTTTTGATTAATAAAAATTTACCTTTTCTCTTTTGTGATATTTTATTAATATAAAGAGGCATATACTATTATTTTCCAAGGTTATATCTCAACAAACCAACCAATGAAAACCCAAGTAACTCATACCAACTGAGGTGGTGTTCAACATTATTAGCAATTTGATTGAAACCAAAAAAATTAAATTTGGGGGTTTCAAAGTTGAGTCAAATTTGGCTCCAACAATTAGTATGTACCAAATAAAGTAAGATATTCTAGTACCTCCATGTATTAAATTTGGTTATTGAAGACTTTAGTCTTCAATTCATCTTGGTTCTAGAAGTCGAGCTCTTCTTTTTTGCATTCTTCATTTTGCTTCCTATCTGTATCTTGGTCAAGTAAATAGTTAACATCTTTATAAAATACTATTTTTGCTAAGAGAGTGTTAACTTCATGTTCATATGTAGGTTCTTACAATTTTTTAATTTCTTGAATATCTTGAACTAAGTGTCCTTTCTATTTTTATTCTCCATATTGTAGTTGAGGATGATTGTATTGATTTTGAGAAGTATATGGATGCTGAAATTGTTGTTGATGTGGATTATATTTATTTTGATATTGTCTTGGTTGGAATGGCCTATTTGATTGGCTTCCAAAATTTGTTTGATTTCATTGATACTTATTTCTTGGATTGAATCTACAATAATTGGTATTATGTCCTTTCTTTTTGCATACTTGACAATATCTATTATTCCATCCTGATCTACCCTTTGCTAATGAAGTAACATTTCCTTGCGGATTATATTTTGAGACTAGGGTATTGTTAGTCATTTCATATTTTAATAAATTTTCTACCTCATATTCTTGTACTATATTTACTAACTCATCAAATGATGTATATTTACTTAGAATTTATAAATATGTGACTAGATTCTTGTAGTTTTCTGGAAGTGCTCTTAGGATTACT
Source organism: Wollemia nobilis (assembly GCA_028583015.1). Taxonomy (NCBI): domain Eukaryota; kingdom Viridiplantae; phylum Streptophyta; class Pinopsida; order Araucariales; family Araucariaceae; genus Wollemia; species Wollemia nobilis. The sequence goes on along the minus strand of JAQPPZ010000139.1, from coordinate 2,858,788 downwards.
TGAACAAGAAACTTGTCTTCAAATTTTCTCCTAAGGTTAATAATTTTCCTTTTATATCTACTACTTTCCTTAGAAACAATTTTATACTTTCACCACTATTAACTTTTATAGAATGCAATTGATTTTGAAGGTTTAAGATAGTGGTTTTATTCTTTCCTTCAAATATCTTGGCTAAGGTTTTCCAAGCTTCTGTAGAAGTTGCTGCTGAACTGGTGTAGGGTTGTATTTCATCTATAATTACAAATGTTATTATCATGAGTGATTTTGCTTCATCTTCTTCAAACATTTGAATCTCTCAAGCTTCCATAGCAAGCTTAGTTTTTGCTCCTTTAAAAATATCCCAAATATTTTCAACTATCAATATTTCCCTCACTTTATTTTTCCATGAAGAGTAATTAGGTCCTTTAAGAAGTTGGGATTTTGTAAGAATGAATTTATTTGTTTTCATGATGATACTTGTAGACTACCTTATATCTCCCTAGTTTTGAGTATGAGATCAAATTTGATAAGATCTTTCCAATTCTCAAGTTTTATAGAATATTTTGTATCTCTATGGCTTTGATGTGATACTTAGCTTTCTTAGCTTTATTTTGAGTTGAATCCTTTTTGTCTCCCTAATGTTCAACTTCTATTCTTCACCTTATTTCTCCCTATGAATAGAAATATAAATACAACTTTTGATGCAATTTCAAGTTTGATAAGGTTCTCAATTTTCAAAACCTTTAAGTTGGATTCCTTATGTCTCATTAATTTGAGCAAGAGACTAAAATCAAATGTAATTTCCAAATTTTCAAAAAACTCTATGTTTGTGCTTCTTTCAATTTTCAATAATATAGTTTCTAAATTTCAAAGCTTTTAAATTTGGTTTTTTTTTTTGGTAATTATTTTAATAGATTAACAGTGGGTTTTTATAGAGGATCCCAAAACCTTATGTACAAAATTAGCCATACTTCTAATGATGTATCATGCCTCCTGGCTAGAAATATAAGCCTAATTGCAAGAAAAGCAGACCCTAGACTAATTGCCTTGAGGCTACAAAAAGGGCATTTAAGCCTGATTAACCATATAACGAAATGAAAAATAACCGGGAAAACAACAAGTAAAAGCCGAAGAAACTGGAACATGGAGAGCGGAAGCAAAACAACCAAACACCAAAAACTGCTAATCCTGATCCTCCTGATCCTCCGAATTCTGATGCTTCTGGTCCTGCTTCAGAATTTTAATCATGGAATTGACGGTAGTGAGAATGGTTGAAGCCAGGTCCAGAAGGGATTTACCAGGAGGAATCTCCCTATCACTCTCAGTGTCCGACGGAATCTGCTGCGGAAGGACGTCCTTCTCCTCCTTTCTGACTTTCTTCAGACGCTGGGAGGATCTGCCAGGGGTGGAGGATTTGCCACCAATACTGCGTTTTGGCCGAGAACGAAAGGTGTTGTTGTAAGGGGAAGGCCTGTCAGCGCTGGGAGGGTTGTTTCTGAAGGGGCTGGAGGCTTGGCCCTGCGCAGGAGAGGACACATTATGGGGGGCTTGGGAATTCAAGGGGTTGACAACCTGAGGAGGAGGGCGCATGGCCAGGGCATGCCTATAAATGACTGCCATGAGGCCTTGATGGGTGGGAGGGGATGACGCTTTCCTACTCTTTTCAATGGCAAGGCCAAGGGAGTGCGTAAGGTAATCGGGAAAGCTCACTTGCTTGGCATCACGGAGGTGGTTATAGAAGCTAATGTGGAAGCTACGGAGAGGCTTGTCGGGATCATCACATGTAATATATTGCATGATGGGAATCATGGCGGACCTGTATGGTTCAGGGAGGGCTGACCGGAGGAGGCACGACTTGTCCCATCCGAGGTTTTTCCCCTTATCAGGGAACTGCTCCAGCTCCTCGGCCCAATTGTGGTTATCTCTTCTGATGATCCGCCCATGGGACGGCAGACCAGAGACCGCCGCCAAGAAATCAGCCGAAACACGAATATTAATACCTTTTATGACCACATCACCCTGGGTCCAAGTATCAATGAAGCCCTACGAAATTTCTTGGTCGGGGCCAACAAATTTTTCCAAGAAGGGCAACAACTTCTTAGCTTTCATAAACATGCATGCCTCATCGCAAAGGGACAGGGTAGAGGGCTCGATGAAGGGACCAGCCATGGTTAAAATCACCTGCAGAATGCTCCAAAAAATAGAGATTGAAACAAAACATCGACAAATATAAAAAGGGAGGGGGAGGATAGATCTGACCGTGAGCCGCCACCCACGATCGACCCGAAGCCAGCATCGCAAACCAAGGCCAAAAAGGAAAGGTGCCACGCAGATCACGAGCTCACCCATCCTCTATCTGAAGGTGCCACGTGGTCTCTCCATTCCTTTTGCCATAAAACCTTCGTCCTCCTTCCATGCACGGGAAGGACTGGAAAGAGCATGCCAAATCCAAGGCAAGGATTTGGCGTGATCCAAGCCCAAACATTCCCGCACTCCGCCAATGTCCCAACCACACGTGAGCACCATTGGAAAGGGGTACTTTGAAATTCCAACATCGAACCAATGCCAGGAATGGGAAAAAATAGCAAGACCGCCTTGGTGGAGAAGAGTGTGTTGATAGCCTACAGGGCACCAAGTCTGGTGCACCTTGGAAACTTGAAAACAACTAGCTTTGGAAATAGGACTATGCTTCGCATGATGCGTGCACCCACTATCGCACAGGGGATTGGATAGAGCTGCCACCCTAACCCGATACTCATCGGGAAGGACCTTCCAAAATCTACGCGGGGAACACCTCATGAAGGGATATCCGCTCTGGCCAATCTTTCCACCTCGGATGGGAAGCGAGATCGCCACACGACCGGACACGTGGTCGCGAGCCCTTTGTTGGCCATGTGGTCAGCCACGCGATTGCCTTCTCTAAGGATATGACTTGCTTTCCACCTACCACGTTGGGAAAGAAGCGTTCTTGCCTCAAGAACGATGTTGAAGACCCTCCAGGATGGGTCTTTGGTGCCTAGGAGGTAATTCACAATGTTGAGCGAATCTCCTTCAATAATTAGAGGTCGAGGATCCTCGGAGAGGATCTGGATTCCTTTCAGAGCGCCTCGGGCTTCGGCATAGTGATTCGTCTGGGAGCCCAACTCTTCACAGTAGGCCACCACAAGATTCCCATCATGATCTCTAACAACACCCCCTGAACCAGCGGGCCCAGGATTACCCTTTGTCGCTCCATCAAAATTTAATTTAATCCACCCCACGGGGGGCTTGGTCCATATAACACTTCTTCGACAGGGACCTGTAACAGCTTCCAGAAATGGGCAGAGATTCATCCTTTTGAAAATCGCTTCTTCGCTCGAAAGGTGGGGACGGGGACTGGGAACAACATTAGAGTTCTCAATGGCATAGGATAAGGCCCTTTGAGCGACACAAGGAGGCACTTTTGGGGCTCTGCCAAAGACTCTGGCATTCCTCTCTAACCAAATTTGCCAAATGGAGTGGTGGAAGGAGGCCTCAAGGAGGAAGCGGAGTTTAGGATTCTTGAAAGGATTAGGCCATTGATGGAAAGCATCTCTGAGGGAGCGGGGAGAGCACCAGAGGATTTGGAAGGAGGATAGGACAATGCTGAGGACCGAGTGGGAAAAGGGGCAGTGCAGGAATAAATGGTCCCTCGTCTCGCACTCCGCTAAACACATGTAACACCTATTGGGGAAGGCAAAACCCCTCTTGTGAAGGTTGTCAATGGTTAAGGCTTTGTTGTGAAAAGCAATCCACGCAAAGAAGTTCACTTTAGGGATGACCCCTTTCCTCCAGACAACTTTCCATCGATAATCCAGGATAGTCTCGCTGGTAAGAAACTCATAGGCTGATCTAACAGAGAAAAGACCATCCTCCGTACCACTCCAGATGATTCTGTCAGTCCTCCTAACAGATGGAATTAAAACCGATTGGAGGATGTTTTCCAGAAAGGTAACCTCATTATTAAACCCTTCCACGACTGGAAGTTTCCACCGAGGGAAACGGGTGCTCCGGTCTATGAAATCCACCACCCTGAGTTGGGAGTTTGGGTCGGTTTGGCCTCTCAGCCCAGCAAGGTCCGCCCTCAAGCCAAGGGCTTCTTCAGACGCCCACCTGTCCTTCCAAAAGAGGATGAGGTTGCCATCACCCAAAATCCAGCGGGCTCCCAAGCTGATCAAATGACGGGTTTGGAGCACAGATTTCCAAAAAGCCGATGCTTCGGGGGGAGTCTCAGCGTCAAAAAAAGAATTGGAGCCAAGATACTTCCTTTTGACCAGCTTAACCCACTCCACCGGGTCACTAGTTAGGATCCTCCAAGCATGCTTCACGATCAGAGCTGAGTTCATAAGTCTTGATCTCCTCATCCCCAAGCCGCCTTGGTCTTTCCGCGAGCAAACCTTGTCCCAGGCAACAAGAGGGATTCTGGATTTCTCTTCATTGCCAGACCACATAAAGGTCCTCTGAATCTTCTCGATTTTGGAGTGAACAAAAATTGGAAGCATGAACACCGACATAAAGTAGGTTGGGATCCCCTGAAGACAAGCTTTGGTAAGGGTGGCTTTCCCGGCTTGCGATAGGAGTTTGCCCTTCCAAGTGCCAAGTTTCTTGTGAAGGCGTTCCAGGATCATGTTCCACATACCTCCACTGGCATGGCCATTGCAAGACAGGGGCAACCCCAGATAAGACGTAGGCAGGGAGTCAATGGTGCATTCTAAAATTTTGGCAATCCGGAGTTGCCTACGCAGGGGAGTGTTAATAAAGTAGATTTTGCTCTTGATGTAATTGACCTTTTGCCCGGTAGCTTGCTCGTAACGGGAAAGGATCCGCTTGAGGGATTTGGCCTGGGCAATAGACGCCCCAGTGGAGATGAGGGTGTCATCCACAAATTGTTGATGAGTGACAGGTTCAACTCTAGAAGTCGACAGAATGCCAAAAATCTTGTTCTGACGAAGAGCCTCTTTCATAGACCAGCTCAGAACCTCCGCCAGAAGGATGAAGAGGATGGGAGACAAAGGGTCGCCTTGTCTGAGGCCTCTGGCACTTTGGAAATACCCAGCTGGGGACCCGTTGATCAGGACAAAAAAAAAGGGAGTGGATATACAGCTATAGACAAGGTCAATCCAGTGAGGATGAAAGCCGAACTTGAGGAGGACTGCACACAAGAACCTTCTATCAACCCGGTCAAAGGCTTTGTTCATGTCTAGCTTAAGAAAAAGAGCAGCATTCTTGGAGCGGTAAGCAGAGTGAAGAGTTTCATGGACAGTGATGACACCATCAAGAATGTTTCTGCCTTTAACAGTGCTTCCCTGACAAGGATCAACCAGGAGAGGGAGAACGGGTTTCAGTCTATTGGCTATAGACTTGGTGAGGATCTTGTAAAAAACATTGCACAGGCTGATGGGCCGGTAGTCAGAGAAACTTTTGCAGGCGGGAGACTTAGGAATGAGAGCAAGAAAGGTGGAATTGAGTTTCGGGTGAATGGATCTGGAAGCTTGAATATCCCGAATAGCTTCGCACACATCCGAACCCACAACATCCCACATGACTTGAAAAAAATGGGGGGAAAACCATCGGGGCCAGGGGCCTTGTCTGGTTGCATGGAGAACAAAGCTTCTTTAATCTCGAATGAGGAAAAAGGTTCCAGAAGCTTGATGCTTACCTCGTGGGGGACTTTAGTCGAAAATTTGGCAAGCAAAGATTTTTGGACCTGAATGTTGTTGTCGGGAGGAGTGCCAAGCAAGTCCTGAAAAAAGTCAACCGCTTCGCTCCTGATTTCCTCTATCTCCCTGGTTACGTGCCCATCCTTGCAAGACACTTCTCTGATCTTGTTGGCCCCTCTGTGCCTCATGGTAGACGCATGGAAAAACCTCGTGTTGGAGTCTCCATTCTTCAACCAAAGGTCTCTAGATTTCTGGCGCCAGAAGGTTTCCTCCCTTGCAAGAATAGAATGGTAATCCACCAAAAGACTCCGTTCTTCCTCCCTGAGACCCTCGGTGTAACCTTCGAGCTCCATCCTCTCCTCCAAAACTTTCAGGTTCTCCGAGATGGACCTTTTGGACTCAAAAATGTTGTCGAAAACCTCTTTATTCCATATTTTCAGCTTCTCTTTGACCATTTTGAGTTTTAAAGCCACTCTCTTAGGAGCGTTTCCTCCCACCTTCTGTTGCCACCACGTTGAAACCAATCCTTTGAAGTCTTTATGAGAAGTCCACATGGATTCAAATCTAAAGGGGGTCTTAAAAATAGGCCCGTCGTTCACCTCCAAAAAAATAGGGTTGTGGTCAGACCCAATCCTTGGTAGGGTCGAGAGAGTTGCACCACCAAGGATGGGAATAGCTTCTTGGGAAATGAAAAATCTGTCGAGCTTGACTTGAATCAGGCTGCTCCCAATCCTTCTGTTGCTCCACGTGAAGGATGCCCCTTTGAGTTCGATGTCAAGCAGGTTGTTAGTAGAGACAAAATCTCTGAAGTCCTCCAAGCTATGGCTGGAATGGTCGGACCCTCCTTTTTTTTAGATGGATGAAGGGGACAGTTGAAGTCTCCCCCTAAGACCCAAGGAAAATTACTAAAATTTTCCCTCATCTGGGAAATAGCTTTCCACATTTCTGCTCTCTCCGTGGCAGAATTCGAAGCATAAACATTGGACAGAATCCAGGAAAAATTGGTGGTTTTGGAATGGAACAGCACATTGATAATCCTATTGGAGGTTGATAGCAAGCTGCCCTCAACACTCACTGGATCCCACAGAACCATGAGGCCTCCCGCTGTTCCCACTGTAGGGCTGGACAAAAATTTTGCCTTGGCCCAAATGGCCTTAGCAACTTTATCAGAGGAGATAGCATCGGTCTTGGTCTCTTGCAAAATTAGGATGGAAGGGTTAGTCCTCTTTCGGAGATCAGCCACTAACCTTCGTTTGGTTGCTCCATTCAGTCCTCTCACATTCCATGAGAGAACTTTCATCTGGACAGTTTGAGGTTCTTCTTGCCTCCCCTTCCTTGTTGGGGGGGAGGTTTTGGTACATGCGCTTCATCCGTCTGAGTATCAGAGTCATCCAGAACCAGCAGACGTTGGGTTCCATTTGCAACGTCTGTCGTTGTCTCTTTGTCTCGCCTGTCTTTGTTAGGAGGACGACCCTGCTTCCTCTCACTACCAAAATCCACACTTTGCTTTTGGCTCCTCGTATTTCGAGGGCTAATATGACCGGACTGTTCACCCCTCCTACCTAGGAGGTAATCTTCTAGCAATGTTTGTGAATGGTTGAAATCGGGATGGCCCTGGTCCTGGAGCTTGGGTGAATCAGACTGAGTGATATTTTGGGAGGGAGTCCGATCCTTCTCCTCCTACGAATGGCTTTCCAGGTGGGAGTCTGCTCCTTGCTGAGTGTTTGCTCCAAACTGCACAGGGTCCGTTTGGTGGGTGAAATTCTCTTCAGGCTGGGAGAATTCATCGCGGTCTCTGGAGGGGCCTGGAGATTCATGGCCCTTCGCATTTGGAAGATTTGACTGCTTCACCTGGCCTTCACCATGTTCCAGGGGGTTACAGGTTTCACGCTTCTGCTTACCCGATTTTTGAAGAGGACAATTGGACTGGAGGTGCCCTTGAGAATGACACTAGGGGCAGAAAGTTGGTCTATTCTCATAGACAATAGCTTGTTTGTGAAGAACGGTGCCTCCAGACCGGAGAGTGATGGAGGATGGGAGCTCCGCCTCCAGATCCGTCAACACGCAAAAACGGGCTTGGACGAACCTTGTTCGAGCTCGGGTGGGAGGGTCAATGGTGACCAACTCCCCTATGGAGCGAGCAATACCTCTTATTACATTTTCATGCCATCCGAAGAGGGGAAGACTCGGGAGCCTAACCCATATTGGGGCAATGTTGATGTTCTGGGTGTCAGGATTGAAGTCCATGCCCCACTTCCTAAGAAACAGGCTTCTACGGCCCAGAAACCATGGGCCTCCAGCCAAGATTTTATAGTAGTCCTCCTTGTTGTTCAGTCTAATAGCGAAAAAACCTCGGGATAGGGCCGCCAACTCCATATGCCCAGAGGTCCTCCATTTGCTTGCCGCCCACTTGCGAATGGTCTCCATGTCGGGACGACCACCAATGAACTTACCTATGAGGGTATACTTCTCATACTCCACGAAGCTTGAGAGGACTTCCACCGGGATGTCCAGCTCATCCCCAGCCGAAAATAGCTCCTTGGTAAAAAAATCGCTTAGGGTTTTTGAAGCCGCTGCCTGGGCATACGACTTCTGTGGCCCACCTCCCCATTTTTCTGGTGGGTCCTTACCCCGACTGACACCGTCGTCAATCCGATCTCCTTCATTTGGCAAGGACGCCTCCGTACCTCCGGACCCCGGGTGCCCTCCGACTGCTCCGCTGTGCCCATGGTTCGAACCGTTGCCGCTCCCGTGCTCTCCCGCAGAGGACTTCCCGCCCATCGTCATTTCTCCCCGCAAGCATATAATTTTGAGGTCTCTTCACTTTTAAATTGGTTTTGAACTCCTTATAACTCCCTAATTGAAAATTTAGAAAACTATTGTATTTGTAAATTCAATATTTATATTTCAATGTGTAAATCCTTATTTCTCCAAGTTAAGCTATTTGCAAATATATCTATGCAATTTGAATTTCAAATAGGATAAAGTAATTTCAAATGCTTTCAATTGAATTCCACTTGCTTCAAAAATATTCTTTACCATTCAATAAATATTCTAAGGTTTAAATTCAATAATGCATTACCTTATAGCTCCATTTATCCAAATAACATTATGTAGAAGAATAATTAATCTTTAACTCAATACTATACCTTATACCTCCTTTGATTTTTGCAAATGTTATAAATTAATTCAAGTATTCCATACCTTATTTATAGTGATTCAAACTTCATCTTGCTTCTTGTGACTCCACAACCTGTGCTTTATCTATTCTCTCCTTTGACTGCACTGCATTCAATGCTCCTTGATGCTCACTAAATTTTGTCTTTGTGAGGTTTAACTATCCTTTTTCATTCTTTCACAATTCTCCAAGGTGATCAAATTTGTTCTAATGTGCTCTCTTCATTGTCCTCAATATATTTTTTATCCATGAATTAATAGGTACCCTTAAGACGTTGCACCTTCTTTCAGTCATGATTAGTGTTTTGAGTATCAAGTTCCAAGTGGCACCAAAAGTCTTTGCACTTATTTGAAAATATTTACTGTGGTGCTCTACCCAACTTTATCTTGCTTAATTCTTGGCAAAATCATTATATTTTGTGGGTATGAATGTATTATTACTCATTGAATTTTGCAAATGGAACATTGCTCTCCTCCAATGTAATATGTAACATCCTCCACATGGAAGATCGTTTCTATAACACTTGAACTTCCTTATCATGCACCTTATTCATCCTAATTTTTTCTCTTTTTTATTAGCCTTCAAACACTCAAAACTCCTTTGTGATATTCATCTTACCAACATCCACTGAGATTCTCTTGGCTATCACTTATTCAATGCTCTCCTCCTATGGTAGTTTCAATGTTTGATAATTTCCTTGTAATGGAGCTTGCTTCAGATTTGGTGGTGCTCACATTACCCTAATTTTCTTCTTCTTGGATGTTTTATTTTTTCAACACTCACTCTTTGATGTTGTCTATTCGTATGTTGTGACCTATGATGCTATTGGTGGCGGTGAGACTATGCTCCTTCTCCTCATGCTAGTGGTGCAACCTTGGTGGCTCAACCTTGCAATATGATGATGGTTTCTAATGCTCTATGTTGGCCAAACAATTACTATTTATCAATGCTCTACATTGACTTCCTTTGTACAAATGGCTATCTCCTTCAATATGATGGCATTGCTTATGGTAGTTCTTTATGCCTTTGATAACTTACCTTCACAAAAACCTTTTCAATACTTAGTACACCTCTTGGTGTATTTAGATACTATAAATCTACCCTTCCTTTGTTTGCTATTAAGTCTCTTTATTTTTCTCAATAGGACTTAGAAAAAATTGTGCTTAAATTATAAGCACAACATATTCTTCTTCTACTTTTCACTCCCTTTTTGAGCAAGTTTTAACTTCTACATTTGTTGTTTTGTTTTGCAGATTTCAATATAATAAATAAGTCTCCTTCCTTAGCTTGAAGATACTTGAATAAAACTAGATTTTTCTCCCTAGATAAATCTACTATGGTACTTTAAAAGAAAACTTAAAATGAACTAGTTGTAATACTTTAAAAATGAACTTTCATAGCATCACTTTTACACACCTTTTGGCCTCATTTTGTAGCTAGTATTTTTGGTGATATGTTTCACCTATTTGCTGCCCCAATTTTTTGAAATTTGTATCTCTTACTTTCTATTCAATTTTTGTTTCAAACTTATCAACTTTGTAGCTTCACTTCATTTTTCTTTGTTGCCCAAAGCTTTCTCAAATCTGCCCAATTTTCTCAAAAACACAGCTCTGTTTTCTCCTTCTAATGCTGCCCTAAAATATTATTTTTGTGGCTTCAATTCTCCTCCAAATCTGTTCTCTCAAAATCTAAAATTTGCACCTACTAGTGTTGTCCAAATGCTGCCCTCTCACTGTATAAAACTCTACAATTTTGTAGCTTCAAATGCAGCCAATTCCTCCTTTGTTTTGTTGTTCAAATTTATCCCAAAATTATCCAAAATGTAGCTCTAATATCTTCTCTTAATGCTGCTCAAATTTTCAGATCAAATATCTTGATTTTTTGCTCTAAAAACTCTTATTTTATTTTCTATCTTATTGTCCAAGAATATCTTCTAACTTCTACTATAAAAACAACAATATTCTCCTTCGTAAATGAGACTTCAAATCCTTTGTGGCTATCCTCAAAACTCTCAAATATGGTGGCTTCTTCTAGATTCTTTCTCCTTCAATCTTCCTAGTCAAATTCTAACTTCAAATCAAGCCTATTTTCTGGACTTCTCCTAAAGAATCGGAATGTCTTGAGGTCTTCAAAAATCTTTTCCAAAATTTTGGTAAATTTATTGCCAAATCCTTTTTTCTTTTGGGCTTCTTTTGGCCTCTTCTCAATATTCAATAGAGTTGCTTTCTTCTTTCTTCAATATGGAGTCTTCAATATTCTATGGGAATATCCTTCTTGGTTATCCTCAATATTCAATATTCAATATTTAATGGGGCCTTTTTCATGGACCTCCTTTATCTTCAATGTCTACTTTTTTTGCACCAAATAACTAATCCATGCACGAGGAAAGCACATAGACTTTCAAGCAATCAAAGATGAAAATATTCTCTATCCATTGTAGGAATCTTTTCAACTTTTGCAAACTAATTTTCTACAACAAAATCTTAGATAGTAGCAATAAAATACATGTAAATCTCTAGATCTCTAAAAATCAATAAACTTTTCTAGTTATCCTTCAATCTAGTGGAATGAGATCAATGTTGAGTCTTGGTCTTCACGAGTTTTCCTGCAACCCTATGGAAAGACTCTAGCCAAAAACAAAATTTTAAAATTTATGAAAATAAAAGCACCTATCTCCTCTCAATCTTCTTGTGGCTCTCCCTATCTCCTATCAACATCCCTTGTGGCTCTAATACCACTGTTAGCTTTTGAATTTATATATTTAATGAAATAACTACCACAAGGTGTATAATGAGCATGAAATATTAAATATATAAAAAGGTAATATACTAAGCATGTAAATATCATGAGAAAATTTTACAACTACTCAAAAATATGCCATTAATGAAAGCTCATAAAAATAGTACATTGCTCTAAAATGGAGGTCTCAAACACTCCATATTACAAACATGCTCTACATTGTATCTACTACTACTCTACCTTGTGCGCTCCAAAAAACTCATTCTCTCTTTTTATAAAGGCCTATATATAATGAGATATTTCTCTTGGTCTTTTGCCTATATATGAATCTTCAACTTCCTATTCCATGACTCATGTACACATGGACACCATGCACATTTACATCATTGCCCATTCTAACAATACTTATGCATTTATTACATTGCATAAAGTAAAAATAAAATCCTAATATAATAAAAACTCCTAATCTAAACATGTACCCATGGTGGTACATTAATATGTACCAAATAATGTAATATATTCCAACAATTACCACAAAGAGTCCTAATATTTCTCTTGACCAAGCTAAATACTAAATCAAATTAAAATTTATCAAAATTTAATTAAGACCATATAATATTTTTTGTTTATATTAGATCACATTAAATCTAGATAATAATAATATAACCAATTTCTAGTCCTACTAAGGATACTTATGAACCTTTGAGTAACTAGGATATTTTTGATACATAACGAGTCCAGGATGCCAAATGCCCATGTAGGGTCTCTTTCATACTTACACCTAGTAAGGAATATATTATAGTGGGCTAGTGGGAAACATAAGGAGGAATACCATTACCCTTCATGTATCATCTTGGCCATGTATCTAGGAGATGACTTTCATGTATCATTGTAATCCCATGTATTGTGTTTCTCTCACTTATATATAAAAGGCTCAAGTATATCGAGACCTTCAAAATTTGGGGAGGCCCTTGAGGTATATATGTTAGATTGGGTATATAAAGGGAAGGAAATATAAGATCTCTAAAATAATGATTAAAATACTAAGCAATCATCTCTTTTATTCTAACCCAAAACCTATGGTTGAGAAAAGCTAAATGACTAGTAGTCTTGCTCACCAATTAGCAACAATCCCACAATTTACTCTCTTGATCAAAGTATACCATGAAGTGCCCTAATCTGTAATCCTTGTATCAATTTTTATTATAATATTCATTCTAATACCACAATAATAGTGATAGGATTTGAACAAAATTAAACCCTGTAATCTCTCATCAATAATCTTGTAATCCTTTCATCTTTAGTATCTTGGGGATAAATCATATAATACCAACTTTATCATTTCATTCTCATGTTTACCAACCTACTTCTTACATAAATCATCAACTGATCCCTTTTATCTCTAAATATGTATATTTTTTTATTGAATCCTATTTCTCCTAAATTTCAAGCCTTAACCACCTAGTTAGATCAATTAAAATAATAAATAGCCATTATCCAAGGGTTATCATCCAATCATAAGTAATCGTATAATTATTTGTGGAACCAACCTTTAGACCACTTTGTAACTAGCTACCCTTCTCCTCCTAGCTTTGAAACACCTAAATTTCAAATGTATAAAGGGAGAGAGGATCCCATAAACCATCTTAGGAAATTTAAGGCTACTTGTAGCAACATTTCTTATTATGAAACATTGTTACTTAAAATATTCCCTAATATTATTAGCGGCCTTTCCATTTTTTGAAAAGCTTTAGGGACCGTGTCAAGATGTTCATTAAAAAATTCTTCATCTATATTGAGAAAAATGCCACTATTAGTGACCTATACCAACTCAAAAATATAAATATGAGAACTTTATCAACTTCTTAGCAATATGCCTACCCTAATTATGGAGAAGGAATAAGCACCTACATGGAAAATCCTAGGGGGAGGAGGAATTATACACAAGAATATTGAAGGCCTTGATATTTCATGATTGTGAATTGTTGAGATCACTGTGTATGTAGGAATGTGGATATAGGACAGACAGTTAACAATGGAGACTAGTAGGATGACTCAGTAAAGCTACAATAATTTGCAATTGCCATTGGAAATGAAGACCTCTCAAACATAGTTTTTGGAGGATATATTGTATACAAGGAAAATAAATTAATGGTTTTGTCTTATTGTAATCCTAAGTACTCCTTTGATATATCATTCAATTATTAGGTGTAGAAATGATTTTTTGTGCATTTTTTGTCTATTCTCTAATTAGGCATTTAGCCTTCATGGGATTATAGGCATGTATATCTTGAGGTACTTCTAGGATGTGATCCATTTATGGAATGCCCTGTGACTATATATTTTGGGTTTTCTTTAATAAAATTTAGTTTTTTTTACCAAAAAAACTTCTTAGAAAGATGCCAAGCCTTAATGGGATACTACAATATGTTCCCCCACCAAAGGACCTAATAGAAATTTTTATAAAAAACCTTAATGAGCCACTAGATTTCTACTTATAGACATCCAATATATATTACTTTGAGAATGCAATTAACAAGGCCAAGAGAGTAGAAACCACCCTCATCAAATAGGGGTAATTAAAGACTAAGCCTAATAAGTAGGAATAAAAGCATTATTTTAATATAAAGGTACAATATAAGAATAAATATATTATAGGTAATGGAGTCATAGACTCATGCCAGGACAACAATTTTAGTGCTACCATAAACCTTGAAAAGATCATCTTAGGGAGTCCTTAATAAAGGAAATCTAAAAATAGGGACTCCTAACTGGATGAACCTCTTTGAGCCATCCTATATCAACTCTAAAAATCAAAATGATAAAACTTCCACCTATCAAACCTGTTGAACCTAGAAGAGAAAATACTTCTTGGTTTTGTCCCAACAAGCAATGTGTGCTCCACTATGTCAATTACCATGCAATCGATCAATGCATGGACCTCAAGAATGTGGTCCAAAACCTTATCAATAATGACAAAATTATTCTTAATGGGTCTAACTCTCAAACTTCTTGTAATCAAGAGCTGGAAATCTTCTCAAATATGCTACTAAATCATAATCAAAATCAAGATGTAAAAAATAACATTAACTACAAGAATGTACCACCCACAAACTAAGATATGGTGGGTATGATTTATTATTATAATTACATTCATCATATTTTTCATATTTTTAGTGTAACTAGACAACATAAAAAATAGTCATCTAATCAATATTTAAGACCTCCTTTGGTCCTTTGTCCAAAAAGAACTTTTCCACATAAAGGCTTTTTTAATCATCCAATCAAGAACCAAGGTGAAGGATGCTCTTGATCTACTTTAACAACTTGAAAATACCCTAGCCAAGATATTCCTCCTAGAACTTCTCAAGACTTCTCTAGCCTATAGAGGTATTTGATCAAACTTTTGAGTGAGCATGTTATTCCTCAAGACCTCAATCATTGTGATCTTACATCCATAGTAGGGTTCATTAGGGCCAATCACACCACTATATCATTCCATAAGGATGATATCTCTCAATCCTCTATGGCTAGATATATCCCATTATACATCACAAGCTATATCGATGAAAAGTTCAACTATATTTTTGTCAATAATAGTTTTGGTCTCAATGTCAACACCCTAAAATTTATCAATAATTTTGGGCTAACCAAACAATATTTAGAGAAATTTGATCTTTTTGTTAGGGATTTCAACAATGGGGAATGTAATTCTAGTGCCACTATATTCTTGTAGATATATGTAATCACCCACATTTGCAAGTCCTTGCAAACCTTTCCATATTGTAATCCTACTAAATTTTTGTAAGAAATTTACTATGGAAACAACATAGGAGTTTGACTAAAAGCATCACCTTCATAATCAATAGGCTATCAAAATAAGATCTTGCTATAATAAGTTAATGTATGAAAATTAGAAGAAAGGTGGAAAAAATCTCAGGAATACCTTGTCATACCTAGAATTTGGATAAGGAAAAAATGCTCAACATTATGTTACATGTCAGACTCAAATTTTGGCTTAATAAGAAGGGCTAGACTTTTGACATGTTGATATAAGCAAAGGTAAAATAAAAGTATAGAATATAGCATCCAGTTCTACACCATGTGATTGGGCTCATAAAATTGACTAAGGTAGAGAGCCTGGCATAGCAAATGGTTAGACTTTCAAAGGTTTTTATGCCATCATAGAGCAAATATTATCTAATATTCAACACACTACCAAACTCAACATTTGGCTAAGTATAGAAATATGGTTAGGATTTTAAATGTAGTTAACATTATCTTGAGGGCTATAAATTTTGATGTTAAGATACAAATTCTAACTCACACTTAGGCTAAGTCATAGATTTTGGCATAAAATACCAAACTTTTTTGGCACTAAAAACAAATTAAAACAAAATTCTGGTAAATCTCCCAAGCTCTAGCATTAAGAAAAAGTATTCTAGACCTAACCTTGTGAAGAATGCTAAAAGTCTAACATATAAGAAATATGTATTCAACTTAGCAAGATGAATAAAATAATCAAAAGTAAAGAAAACAAGATGAAGAGAAGGTGCCCATATTATTTAATATTCATTTACAATAACATCCCTCTTAGGGATTGACCATCGTGATACACATTAAAATCCACAAATCATGTGGTAGATACCTTCAATAGACTCTTAGGATATTCTCAAAATTATTTATAGGAGGGATTATCTCTATAACCTTCACTTTGTGATGCTCTTAAAGATGAAATACTCCTAATGAGGCATGAACCTGCACACAAGGAAATCACAAAGCATTAATAGTAAAGCTTAGCCTCTCAAGATGAGGCCATTTTATGATGATTGCAAAATATAAAGGAAATACATAAAATAATGATAAAATGCTTATAAATACTAAAAGAAAAGCATGAAATAATACTGAAAATAATATAATCTATGATAAAAAAACAATTGCAATACAAAGAAAATGAAATCTATGGATAAAATATAAGAAATGACCAATCAAACCCTAGCCACTGTCGCCTAGAGCAGCTGGATCTGCTAGTTGCTATAAAATTTAGTAGCTAAGCCTGTGAGCTACCACTGAAGACAATGGTAATGGTGGGAGAAGTATTCTACCCTCTAAATATTTGGCCTAAAATCGATCAATTCTACTATGGAATTGATGTTCAAGGGTTGCTTGTGCCTTGGTGCACGATTTTATGATGGAATTGAGGTCGATCCATTCTAATTTGTATCTTGAACAGTGAGTTTTTCTCTTTAAAATTTTGTAGTATCCATTGGTGGACAAGTAGATGGTATTGTGCAATTTAACAGAGCTTTGCTATATCTCATAGGGATGTTGATTCTCTCTTCAAACTAGCAGATCTTCGCTATGACAATCGCGCATCATTTTCTCTAGGGTTTGCTCTTCAAAATTAGGGTCTTAAATAGACTCCCAAAATCCTTGTTCTAGCTTCATGGAGAAGCTAAGAACAAGAATTGGTTATGCCTAGGTAGTTTATATGAGCCTTCCAGAAGCTTCTATTCACCCAACTGATCAAGAATCTGTTAAGCTTTCAAATAGATTTTGCTTAACTCGAGGGCGAGTTAGTTACAAAGCTAGTTGTTATCGACCATGGCAGCTAGGGTGCCAGTTATTATCATCATCATTAGTTAGATAGCTAGCCACTATCACAATAAATGGCTAGAGATCTAGCCATTATTATCATCAAAAGCTAGAGAGCTAGCCGCTATCACCATCAATAGCTAGGGAGCTAGCCACTATCACCGTTAGCGACAAAAGCTGACTAGGACTAGATTGCCCTAGATGAGTGGTTAGAACCACTACTAAGTCTTGGAAAGGTCCAAAATCATTCATATGACCTAAAGAGTTGTCCATATGAGTAGTAATCTACACATGATGTATTTTAGGTATCTACAGATACCTCTTTTTAGGATGTATTGTGGGAAACACAATGCTAAGCAAAAATAGATAACCTAACATCATAGTATAGGTTATTGATGTCCATTAATATGGTCAATATTATATACCCCAATCCTAAAAAGAGTATGCATCATTGAATCATTACCTTCGACAAGCTGAAGAGCTTGATTTTGGAAATATTTGGGGTATCGAGAAACAAGCTTAAGTCTAATTCTAGCCTTGCTAGCAATTAGGAGATAAGCTTAAGTCTAATCCTAGTCTTGAAGGCAATTAGAAGATAATATTAAGTCAAGTCCTAGCCTTTGCAGCAATTAGGAGATAAGCTTAAATCAAATCCTAGCCTTTGTGGTAATTAGGAGATAAGCTTAAGTCATATCCTAGCCTTGGCAGGGATTAGAAGATAAGCTTAAGTCTAATCTTAGTCTTTGCAGCAATTAGGAGATAAGCTTAAGTCAAATGCTAGCCTTGGAGGCAATTAGGAGATAAGCTTAAGTCTAATCCTAGCCTTGGCAGTAATTAGGATATAAGCTTAAGTCAAATCATAGCTTTGACGATAATTATGAGACAAGCTTAAGTCTAATCCTAGCCTTGGTCGCAATTAGGAGATAAGCTTACCGGTTTGCTTGAATTTGTTTTTGATCCTTTATTTATTTACCCCAAGAAAGGAGGGTGCACGATTGTCTTCGACAATGATTCTTGAATGAATGCACTTAGAAATTATTAAGCGCTTAATTGTTGATTTTGATTATGAATGTATTTATTATCACTACCCCTCAAGCAACGAGTCGATGAGAAAATGGTAAGTGATGAAAGCAACGATTCGCTTGATAAAGATGACTAATTTGGACAGTTCAATATGATTACTATTATTGTAGGAAAATTCCTATTATAGTTATGATTTCAACCATTAATAGTAATTGTACATCTCTATCCCGTGGAGCAATCCAGCCACAATGGCCTTATTAGAGAATTAATATGATAGCAATTCAATTTAGCATGGGATATATCACTATGTTTGATGATCTGATGAAATTTCATAGAAAAAAGGAAATGAATACCCCATTCCCGAGATTGAAGTGAACATATTTTGATTCGACAATGAATAATTTGGTTCAAATGGCCTTATGATAATTTACTCATCTTGCCAAATTGCATGGAGTGCAATTCACTACAACCACCAAGTGTATAGGATAAATAACTAGATACGAGGTGCATTTGAAATTTTGTTTTTATTTGATTTTTTTGTTAATTTTGAAATTTTTGAGAATTCTGGACCAGTAGATATGCTTTGATGTCCATGGATGCATTTATGGATGCAATGCCTAGATGAAATTTTGATTATGCTTATGTGTGTGTGATGTACTAATGACATGCACTAGCTAGATGATAGATGTATGCTTAGATGCTATGATCTAAATGTGTAGGTGCACTACTATGTATGCATATATGGATGCAGTGATGTATGGTAAATGCATGTTAAATTTATTTCAATTGTTGATGCATTTAATCTATGTGATATGTGCTATGATAGATGATGTATGTAATGCATTAATTACATGAGGATGATCTAATGCAAATGAACTTGTATACTTTAATCACGTAAAACATAGAGAATGAATCTAATATGTGTTTAACAAACTACTAGATGACACCACATAATGTATGAAAATCATGAATGAAAATGGTAATTCTTATCATAAGAATTAATCATTTAGGCATCCATATGTGAAATGAAATGATTTGAGATGTATGGGATTTCCTTATAAGCTTTTGCAGATTAAAATATATGCACAAAATAGTTAGTGGTCGTCTACATATCATTGTTGATATCCATCCGGTATCTAATGTATTTCATGAACACCCCATAATAAACAAAAGTTCACAAGGAAAATTATGTATGATTAATGAGATGATTAATTCCTATAAGAGATTTTTTAGGTTTTCTAGGAGACTCAAACACCCTAGTTGACTAATCAAAATATGTATAATGACTACACAAGACTTCTAAAAGATAAAATCTTTTGTTGTGAAGATCAATATATTCATTATCCTTGTGTGTTCAAATAAATATATTATATGAATCATAAGACTACCTCATTGCCATGAGGGATCCATTCAGCCCATTGCTATAATGAGGATCACAAAATGTTCATCATGATCCTAGGTTTGGATGCAATTGGACTAAACAACTAGGTAATACAGGCCACCTAAAGCTAGCTCATTTGTAAATTTCTTAGAACTAACCCATTGTCAGGCAAAATTTATTCAGCCCATTGTTGTAATGGGGATCACTCAAAGGTTTTCTAGTACTGACCATTCCAGGGATTCAAGCTCTTTACCCCCTTATTTTATTTTCATTTATTGGGGTACTTGCTCATGCTTAGTGATGAAAATCACTATTTATTTTGCATTTGTTTTTTTTTTAGCAAGGGATTTGCTTTGATTTTGGAATTTTGCTTATTTTGTATGGAAGCAAGGTATTTCTTTGGGTAGGGAGGAGCTTGTCCTTTTGTCAATGATCAACATTATAGACCATGTGCATCACAAGATGAGAAAGTAAAAACCTTTCACTTAAGGTGACTAAGACCACTTTGTAGTGTTCATCCTTCCTTGTCTAAACTAGGATTGTTAATGTTTAAATTGTGATAGGATTTTTAAAAATACAAGGTACTATCAAAACTAGACCTCATCTTCAAAAAGCAAAGATAGCTTTCTACAAAATCTGATAAGATAACTAGATATGGCTGAATTACAGAAAAACCCTAGTATATTCCTAATAGCAACAGGAAGGGTTGTGTTGAAAAATACAATCACTCACAGGGGATGATAAATGATGATGATTTGTGGATGTATGATTAGCATACAAATGTGGTGTCATTTGTAATATTGTAAACATAACATATCCTAATGCAATTATAATGGATGAAAATAACTAATGCAATGCAATTAAATGAATGCATATGCAGAATGTAAAATGCAAATGTTTTTGTATTTTTGATGTTTTGTAATGTTTTTAAATTTTGTTGCTTTTTGATTTGTTCAGATTTTGATGTTTTAAATTTTTTTGTTATTTTATTTGATTTTCCAATTATTTTTGAAATTTTGATTTTTTAATTGTTTTTTAAATTTTGATTTTTCAATTGTTTTTGAAATCTTGATTTTTTTTATTGTTTTTGGAAATTTAATTTTTCAATTTTTTTTGAAATTTTAATTTTTTTATTGTTTTTATATTTTTCATGATTTTATGATTGTTTTTTAATTTTAAATGTTTTTGGATTTTCATATTTTATGATTTTTGTTTAATTTTATGTTTTTAAGGGGAAGGTACACAATCTTAAGTATCCCTAGTGTGTGTGCCACTCAATGAAAGTGAGGGAGGTGCAATACCTTTGGATGTTTCACTTTGCTTCATTTATCATGATGTGGATGATGGGGAAGTTGTGACACCTTGAAGATCCCCAATGTACATTGTGTTTGATGCACTATGCTTGTATTGGCTAGGAGGAATGGTAGAAACTGACCCCCCTGTTGTGGCATGGAATTTTATATAATTCCAACATTCTTAATAGATGATATGAGCAAAGATGATACGTTGGATGAAGCTATAGGTTACGTAGATTGATTTAGATATTCTTAATTTTTGTTACAACATTGATTATTCCCACAAAATCTTGAGGTAAATTGATATGCACCTAATTAGGTTGCTCAACTTGATTGGTAGGTGTTGTGTTTGCTTCGTGTGTGGGCAAGGGGTCTTGGAAGACTCCTATCTGAATTTCTTGCCTCTCGATCATATCCTATACTAAATGTCAAAAGGGATAACATGTTTGGATGTCATGACCCCTTTATCGATGGTAAACACAATATAGATTTTTTCTATGTGCCTTTAATATACGCTTATTAGGTATCAATGGACAGATTTTAGGAAGATTGATTGCTTGTGCTTCACATAATAGATCAAATATCGATGCTAATATCTCTGGAAAATTAGTATATTTTCATGATGGCCAACATGGTTGGCCTTGTCCTTTATTTTTTTGCATATTATTTTGCACCTGAGGAGGCTGAGCTTGGTAATTATACTGCACTGGTAGTTGCAATGGTGGAGTCTGGTTTGAGGATTTAGGGATACTCAAAACAACTTGATTGATTGGGGCCACATTTTGTTACGTGTTGTCACCTTTAATATTCTTGTTTGACCATTCCATTTTGTGGAGTTGAATATCACCCTCTTGGACCTTGATGTCCTCAATGAACTTGGCCTACACCAAAGCCTCCTCGAATGTTTGATACTACAGTAATTGCAAGAGAAGCAAGATTTATTTTGAACAACTTTTCATAAACATCCAAGTGAGATCCATTATGGGTAGAGTGAAAGGTAATTTTGGCATCACCTTCCTCCATCTATTACCATATTCTACGATTGGCTCGTCATCAAGTTGATGAAGGCTAGTCAAGTCGGTCAAGTTTATCGTTTTCTTAGCACTACAGGCAAAACGTTGTAGGAATGCATCAACTAATTTCTCAAAGGTGTTTATTCTATGATGTGGTAGATGATTATACCATTCCAAAGCATCCCTAACTAATGTTGTAAGGAAGGTTCTCAACACCAAGGGGTCGTTTTCTTGAAGACTAAAGCATATATGGATGAATCTTATCACGTGATCTTATGCGTCATCATATTTGAAATTTTCAAGTTTAGGCATCTTGAAATTCAATGGGTATGTCGATAATGACACTGAGGGATGAAAAGGTTGATTGCTAAGATGCTTTAGTGTGGGTTTTTGATAACCCAAAATTTGAGTTTGTTTTTTGAATAAATTTACCTGATCATTTAGTACTTTGTATGGCCTTGATGAAATGATATGATCTTCCTATTGTCACCCTTGATTAGGTAGAGGAGGTCATTTTTGATGTTGAGTTGGATGATAAGTATAATCATTAGGTACCTCATTATAACTGGATTCAGGTTAGGTATCTATTTTATCCTAATGTTCCCATTGGTATTCTTCATATGATTCTTCCTCATGTTGATCTTGGTAGTGTTGAGGAGTATGAGGCTCTTCATGATAACCAGATAATGGTATTTGAAGTTGAATGCAATTTTGACATGGTCAAGGAGGAATATTTTGATACTGTATTGGTCATCTTATGCATTGTTGCATCCTCTGGGTGCTAGGTGTAAGTACCACTTCATGTAATGCATTCTTCAATTACTCTTGTCGCATCTTTTGTTGTTCTTGTATCTTTCATTGATATAACCTTTGTAGTTGTGCTCGTTGTGAGTCCACCCATTGTTGATTTAATTGTCATTGATCCAAATGGAGTTGATATGTATGTTTTTATTTGTTAATATTTGGCCTAAGTGTCTAATGTGTATTATCCTATTTTTCAGTTGTATGGGATCTATGTATCCTCATATTTGAAATATGGATGGGTTTATCATGTCTTTCCCCTTAATAGGATCTATCGCTTGTTTTCCATGCTCCCTAAAGGTTGCATTGACCTGATATTTTGGTTTATGAATGGGCTCTCTATAGTCTGACAATGTAGAGCCATAACGTGGTTGCACCACCAAACCTATAGTAACTAGGTAATACAACTCTTATTTTTGTTATACCATTGAAATTTTCCTAAGGGAAAAAGCTCATGACCCACCAGAGATTCCTCTAAATTTTTGGGTTCACTAATAGTGATCCATAAAGGGGGTTGCTCAAAGAAATTAAAACATATTATGTGAAAGCCAATGATTTGTCAAGAAAGTGTTAATTCAATAATCTATTGGGTATACCATGGAGGGAAAACTACTAAAGTATATAATATTATGATTTTATGCATATCCAATGATTCATTAACAATTTTCAAATATAAAAGGGTTGAAAATTCATGCAGTAAAGTTAGCAATTCATTAGAAATTTCTCAATTTGTTGACGTAGTCAACAAATTAGAAGTTATAAGACTTGTAAAAATCTTAATCCTCCTCAAAGCAACCTATCCAAAAAAAATTTCATGGATCCTGATGAGCCTTGAAAATGCTCATTTTTTGTACTACTTTCCTTATAAACAATGACACTTATTTTTGTAGATATATATGTTTAATGAGAATTTTATATATATTTAACAATTTATTTTACATGTTATTTAATATTTGTTTCTAAGTGCATTTTGTGTAGATTTCATAGAAATTGTTGTGTTTTAGCATGTTTTCATCAAGGTCCCACTCGGACCTAGCACCTTCGATTTCATGAAGGAAAAACATCTACAGTACATCGGTGTGAAGTGCTAAGTCAGGCGCCTGATTCCCTTTGAAGCGCCCGACTTTCATTTGGTGCTTAACTGACAGGTGCCTGATTCCCGTTAGGCACCTACTTCTCGTTAGGCACCTGACTCCCATGTTGGCACCTACTTCCCGACTTCTACAGACAAGGCGCCTACTTCCCGACTTCTACAGACAAGGCGCCTGATTCCCATTGAAGCCAAATTCTAGCACGACTCTGTGGTCGACAAAATAGAACGTGATTTCAACAACGAGCATAGATGGAGTTTCAGCATTGAATCTAGACTAGGGACAATGTCAAAGATGACTAACCATCTATTTTTTAGCTGCTATGTAAATCGAATAAAGCAAATATCATACGTATTCTGATAAAATAGAATATGTTGAAATAGTCCACACAGTTTGATATTTTGCTCGATTCCTTGTATTCATGCATGTCATTGTAAAGTAGAATCAAGACTTTGATTTATTTCTAATTTGTAATAGGGTGTGGCTACATATCTTATAAATATGTAGGCCACCCCTAAAAATGTGATCCCAGATTTCCCCTGTATATTTTCTGCTACAAGTTTTAATAAATATTTTTTGAGTCATTTCTGGTTAAATCGACTAGCATCCGATGAATGATTTAATGCGGGTAGAACCTGTTGGAAGCATGGGCCCACTCTCAACAACGTTCTTCCCTTTCCTTTCCCCTATTTTCTATCTTCTTTAATTTTATTTTATTTTTGTAAATTAATTTAAATTCCTGTTATTTTCCCCTATTTTTTGTAAATTCTAACAATGTGTAGTTTTAATTTTTGAATGTAATTTAGGCATGTTTTCATAAACGTAGGATAGATTAGTGGTTTGGAAATCAAAATCAGAACTTCAATGAACACCAACACCCCCAAACCATAAATCTGAGGGACTCATCTCTATGGAGGAAATTATAAGCATATATTGTGCAAGGTTGCTCACAAGTCTACGAGCTACCTCAGGTTGACAAATTAAATGAGGTAATGAACTTAAACATAGAAAACTAACCAATGTTTTTGCCCAAAATTTTGGCACCATTTTTGAGGAGTAGCCTATTGTAATTTCTTGTTCTGAAGGAAGCATATTAGTAGTAGTTTAGGTTGCTACCTACAGAACCTCCATTCCTAAAGCTTTGTATGAGTCCACCTAAGAATAGAGGACCGAATGATCATTTTGTTAAAAACAAAGATATTTCTCAAAAGTCTTCTGCTTTAGTTGTACCTGATCCTGATATTGAATCCTCTTCTCCACAATATCCACCTGTGCATTGGAGAGAACACCCATTATTTGCATAGGATCCTTCTGAAACAAATCAACAACATCATAGAGAAGGATCAAAGATAAGTAGAGTTTAGTCTGAGGAAGACTTATTAAAATTTCAATGTTGGCAAGTGGTTAGAGAAGGAACTATATCAAACACATAGATTTAGTAATCCTTCTGTAGGATAAGAGAAATGAACTAGAGGCCTTGAAAGTTGCTTTGAATGTAGTTGGTGTAGATACCCTATTCACAGACAAGATGGTTGATGTAGAGGAAGCATCCACTAGTTTTAATTTTCCCATAGGAGAGGTAAGGGAGATCACAAGATGAAGCATATCTCCCCTACCCACCTTCCAACCTTTAGAGGACTACCAATAGAAGATCTAGATCTGTTTCTATTTAAATTTGATGTTTTATGTAGATCTATGGATTACATCGTTGATGCTCAAAAACTAAAATTATTCCCTTCCACTCTTGATGATTCAACTTTGCGTTGGTTCATCAGTTTGGGGGATAAATGGATAACTACCTAGGAATAATTGAAGAGAATTTTCCTAGAATAGTACCAAGATTTTGGTAGAGCACGTGATGCAAGGGAAGAAGTCCTAGACATGACACAAAAGGAAGGGGAATCTATGGAGGAATATTGGGATAGGTTCAACTTTAATTTGCAAAGATCACCCCATTCAAAACTAGGAGACAGGTCCTTAAGAAGCATCTTCTTAAAAGGACTTACAAATGAATCTTTGGAAGCCTTAAATATGATTTCTGGAGGGGATATTTATCAACATCATATGGATGATATTCAACATTTGTGTCAAAACTTTTCAAGAAGGAAAGGTAAGTTGATCCCTAGAAATATCAAACAATCAACCACTATCACTAAAATAGAAATAGGCAACATGTTGGAAGACCTCAAGAGCGAGATGTTATCATCTCTGGCTCTTCAAATGGACACCCTTCTACTTCAGAAAAATAAGTAGGAGAATGAGGCAACATTGGCCTACTTTTATCCCAAATGCAAGGGGAAAACACCCTAGAAATGAATGTCCAAAAAATAAAGTTTGAGTGTGTGTTGTATGTTCAAAAGATCACAAAATAAAGTTGTGTCCATAGTTATCAAAACCTAGAGAGGAACCTGAGGTAGCAGAAGCATACTTCATGGGTAATAGGAGAAATTGGCAGTAGTCTCCTATGGGAAACAACATGCCAACAGGAATGCCATCTTATGGGGGTAACAATTTTTAGAATCAAGGTCAAGCTCAACCACCCAATATGGGTTGGTGGGGATAACAACCTTGGAATCAGTATCCCCAAGGAGCAAATCCTTATAATCCCTATCCATGGATGCAATACTAGTAGCCTAGGTAGTAGTGGAGGAACCAGAATGCTTGGAATCAAAACCCATAGTAGGCTGCTCCAGTTCCACTATAACCAACCCTACCTACTCCTCCTACTTTTAGGCCTGCTCAACTACTAGCATAACCTACAACTAATCCAAATAACAAATAATAGCTAGCTTATCAAGTGGAGAATGAGATGTACCCCATGTACAATATTAAAGTAGATTATAGTCCAATAGAATTAAGGTCAAGAAAACAAGTAGGTGTAGAAGTCACTCCTCTAGTAGAAGAGGAGGAAAACATAGAATTAGGAAAAGAGGAATCACCTCTTATAGTAGAAGTAGAAGAAGAATCAACACCTGTAAATAATAGAGAAGAGGTTCCACCTTTTCCACAAATATTGTAGGAACCTAAAAATCCAGTACAATCAAAATTTGATATTCTCTCTAGTCTAAAGAACTTGATAGTCACAATCCCTCTCTTTCAGGCCATCAAAGATATTCCTATCTATGGCAAGGCCATAAGAGAATTGTGCCTAAAGAAACCAGGAAGAAAACCTACAAATTCAATCAGTTTGGTGGGTCAGTTAGCTGATCTCATGTTAGGGAACACCTACAACCAAAAATACTCAGATCCAGGAAGCCCTGTCCTAACTGTACAAATAGAGGGTTGTGTTTTACCCAATACACTAGTAGATTTGGGGGCTGCCATTAATGTCATGCCCAAAGAAACCATGCAAAATCTTAAACTATCTAACCTGAAGCCAACCAAGACTATTTTGTAGTTGGCAGATAGGTCTATAGTGCTCCTAGAAGGAATATTGGAGGATATCATAGTTATAGTGGATGCATGGGAGTATCCAATAGATTTCTTAGTGTTACAATCCAAGTCTGGGTTGGGTGGATATCCATTAATCTTAGGTAGACCTTGGATGGCAATATTCGATGCTTACATAAGCTGTAGAGATGGCTATATGACCATTTTTTATGGATAAAACATAAAAAAATTGATCATCCATCCACCTGCACAATCTATAGAAGTATTGGGAGAACCTAAAAATGAAAATCAGAATATTGGTGGTCTATCAATGATCCAATCTATCATGAAACTTGATGAATTGGAAGATGAGAGTGATGAGGATAGGGTAATATCAAAATTTTTTCAAGGGGAACCCTCCTGTCCTCCTCTTGAGTTGCCATTAGTGGGAGGAAAAGACCATCATATTCAGCAAATAGAGGTTGCACCTGGTAGAGTGTTGAACATAGATGACAACTTGATAGTTGAACAACAAATCAAATTGAAAGAAACATTGGTAAAACATCAAGATGCCTTTGCTTGGGACTATTCAAACATGAGAGGAATAGCTCCTAAAACCTGTACTCATAGGATATATCTGGAAGACCAGGTTAAACCAGTAAGACAACCACAGAGAAGAATGAATCCAACAATGAAGGAAATTATCAAAATTGAATTGTAGAAACTCCTCATAGTTGGGTTCATTTACCCCATTTTAGATAGTGAATGGGTATCACCTTTGGTGGTGGTGCCCAAGAAAAATGGCAAGTGGTAAATTTGTGTGGATTATAGGTTGCTAAATAAAGCAACTAAGAAAGACCACTTCCCTTTACCCTTCATAGATCAGGTCCTTGACACCTTATTAGGTAAGAAGTATTTTTCTTTCCTGGATGGGTTTAGTGGATATAATCAGATCCAAATAGGGGAAGAATATCAAGATAAAACCACATTTACTTGCCCTTGGGGGACTTTTGCTTATAAATTTTTACCTTTTGGTCTATGCAATGCACCTACCACATTTTAGAGGGTAGTTTTGAGCATATTCTCTGACATGATTGGAGAAATTATGGAGGTATACATGGATGATTTCACTGTATATGGTGAAAATTTTGAAATAGCCATAGAAAATTTGGAGAAAACACTTGAGAGGTGTGAGGAAACTAACCTGTCCCTCAACAATGAGAAATGTTACATGCTAATGCAGGAAGGGATAGTTTTAGGACATCATATTTCTGTAGATGGGATCAAAGTGGATAGGAAGAAGATAGAAGTTATCCAAAACCTACCTACTCCCAAAACATAGAAGGATATCCGTAGTTTCCTGGGATCAGCTGGTTACTATAGGAGGTTTATAGCAGACTTTAGCAAAACTGCTAAACCCCTGAGCACATTGTTATCAAAGGACATAGAGTTTGTCTGGATAGAGGAATATGAACAAGCATTTAACACCTTAAAGGAAAAATTGATTACTGCCCCAGTATTGAGAGGTCCAAATTGGACCATACCTTTTCACATATATGTTGATGCATCTAACAATGCAATAGGGTCAATGCTAGGATAGAAGTATGGTGATGATTTTTATGCCATCTATTATGTCAGTAAACACCTCACAGGTGTTGAATTCAATTATACTATCATAGAAAAAGAATTTCTTGCAGTTATACATGCTCTTAACAAATTTTATCATTATATTATAGGATATCAGGTTTTTGTACATACTGATCACTCAGCTATCAGATACCTGACAAATAAACCTAGGATTAGTGGTAGAATTATTATATGGTTGTTGTTGTTGTAGGAGTTTGATGTGACAATAGTAGACAAGCTAGGTAAAGACAATGTGGTAGCTGATTTCTTGTCCAGGTTGACACCTCTAGATGATGCAGCTATAGATGACAAATTTCTAGATGAGCATTTGTTTGCTCTGAATGAATAGATACCATGGTACATAGATATGGCTAATTATTTAGCCACTGGTAAAGTATCCCCTACACTTTTACCTCATGAAAAATAAACTTTAATTGAGAAAAGTGTAGACTTCTCATGGATTGATGGGTGCCTATTTAAAATAGGGCCTGATCAGATCATGAGAAGATGTGTTGTTGAGAATGAGATAATAGAAATATTGAAGGCTTGCCATGATGAACCTTGTGGTGGCCATTTTGTAGGAAAAATGACTACATATAAAGTGTTGCAGGTTGGTTATTACTAGCCTACACTATTCAAATATGCAACCAAGCATGTGAGCTAGTGTGATCAATGTCAGAGGATGGGTAGACCTACTCTCAGGGATGAAATGCCACTCCAACCACATGTTCACATAGAGCCATTTGATAAATGGGGGATGGACTTCGTAGGACCCATTAATCCACAGTCAATAGGTAAGAGG
Source organism: Wollemia nobilis (assembly GCA_028583015.1). Taxonomy (NCBI): domain Eukaryota; kingdom Viridiplantae; phylum Streptophyta; class Pinopsida; order Araucariales; family Araucariaceae; genus Wollemia; species Wollemia nobilis. The sequence goes on along the minus strand of JAQPPZ010000139.1, from coordinate 2,829,218 downwards.
TTTATCTTAGTTTGTACTGACTATGTGACCAAGTGGGTTGAAGTGCAGGCTTTGCATGATTCAAAAGAGAAGACTATAGTAGACTTCTTGTATTCATCTATTTTTACAAGGTTTGGGGTTCCAAGAGAGATCACAACTGATCAAGGACCCCAATTTACTTCAAATATGATTCAGGAACTCATGCAACAATATAAAATCAGGCATAACAAAACCACTCCCTACCATCCATAGGTGAATGGACAAGTTGAGGTAACCAATCAAGAGTTGGAAAATATCCTGACAAAGATAGTGCAACAACATAGGAAGGACTAGACCACTAGATTACCAGAAGTAGTGTGGGCCTACAGGACCACCTGGAAGACTACTACTGGTTTCACACCATTCCAGCTAGTCTATGGGAAGAAGTGCTATGATGCCTATAGAGTTTGAAGTGAAGACACTTAGGACTATAGTAGAGTTGAATATAAATCTGGATGATGCATAGAAAGAATGAATTTAGTAGCTTAATTAACTGGATGAATACCACCTTGATGCTCTATAAAAAATAGAGATCATTCAAAAATAAAGGGCCAAGTGGCATGACCGCCACACTAGGCCAAAGTAGCTCAAAGTGGGAGAATGGGCATTACTATATGACTCTTGATTCTAGGAAAGGAAAGGTAAGCTCATGCAACATTGGATGGGGCCATATGAAGTGATTGAAGTCATCAATAATGGAGCTGTGAGGATCAAAATAATTGATGGTAGCAACATTACATTAACAGTCAATGGCCATCGCCTACATCCATACCATGTGTCTGAAGCATACATGATTGAGTCCATATTAGGCATGGGGGAGACCCTAGTTGATTCTGATTTTAAATTGAGTCAGTAATATGTGGACGTAGTCCACATAGTCCCAAAAATAATTATTCTTTCAAAGTTTTCTTTTTTTAGTTGTATTTTTGTTTTGTAGGAATGATGCCCTAAGTGCAGTTGTTAGGCAACCTAGGAAACCTAGGCCTAACAAGCATAGGATCCATGAACCTATACCTTCCCAAATTTCTAGAAGAATTATTTGTAGTAGGAGTAACTTATCCCCATTTAGAAATGGGAATACTATACCTGAATCTGCACAAGAGTGTTTGGATTGGTCTTTATGGATAATAAAACACTCAATTATTGGTTTAGGGGTGGATGTTGATTTTGTCCCTATTCTTCAACTAGAGCACTAAAGGCCTGATCAACCTTAAGCATATATAAGTGGGCATGTCAAGCGGACATTGCAATAAAGGAGGAGCACCTATTTTCTATTTTTTGATGGGAAAGGTGCTTGATTCTTATTTTATGATAGAAGGTGCCTGATTCCCATATTTTAAGAAGGTGGTACCTGATTCCTATTTATATGGTAGAAGGTACTTGATTCCCATTTATATGGTACAAGGTGCCTGACTCCCATTATGTTAAGGAGATGGCGCCTGCATCCCATATTCTAGTAGATCGACACCTGATTCTTGGCTTCTCCAAGAAGAGGGCATCCGACTTCCATTTTTTGGAAAGTGACATCGAATCTCCTGAACATGGTTAAAAAAAGTTTTGAGTTTGTATAAAGTTTGCTTTAAAAGTATGACACTCAATAGTCATAAAAAGGTGCTACTTTCCATGTTAAGTATAGTGCTCGATTTCTAAGGTGTCTACTTCCCATGTTAAGTATAGTACCTGATTGCTAAGGTGCCTGCTTTCCATGTTAATCATAGCGCCCGATTTCTAAGGCACCTGCTTTCCATGTTAAGCATAGCACCTGATTGCTAAGGTGCTTGCTTTCTATTTTTGAGGCACCTATGTGCCATAATTCGAAAATAAGGCGCCTGATTTCCACATAGAAAAGGTGTCTACTTTCCATTTTCATGGTCATTTTTGCCTTGTAAAAATAAACTTCAGCATTGGGAAGTGGCTCGAGCCACGTCAGCACCCCACTCACGTGCAAAGTCAAATCTATCATGGATAAAATTAAAAGTTGTCAGCAACCAACTTTCGAGGAGGGGATGTTTGTCATCCCATGAAGATATATTTTTTCTAACCTTTGTTTTGAAACCTTGCAGGATGTCTCGAATGAATCATGTTGCAGCTATCAAGAACCAATCACATGGAGAGAAATTCATCGTATGGGAAATATGGCCATCATTGTCCATTGAGGTTTACCTAGTCATCATCCATCGACCAATAATGATGCACCATGGATATCTGCACATGGTGCACCCATAGAATGAATTTAGGTACATGATTAAATTTTCTATTTTATGTCTATATTATTTTCATATGCATGTGTGTCTATGGAAAAGTGTCGGCACAACCCCCATTATAGTCCTAGCCACCCGAATAATTCCACTTGGCACTTTGCTATGTGTCATGGCTCTGATTGGTAAAATGCTTATGGTTATCACCTCCACACAATCTGGCACATGCTCTAAGGAAATTTTACATGGATAACCATAATCACTTCTGATTATGGTAGTTAACCACCTACATCCAAGGAAGCAACTGGTTTTAAAAATTGCTTACTAAATAACTACTATGTAAGGAGGGAAACTATAGAGTGTGGTAATTAAAAAAAATAGAGTGTGAAGCAGTTATTGAGTGAATTGTAAATCAAAGAGAATTTGCACTCTAAGCATGGGGGGAAAATCTAAGAACCATGACTTGAATAAGAGTGAACCTATCAATTGCTCAAGGATTTTTATGGATGTTCAAACCCAATTCGATGTTATAGGATGGATGGAGTACTATCAACTGGTCATCCAAGGCTAGGATGTAGTGGTAGCCAATGAGTTTGTAGCATCCATGAGGGATGGGGTTATGCATATGTGAGGACTAGAGATTCTAGTCATCAAAGAGTATATCACCATGGTGATGGGCCTTCCTCTGATAGGGGAGTGCATGTACAAGGAAGACAACCTAGCTCTCTATGCATAGATATTATTTGGAAGATTGATAGAGCACCTGACATGTGCTGGTTTTCCCAAGCAACACATCCCCAAGCTCTAGAGGGTGGTTTTCAAATAGATCACATGATTTTTCACCTATTCTAGTAGGTACTCTAAGCTGAACTTGAATCACTTTTAATTTCTAAACCATATACTACATGGGGATAAGATCAATGTCTTACATTACCTTGCATGCACACTCAAATATGAGGCCAAATGGTACTAGGTAGGCACAACATCTACCTTGGCTCACCATGGCCTAATTTTGGCCTTGGTATGATATGTAGAGTCACATAGAAATGTGATGGTTGAGGAGATCAAGGGCACTAATGTAGTTCTAGGGGCACAAGAAGGAGTAGAGGTGCCATTATAGAATGAATAGTCGATTGAGAGGGTGATAAAATGAGAAGAGATGATGCTTGCATCCCAACTTGAGGAAAATACATGGGAAGTAGGACAAGCCTCATCCCCTATTTTTCCCTAATTTTATGAGGAAGCAGGATAGGATTTGTCCCCCATTGGCCCTCAATTCGATGATGAGGTAAGGTAGGATCCACCAAGCCCTCCTTTCATGCCAGTTTCCACTAGAACTAGAAGTAGAAGGACGAAGGCATCTATGGTGGTTTCGAGCTCATCAGATGATGAAGCAACAATCGATGAGCTGAATAGGGAAGAATACCTAGCCCAAATTTTATAGGATATTTCTAGGGGGTAAACTCCTCAATAGGAGGTTTCAATAGAATATTTACCATAGGAGGGCCAGGCAAAGGATTTGCAACAATAACTATAGTTATTGAGAGAGTAGGCTTCCACTTGGGAAGCCAAATTTAAGGAAGAACAAACTCTATTTCAAGAGTCTAGGAAAGAAGTTGCATTGAAGATACATGAATTGTATCAAACAATTTAGCAACTATAGGGGTAAATAGGAAGATTGCAACTACAGGGTAGAGTAGTGGAAGCCAAGAAGTCAACCAAAGTAGATGCAGTGGTGTAGACTGATGGGGCAATAGAGGTGCCCATTACTAACATAAAAATTGAGCAAGGGGTGGATGCTATAATGGAAGTAGAGCAGCCCTATTCAACATCTCATTCTGTAGAATAGGTAATTCAAGAAGATGAGGTTGAGGTTGAGGAACCTCAGAATTCAAAACAATCTATAGAAAAGGAGATGAAGAGGAGAATGAAGTGGAGGCTCAAGAGCCTCAAGTTTTAGATAAGGAGGAAGAGCTAGAATATTCTCCAGCTGATGTAGGGGTCGAATAGCCTTAGGAGGAAAAAGTAGTTCTAGCCGAGCAACAATTTGTTGCATAGGTAGAAGAGGCTCAGCAGCCTACATCTACTAAAAACTAGGAAGCAGTAGCAACACCAACATACCCTGAGATACAACCCAAAAATTTGAGATCAAAGCAAAAGGTTGTAAGGGCATCTCAACGAAGACCCAGAACCAGAGCAAGAGTTGTAAAATTAAAGGAATTGGGCATAAAATCTGATGAGGAATCAGAAATGGATTTCGATGAGGAATGAGAGGCAACAAAGAAATTATTTGCTGCACAAAAAGAAAATTTTGAAAATCTTAAGGAAGATATAGAAGTAGATAAAAAGAACTGGAAAAAGGCTTCTAAGAGGGCATGCAAGGAATCAGAAAAAGAGGCCAAAAAGGAGGCCAAGAAGCCTCCCAAGAAAATTCTAGTTGCCCAACCTCATCAGTTCTGGGGCTTATATGGGTCGATAGGTGATCAACCTTCAAGGATGAAGGCATATTTCATGAGGATGGGATTTTTAGGTCTTGTGCCACCTGTAGATCAGGCATCAAGTAGTAGAACCCCTCTGATGGAAGAAATAGAGGTTAAGGCTAAAGTTAAACTTGACCCAATAGGGGTTAATTTACCCATAGCCAAGGTTGCTAAAAAGTCTAGCATCCCATTTGGAGATGAATCTGTAGTACCTATGGGTGAAGAGTTACCCCTTCACCATGAATACTAGAAAATGGTTGAGCTCACATTCTAGAAGGATACCACCAGTTTCACTAGCTACTATTTAAATATTGAGAAAGGCAAGGTGGCCTGGACAAGGGAACAACCAAGAAAAAGAGTAGGGCCAAGTCAGCCAGTTCGATGCAGCAAGCACTAAAAATAGTAGAAATAGGAGGCAACCACTCCCAAAGCACCAAAGGGGTGAAAGCCTAGAGATAAGGAAAAAGTAAAGGCCACTAAAAAGAAAAGGAAAGAAACAGTCAGGGCCTATTGGAAAGTTGTAAATAAAACTGGTAATTACTAGTATAAAGTGGCATAGGGACGTGCCACCCCTTAAGCATGGGGGGATGATGAGCCTTGAAAATGCTCATTTTTTGTACTACTTTCCTTATAAATAATGACACTTATTTCTGTAGATATATATGTTTAATGAGAATTTTATATATTTTTAATAATTTATTTTACATGTTATTTAATATTTGTTTCTAAGTGTATTTTGTGTAGATTTCATAGAAATTGTTGTGTTTTAGCATGTTTTCATCAAGGTCCCACTCGAACCTAGCACCTTCAATTTCATGAAGGTAAAACGTCTATAGTACACCGGTGTGAAGTGCTAAGTCAAGTGCTCGATTCCCTTTGAAGCGCTTAACTTTCATTTGGTGCTTAATTGATGGGCACTTGATTCTCGTTAGGTGCCTACTTCCCATTAGGTACTTGACTCCCATGTTGGTGCACCTATGTCCCGACTTCTATAGACAAGGTGCCTACTTCTTGACTTCTATAGATAAGGCACCTGATTCCCATTGAAGCCAAATTCCAGCATGACTCTATGGTCGAAAAAATAGAATGTGATTTCAACGACAAGCGCAGATGGAGTTTCAGCATTGAATCTAGACCAGGGACAATGTCAAAGATGACTAACCATCTATTTTTTAGCTACTATGTAAATATCTATGTAAATCGAGCAAAGCGAATATCAGACGTATTCTGATAAAATAGAATACGCTGAAATAGTTTTGATATTTTGCTCGATTCCCTGTATTCATGCATGTCATTGTAAAGTAGAATCAAGACTTTGATTTATTTCCAATTTGTAATAGGGTGTGGCCACATATCTTATAAATATGCAGGCCACCCCTAAAAACGTGATCCCAGATTTCCCTTGTATATTTTTTGCTGCAAGTTTTAATAAATATTTTCTGAGTCATTTCTGGTTAAATCGACTAGCATCCGGTGAATGATTTAACATGGGTAGAACCTGCTGGAAGCGTGGGCCCACTCTCAACAACGTTCTTCCCTTTCCTTTCCCCTATTTTCTATTTTCTTTAATTTCATTTTATTTTTGTAGATTAATTTAAATTCTTGTTATTTTCCCCTATTTTTTGTAAATTCCAGCAATGTGCAGTTTTAATTTTTGAATGTAATTTAGGCATGTTTTCATAAACGTAGGATAGATTAGTGGTTTGGAAATCAAAATCAGAACTTCAACGAACACCAACACCCCCCAAACCATAAATCTGAGGGACTCATCTCTGTGGAGGAAATTATAAGCATATACTGTGCAAGGCTGCTCACAAGTCTACGAGCTACCCCGGGTTGACAAATTAAATGAGGCAGTGAACTTAAACGTAGAAAACTAACCAATGTTTTTTCCCAACAGATCCAATAGGGACCAACATAGATCAAAATCAAGATATTGTTGAAATAGAGTCAAAAGAAGAATATGTATCTCTTTATGAAACATTCCTAGTAGAAACCATTAAACAATTAACAACCTCTAGAAGAGGAGTAGAAGAAAACCTTTGAAAGTGAGGGTTCGACCTTTATTTATAGTTTGCATTAATTTGAAATATTTAAAAGAATAAGGAACATTACAAAGAAGTTGAAGTGCCAGATCAGCAAGATGTTGAGGTGGTAGCCTTCTATTTGATTCAAGAAAGAAGGAAATTGTGCAAACCTTTGATTTCCTACAACTTGTCTTCTGCAAGCTACTTGGCTCTCATGGCTCCCATTTGTATATCTATTTTATCTGAAATCAAGTTCATCTCTTATTCTTGTCGTGGCTATTCTACCATAGATATGTAACTGAATTGTCTTATGAATCTTGATCCCCTATCACTTCATTTTCTTGCTCATCAACTTTAGCTTAGAAACTGCTCGACTAGAGGTATGATATCTTATGTTGTATCAAATATTGTATTTATACATGCTTCAAGCCACTTTTGATCTAGATAATTGATCTGTTATCAAATGGCTAACATTAGCTCATCTATAATCTTGGTGCACTTCTAACCATTTTTGAAACACCTCATGGTCTAGAGCCTATCTTATATTTTCAATATTCATCCTCTGTGCTGTAGAACCATGTTGCTTCTTGAATCATGACGTAGGACAAGGGAGCTTTTATCCTCAAATATGTGCTTTAAAAAATTTTCTCTGGATCATGCAATGTGGAACCATGTTCTAAGCCACTCTTTTGATCTTCTAAATAACAACTTTGACCCTACTGATTATGATGTAAAACAATAGACTATAGCATGTGGTGTGGGACCATGCACTTAAGCACATGGTAGAGAATCATGTTATGGGCTACAATTCAAGTTATGAAATTAGGTAATTTTACCATGTTGTTTGTGGCATAGAACCATGCTCCAAGACATGTGATATGTAATCATGCAGTAGATCGTGTAGTGGAGAAGTATTTTTTGGCTCACGATTTGAATTATCAAACTTGATTGTTTAACCATGTTGACCATAGCATAGAACCATTTGGTAATGCGTGTAGTATAGATGTATGCATTGATCCACATGTTATGGAATCATACTATGAGCCATGATTTTAAAAGCTACATTGTCATCTTTGACTGTTCTAATCATGGTATAGAACCATGTTGTGGGTCACAAGGTGTAGAAACTTTATTGCAAGTCACTTTCTCCCTTTGTGCTTTGAGTTACGATTTGAAATATCTAAAGTGCATATTTTACTGAGTTGACCATGGTTTAGAGCATGCTGCACTAAGCCATTACCATGGTTTGGAGCACCTTTTGGGACTTAGAAAAAAATTGAAAAAGTTTTCTATGTGGTATTTTGGGCCTATAGGATTCTCCTTAGTACCTCCCTAGGATTGACCCTCATCCACTTAATAACACACTCATCGCTATGATTGGTCCCCTACTAGCTTATTTTACCCATCAACTACACTCTCTCCACCCATTTCTCCTTCCCTAGCTGCCTTAGTGTCCCCTCTAGCTATGGCATCTCTCTGAACCTGTTGGATTGTGAACCAAACATCATATTTAGGTGTGGTTCCTAAGTCCTCTATCTCTGGATATACCAATGCCTCATCGATCTCCTCCACCAAAGTTTTTTCTTATGGCCATGATATTTGAGTCTTTATAGTCCACAACCTATAGACAACTAGCTCCTCAGGAAAATCTTACCTCACTCCTAGTTGGTAGGTCACTCGTGATTACTAAAGTACTCATGCTTTATCTCATGTCTCCCCATCAAACATATGCCTTATCTCACCTACTTTAGATGCTCATCTTCCTCAATATTATCTAGTGCTCCCCTCCATGGTTTTCATGTTACTTGGCCTGGTTGCAATCCAATCTAGGAGTTTATGTAGTGCTCTAGGTCACCTTGCTAGGGGTGGCTCTTTCCCTACTCTTGCTCATGTATCCATCACATGGCATAGGAAATCTTCCTATCTACCATGTCCCTCAGCATATCCTATGGCAATCCATGTGGTTGATCAATATTGAAGTGCTTCCAACCCAAACCTGAAGTAGGAAGTTGCACCCTAGGCCCTATCGATGTTTCTCCTGGATCTCATATAACTCTATGTAGAGCTATGCCAATAAAGTGGGGCCCTGTTGAGTTGTAATTTTTCCCAATTACAAAACCACACTCACACTTACAATTTTGATCACAAAACCCTCTCTTGCAAAGAAGTTAAGAATAAAAAACAACTTCTCCAAGGTTCTACTATATAAGCATTGCACGTGTATTTGTAATATTGTGAAAATGTATCAAATAAGTTCTAGGAATACCTTAGTGATTGCAAGTAGTTAACAAGGGGCCTGTGTTGGTTTATTTTATTATGCTATGCTATTGATTTTTCATGAAACTTAAAGGAAAAGCAAAAATATGATTGGCCCTCATATGACCACGATGTAAAGCCTTAGTTCCTTTTATCTTGAAGAATTTTAGGTAGATTTTATCTTCTTGTTGTTAAGCAGATTTTAGATAAGTTTTATCTTCCTTAAACCCTGCTTTGAACATGAAAATAAAGATTAAAATCTATCTCTAAATGTGAATGTGAAATGAAGATTGAATTCCTTTAATTATTGTTTGATGAATGAAAAGGAAACAAATATGCATGACTAACTATAAATGTAATGGCCTTAAAATGTCATTATAAATTACCCCTCTTTAATGAAATCATAATTTTCATAAAGAAGAAATAATTTATTGCTTTAAAAATAATAGCCTTTGATATAATATATAAATTACCTCTCTTTAATGAAATCAGATTTTTTATAAAGAGAAGACAATTTATTGCTCAAAAAATGATGGCCTACGGAATGCCATATAAATTACCCCTCTTTGATGAAATTGCAATTTTCATAAAGGGAGATTCATTTGTTGCTTGCAAAACAAACATGCAAAGCTTAAAAATCTGATTTATCTTCAAAATATGAAATAATGTAAAATTTTGAAATTATAAAACCCTTATAAAATAACAACTTTAAATAATATATATATAATTTCAAAATGGCTTCAGAATGGGATTGAAATTATTTCATATGAAATATTGAAGCTCATTCTTCACACCCATGCATTTATTTTTAGAATTTTAATTTTTTTCGATTTTTATTTTAATCACCGAAGTTTTAAAAAAATTGCAAAAGGAAGAGTTAGAAAAATAAATATAAAAATATGGAAAACAAAACAGAAAATTGAAAACGTAAACATGCAATAATGCCACCCTACACAACAAAACTGGAGATGGTGAGAAATTTCAAAAGGGTAACTTGACCTAATCAAACCTACAAAAACACAATTTGAGTTAGACCAAGTGCTAGCCTCTAAGGAAAATAAATGAAATCTACACCCATAGATCTTCACATAGTGCAACCTTTTTACAGTATTAAACACCAGATAGAAATCCAGGAAAGCATAGAGAAATATTGATAGTAAAACAAAACTACCCACTAAAATTTTCTCCTCCAATATTGCTCACAAAGTGCAAGTTTCTGGATTCTTTGCATTAAAAATAATATTCAGTTTTACAAAAAGCATTTCCAACTTTCCCTAAAAAAATATCCAGCATTTTACCTCCAAGAAGGTCTAGCCCCCGACATTGGACAAGCTTCCAGCCCTTGTTCCTTCCCTCACATCACATTTTAAAATCATGGAGAACACTCTTGTTTGGTTTCCAAATATTTCCACTTCCTTTTCTTTGTTTTTCCTCATTTTGCTTCCTTAATCAATCATTTTTGTAAATGCCCCTTTGAATTCAACATTTACCTTCTTTACTTCTTAATTTTAATTGCAATGCTCTCAGGTTCTACCTTATCAAGCATTACAAAATAGGAGGGCATGATTAAAAAAAACGTCCCCCCACCTTGTGGTTGCACCTTCCACTCTAGTGGCTAACTATATGCTGCGTAGGAGTACATAGGATGTACCCCCTAATGGGAGAAGGACACTTCCAACATCGTCAATTGACGATTCTACGGATAGTATGTAATGACACATTTGATCTAGCTCGCCTGGATTGATAGGTTCTTTTAAATTTTATCACTCTTGATTAATCATACACATAACCCCTAACCCAAGTGACTTGTTTGCATTTATTGGATATTCTTCGTGTTTGTTACGTGTGCCTGCTTGGTAATCATCACATTTTCTATGTGTACCTGCTTGGTAATCATTGGATTCTTCGACTGAGGAAACTAACACTATATCGTGCATTCCCATGACTATCGTAATGCTACTCTCAATTCTCACTCTTAGAATATTATTTTTGTGCATCATTCAGCATGCATTGAGAATGAGTATCCATCAAATAATTATTGTCTAGTCCCTAGTATTTATTTGGAAAAACTGGTACTTCATGGGTAGTGTTTGATATGAGCCTGGTAGCATCACTTTATCCTTCTACTGAATGATGGCCACATGCCACTCGTGCTACAATCGAGTTGTGTGTGATGTGAATTTCTCATGTACCCAACTCAACCATTGACCTGTTCTACATTACATCCACTGCATTTTTCATATTTAAACATCTTGGAGTTGTTCATTGGGCCTGTAATATCTTACCCATAGATCCTCATTCGGTATTCAGTGCTAGATTTTTTGTACACGCACCATTTTCAAACATATCCACACTAGAATTTTGCCACATCCTTCATCATATGGTGACCTTCATCCTAATCATCTAGCTCTAGAATTGCGTTTACCCTATCATGCCACTGCCATAGAACCAATATCCGTCATATCTCTACATGATTGAGTATTTGTAAGCCTCATTTATCCACATCATTTGAATCAAATGATCATCAACTCTATTATCCATTTCATCCTAGTCCTCCTTGAAACACGTGCTAAGCTCCACATCGTCAAGTCCATGGTATCCATGTATGCACGTATGTCATCCAATCATACCTTCCCAATTGTCTCTACATGTTGTTTATCCAAGTTCACGTTGTTCATTGTTGGATCCCATGTGGGTATGACATCAAGATTCTAGTTCAAAGTCCCTCTCATCCTCCTCACGGTATGTCCACCTCAGATTTAGCAGTGTGACGATACCACCATCCAAGAGCCCACATCCCTATCACTAAAATTCATGCCCAAGACCACCGAGACACATTCCCTCTTCAATGTGCACTGCCACATCATCTGATAGGTGATTTGGCCATCAGCTTCACCTAAACTCTTCGCTCGCTGTGCTTAGGTCTGTCATTGCTCCATTTACATCCAGATGATTGTGGATCGTCTAAATTTGCATCAAAGAGAAGACATATTAAGATATATTAAAATGAACTCTGAGATAATAAAACAAATATAATGAAAGGCTCTCATAAAACACAATTACAAATGGCCATACAGCCAATATGGACTATTAAAATAATTAAAATCTAAAAATAAAATATTGAAATAAACAAAAAGGCCTAGTAATAAAATATAAGTGTATATATTTATTATTTCCTTTTATTATATATATATATATATATATATATATATATATTATTTTTCTTTTTCTTTTTATTTTTTTATATTTTATTTTCTTATATATATATATATATATATATATATATATATATATATATATATATATTCTAATTTCAAATCAAACCATTTTAACTATTAAACTTTAAATTTAACATATAAAGTTTAAAACACAAAATTAAATCCAAATTCAAACCCAAAATACTAACCAAACTTTTCCAAAATATAAGATCCTTTAAGCAAAACTGAAAAGAAACATTAACCCAAAACAGACTACAAAGCAATCACAATGATATGGATTTGTGGAAGCTATCACCCAAAGAATACCAAAAGCCTCAACAAAATAGAATTTTAAGGTGGGTCCCCAATTTTGGGGTAAGTTGTATGACAGTCACAACAGGCCCCATACCATGATCTATGACCACTCCACCAAGTCTTGGACAAGGCCCAATAGGTTCCAAGGGAACCTACTACTAGAATAATTAGGTAAAATAAAATTAGACATGAGTGTTATCAACACTACATGTTTAGCCACCAACAACTTTGTATGATAACCAACCTCAACATAGATGTTGCTGCTATCAAAATTGTATTCAACTCGTCTCCACTGCTCTATAGACTCATCATTATTTAGAACTACAACATGAGCCTTCTTATAACGGTTCATGAAGTGGTTTCAGGCTCTAATAATCTAATAAAATAAACAACAATCAATCAAAAATTCCAAATAAAAAAAACAAACAAAAACACCATGCGATCATCTCTTGTCGATATGGCCCCCAAACATAATTTTCTTGACATGAAATGATCATGGCATGATATTCTCTTAATTGGAGATGATCCCCAAAAAAAACCATATCAAGTGATATGGTCACAAAATGGAACTATCTCAACTTGAGAAAGTCTTCAAATACATTCATAAAAGCAAAAAAAAACTAAAAAACTAAAAATAAAAGCACACAAAAAGGGGAAAATGCATTAACAATTTAACTACCCATAACCTACCCACTTTTTTATTTTCCTAACTACCCATTTCATCCACCCCACACCGTTCATTTCCATTTAATTTATTTTGGTTCATTTTACTTTCTAAAATAAAATTTTGGATTTTCATCCTTACCTTTCTTTCATCGGCTCCTCCACTCATTGAGGCATTGTATGGTTTCATTGTAGTGATAGGTGAGTGTTTTTGCAGAACTTTGCTTCATAAATTGATCTCTCCTCATTATTATCTCACTTATTTCTCATCTCACATGATGAAAATGACTTTTTTTAGATTTTTTGCTAATATAATTTTCAGCGACCAAGACCATCTAAGACAATTGCGTGGTGCCACGTGGCTGTTTAGGATGGTCACAATTTTGTAAAAAAAAAACTAATGAAATAAAATCATCTATGATTGATATGGTCTCAAAGTGGCACTTTTTCAAAAGCAACCATACTAACAGTCTTATTCTTGTGAAGTGTCTCATCGCTATCATCAATTTTTCTTCTCCTCCATCGACTCGTCGGTTGAGATGGTAGTCAATAACTACAAAATTTACATTTCAAAATCAAGTCAACAATAAAACACTCAAAAATAGAAATTGTGTTCATTCAAGAATCATTTTCAAAGACTATCATAAGCCCTTTTTGTTGGGGCAAACAACAAGGAAAATTTAAACCAAAAAAACACTTGGTATGCCTAAAACCTAAAGAGTAAACTCAAGCTTGTCTACCTACATCTAAAGGGTTACCAAGATCAAATCAAGTTCATTAATGTGTTGGAAGAAATGATTCAAATATGTGCACCCTTTTTATGATTGGAACATCTCATGTTGATTTTTCAACTTAACATCATCCATCATCAACTCAACCATTTTAGATCATTTATTTTTACTGCACATTGTGCTTAGGCACAAAGTGTTCCAAAAATGGGCATATGTAGACACCTAAAATATGTAATCACAAGGAGACTTTTACCAAGATAAAATCAAGTTCATTAATGTGTTGGAAGCAATGATTCAAATATGTGCACCCTTTTTATGATTGGAACATCTCATGTTGATTTTTCAACTTAACATCATCCATCATCAACTCAACCATTTTAGATCATTTATTTTTACTGCACATTGTGCTTAGGCACAAAGTGTTCCAAAAAGAGGCATATGTAGACACCTAAAATATTGTATCTAGATGGTCTCCAAGTTAGGACCATCTAGATACAATATGGTCATGCATGCATGAATTTAAATAGGAATAATTAGGCAATGGGACTACTTGTTAGTGTGGCAACTAATTTTTCACTGTGCCTAATGACTTGCAGTCATTCGTACCACCTGCAAATTGGAAATTAGGCTACCTCTAATTGCCACTTGCCACTTTGGATTTATGCCAAGAAGGCTATAAAATGGAGGATTTCCCCCTCCATTTATGCATCTTATTTCAAACTCTCTTGCAATAAAGTTCTACCCAATACTACCATGTTGTTGGATTGCTACATGAGCTTCGAAGCCACCTTCCATTATATTGTTTGAATTAACCCCACTGCTCTAGATCATCTGAATTAGCAAGCTCGCATCCCCATTCATGAAATAATTTGTTGATAAAAAACCCTTGGATAACCCCCAACATTGTCGAACCTCGTTTTAAATAGTTACAAGTTTGCAAAAATGATCATCTTGCCCTAATATGGTCCACATACAGAGATTGTCTCACTCAAGATGATCTTGTTTAGGTGATTGATTTTCACATTATTGTTTATGTTAGCTTAGATTTACATACTGCATATTCCTTTCAGCATTATATTATTTTATTTATGTATGTCATTTTGCTACATTTGCATAAAATTTTATTTTTATCACATGCATGCATCCTTTTTCTAGTTCATTTTATTTTATGATCAATATGGGTCCAACCTTGGTGGACCCTACAAATGCTATTGATCTCTCTTTTATTTCATTGCATGCAAGCTACAGGATCAAGTAGTGAAAAAATTTCAGATTCCACTCTCACATGGTGGTTGTTGAAAACCCGCTCTCCAAAAATTATTGCTAGCGCAAGAACATTTTAGAGTGCACCTAAGAAAACTTTATCCGATGAAAAAGGATATCATGATCCTTATTGTAATATTGTATCATCAATAAAATCCCTAAAAGGGATTCATTGTAACACATTTTAAAAGATATCAATACAATTTAATATAGCTATATTTGTTTACAATTGGTTTCTTTTGCATTGTGATTGTATCTTATTTCATTTATTTTATCTATTTATGGTGCATGTTTTCACGCTTTCAACTTGAACCTTGAAACTACCCAAAATGTGTTATAGAAGTGATGGTGGAGGTTTTATATAAACTACATCATATGGTTTCATCTTAGTGGATGAGTTGTAGGAAGTATTATACCACCACACACTTAAAGAAATCCATTTGACCTAATGAGTTGGTTGCTTAAATGTAACACAACAAAGATATTGTTTTAAGCAATTGTTGACAATTTTAGTTTGTCTATCGGTCTAGGGATGGTGTGCTAAGATCATCTTAATTTGTGTGTCATGTAGCTTGAATGGTTCCTATAAAATATAACTAATGAACATGGGATCACAACTATATACAATAGACTAAGGTATACCATGAAGGCAAAAATTAGAATCAAGGAATATTTAGAAACAATTGAGTCCTTGTAAGGGTGGGCTAGAGAACAAAAAGGAGCATACTTAGAGATATGATCCACCACTATGAGAATGATTTTTTTTCTTCTATAATTTGATATACATTCAATAAAAACTATAGAATATCCATCTAAAGGCCTTCAACATAAAAAGAGTTTATATAATTCCCTATGTATGAATATTTTTACACTTAACATGTTGACAAGTGTCACATTCTACAATAAATATATTAATATAATTTTTCTTGCCTACTTAGAAAAATATGTATTTAGACTATTCATATGTCTTTAAGAAGCCTTAATATCATACACTTAGAGAAGCATGCATTTCTAATAGTATAGACTCATGGAGTGGTAAATTTTTAGGTATAACAAGGTAACCCTAGTATTGCAGATCTTGTCTGTCCCATGTATATATTGGGAAAGAGTCAAGATTAGTTTGAATTTGATTTAATGATTGCAAGGTGGAATCTTGGATCACTTATTAAATTCAATGGGTCCATTGAGGAAGCATATTAGAGGTGGGACATAACATACCCTAATTCTCATATTGGTGGGATAGTGCATTGACAACTACATTTTTCTTTTCCTTCTTATAAATGATTTCATAGTTATAACCCAATAGTTTGGTAACCCATTTTTGTTTTTGGGTGTAGATACACGCTATTAAAGAATGTTCTTAAGGTTATGGTGGTATATTTTAAGGGAAAATGTTGCCCAATAATATAAGGCCTCCATTGGCTGAAAACATGTAAGATCACCATCATTTCCTTCTCATAATTCAATTTTCCTAGGTTTTTGTCTAATAGTGCCTTACTAGTGAAGACCAATGGTTGTCATTCTTGCATAAGCACTACACCAATTCCACTTTTAGAGGGATAACTTTCAAACATAAATTACTTGGAGAAATTAGGTATAGTTAGCATGGGAGTAGAGAGCATATCTTGTTTAAGTCATATAAAGGCATGTTCGATAGGTTTTGACCATAAAAATGAGTTCTTATGCAACATAGACATCAAAGGGAATGCAATATTTCGATAATAATGGATAAATTTTTGATAATAGGTATTTAGGCCTAGGAAATCCCAATACTTTTAAGAGTGTGTGGTTCTGGCTATTCTTTTATGGACACCTTTACCCATTCCCCTAAAACTATATGGCCTAGGTATCCCACTTTCTATATCCCAAAAGAACATTTGGATCATTTGGCACATATTTGATTATCAACCAAGATTTTGTTTTAAAGAATTTTAAAAATATATATATATATATCAAAACAATATTATTTACAAGTTGGAATGAGACTTCTCCCAACCTTACCCAACAAGAGCACCCATTTCCTCTTAACTTTCCAACAAACTTCCATAACTCTAAAAACAAGATCCTAATAAATAACCACTTTTGGTTACAACACTAAAAGGAGATCTACATTGGAGCCAAATATCCTAAATCATATGTCCACAATAACTATCCAAATTAGCTAAAAATTGGATTTATTCACCAACTTACCTAATCCTCTTATCCTTAATAGCCATTCCACTATGCTAGTGGACACCTACCTCCTTCTTAGTACCTATATTAGCTAGAATATCTACCAATTTATTGATAACTCTACCCATATAAATCAGAATCGCATCATCCAATTCCATCCACAACTCCTTAATTTGGGTGATAAAAATCCTCAACCTCTACATCTCTAAAGCAAATTTCCTCATGCAATTCACAGCTCCTACCAATATTTGAGAGTTTGATTCTATGATTATCCTCATATAACCTTGTTTTACCACCTAGACAAAAGCAGATTTGATAGCTACAGATTCTACTTCATTATTTGTGGCCTTGCCCAGGTCCTATAGTTTTCAGTAGAGCACTATTCGAACATGATTTCTATAGACCACTCCAACTCCAACTCTACCTAGATTTTATTTTATATTTCCATCAATATTAATTTTAATCCAACCTTTCAAGTTTTTTTTTTAACTAGCTCTATCCTACCCCTCCTACACTTCGACTTACTTTTGCATCATCCCTATATCATTCTAAGTTTTCTCTTTAGCATACACTAACATTGTTTCCATAAATTTGCTCCAAATTACCTGTTAGATACCATCCAAGTATGAAAAGGTTTCTCTAAAAAATTATCATTTCTCTCCAACCACACTTACCACCAAATAAATTTTAATCCAAGATTACACATGATACAAAGAGATTTAGATTAATTTTTGCTTCTCTTCCATATTTCTCAAATATTAATCTGATTCAAATCACCATTGGCTTAGATTTTATAAGCTTAAAAACATTACTTCTATATCTAGTGCATGAACAAGCACTCAAATATCAAGTGGTCATATGTTTCCTCACTTTTGTAGCATAAAACACATTGGGATGGATCAATTATTTTCCTACGTCTTAGATTATCAAAAGTAATAATTCCACTATGCATGAACTACCAGGAAAAGAAGTTTACTTTTGGCCAACCCTTGGACTTACAAATATTTCTCCAATCCTCAACTTGATATGCATGAGAAGGAGGTTCTAGAAGGATATTTTCATATCCATCCTTCACTGTGTAGACTTCAAGGCTCCCATGGCCCCAATTTAATTCATCCTCTTTATATCTACCTATGATAAATCATTCTATCAAGATTTTAGTCATGATGGGCATCAATTTCAAAGGGATTGGAATTGGCCACTCGTCCAAATTCTTAAACTGATTAAACCTATAATCCATTAATTAATTGGTATTGAAATAACTTTCAATATTTACCCAACCCTTGTTTTCCATGGCTATTTTTACTGGTTGTAGTTTCAAGAATTCAACAATGATAGGTAGGTATTGATCCGATGAATCTATCCAAAATCATTCCTTCTCTGCTCTTCCCACTTTCCAAAATAATTCATCTTTCACTACATGAGATCCTAAATTTAAAGCTTTCTAAAGGAAAATGACTCACATCATTCGAGTTCACCTATCCCAAATATTTACTAGTTATAACTCTACTATATAAAGAAGTTGGTTGGAAGACCCACCTCCAGTAAAGATTTCTACATAAATATTTATTATTTAGCTCTGATCTCCTCAGTCCCAAACCTTCCTTTACATTAGGCTAGATTACTTTCTCCCAACCTACTAATACCCATTTCCAACATACTAATTCCTCCCCATAAAAATAATTTAGTCATCTTTTCCAACTCTTTCCATATGGTATGTGGGGCAACAAGGATACAAAATTTATAAATTGGCATGGTCTAAATGATTGACTACAAAAAATTAATCTACCCCCAAAGGTTAACCATTTGTGAGACCAATGGTTAATTATTTCTTTGATATAGTCCAAAATATTCCTCTAGATAGTTATCTTCAATTTTTTTAAATATAAAGGGACCCCGAAATAGACCATTGGGAGATAATCCCTCATGAATCACAATATCTCTAAAATTTTATCCTAAAGCATTTGATCAAGATTAAAGAAGACCATTTTGGATTTCTTATCATTGACAACTTAGTTTGTGGCCCTACGGTAAACATTAAGAGTATCTCTAATTATTCTTACTTCCTTAAGGTTGGTCATCCCATCACTCATGTGTCATTCACAAAATATAGGTGATTCAAACCCTCCTTACCCACCTTGATACCTATTAGTAAACCTTGTTCTCTTCTCCTTAATATGATTCTACCCAAGATTTTAGTGAATATGAGAAAAATATGAGGGTAACAAGGTTATCCCTAATGGATTTCTTGAGTGTCTATAAATGTTTGTGAGAGAAGACCTTTGATTAACACTAAGTATGTAGAGATGTAGTGATGCACCTTGCCGAAGCCATAACTTGTGAATCGTACGCCTGTTTGCCTTGAAATTTAATAGGTGGTTCCGCATGCATGTTCTGCATCAGGTTCATCTCTAATGTGCCTGACCCTCCAATAAACATACATTCAGGACCTAAATCCTCCATCTAGTGTCCAAAAATTAGCTTTTAGAATAGGTTTTTTGGGTTTTTTTGAATGTTAGAATTTTATTATCTTTTGTTATACCTTAAGTTGAGACCTAATATTTTAAAGTAAGGTTCATTATTGTAAGAGGGATGTGTGCACCGAATTTTGGCGCAATCCAAATCATTTCTATTTTTAGCAATTTTTAGAAAAAATATATGTTTTTAGGGTTTCTTTGATTTTCGGTGGCTATATGATGGATTGTATTCTTTTGGATAAGGGGTGTGAATTCAGGAATGAGAATAATATCGATTTGCAGGTTTTTTCCATTTTATTGCATTTGTGTTATGTGATTGTAGTCCATTTTTTTGGTCTCTTATAGTTGAGTTTACACCATGTAGCTCATGACCCATTCTATTTAATCCAAAGATAAGTCAAAGGATGTCATCATCCTTGAGTATAAGCTCTACTCCACCCTATCATAATACTTTAACATCCAATATTATGAGCATTCCTCTATTGCTAGAATTTTGCATTGAGTGGATTGTCTCTTGAGCTAGAACCACACCATTCAAGATCTTCCTACCCTCTATAGAATACCTTGCTTAAAGGAGATAATGTTATCGAGGAGAAGTTTAAGCCACTCAAACATTACCTTCATTATTATTTTGCAAATGACATTGCATAAGGTAATAGATATATAATCTGAATTATGCACCCCCTCCCCTTTCAAAATTAAGGCAATGAATGTCCAATTTAATGCTTTAAGCATTCTTTTACTACCTCTAGACTCCTTTGTAATAGTCATTACATTCTCATACAAGCTATCCCAAAGGGTCTAAAAAAACTCTATTGGAAAGCCATATAGACCTAGAGTTTTTTTTGTACTCATTCCAAAGACTACCTTTTTTAGCTCCTCTCTATCAATGGGTTTAAGCAAGGCCTAATTTTTTTCTTAAAAGATGATAATGGGTATGAAAATAAGAACTTATTTATAAGCCTCTTTATCTTGCAACATACCTTAAACAATTTAGAAAATTAATTCATTGAATAAAAATGCATACTTGGGATCATATTAAAGGAGATCCCATTCTCATCTTGAAGAACTGCCATATTGTTCATTTGTCTCCTAGCACAAGTCGCCTAATGAAAAAAATTGGAGTTTCTATCACCTTCAAATAACCAAGTGGTTCTTGCTTTATATTTCTAGTAGATTTCCTTTTGGTTGTCAATGTTCTCAATCACTTTTAATTTATCATCCTCTTCTTTGAGTTGCTCTATATTTGTTTCTTCCCTAAATATTTTTTGTACCTCATCCCATTTGACCACCAACGAAGCTCTTTCGGCCTAGAAGTCTAACTTGTTAGCTCACCTCCATTGTTTTAGTCTATCCTTGATATAATAAAGCTACTTATGGAATATAAACATTGTTGTTCCATATTTTGGTTGTCTCCCTTTCCACTACTATGGTATTTTCTTCCAAAGTTTCTCCTTTTGTAACCAAACCTTTTCAAATTTGAACAATTTATGGTGTTGCCCTATCTTGATCTCCACTCCAACAAAATGGGGAAGTGATTCAAGACCAAACCCTCTAAAATATGAAATTTTAGATTCCATATCATAAATAGATCCTCTAAAACAAAAAAAAATTCTAACTTCACCTTATTTATATATGGCTCCCTCTTATTATTCCAATTATAGTTGGTTCTAGGATATTTAATATCCATCAAGTGTAATGCATGGACCTAGAAAATCATAAGTCAATCCCCTAAGTCCAAAAATTGGAGTTCCCCCTTCCTAATCTATGGATGATAATTTAGCATTAAAATTTCTAGAAAACATCTAGTCTAACTCCTCCCTTAATACTCTTATATTATGTACTACTTTCCATTAACGAATATTACCATCTAGGTTTTGAGCCCCATAGAAATTTGTGATTGAAACATGCTCAATTATCACATTGTTATTAAAAATGGATCTGAGGACACCCCTCCAAGATTTATTTTCTATTATTTTCCATTCAATATAGTTCCAAAAGGTAACTATACCCCTTGAGACCCCTTGGGTAGCCACTTCCATATGACTAACACCCCTCCAAATTCTATTTACTATTTTATAAATAAAATCCATCAATATTTTTGTCTCTGGGATAAGCAAAAAAATTGTTTTACTTTTCTCTCTGATGGATTATATTGTTTAAACCCCCAATATCCCATGATTGTATAATCACTAGTTACCTTGAGACCAATAAGAGTCTATTTTCCTTATTGATGCCCCAATGACTAGTTTGTCTTCTTGAGATGCTATCAATTCCTTATTTTATTTTATACCCACTCTCTAAGAGCTAATATTCTCTGATATCTTTTCCACTTGGATGACCCATAGAGTTGTATATTATTTGTTCTTTTCTACCACACCCATGATGATATCCTTTACTATCGACTACTCCTAGTTATGGACTATCAATACCCTTACAATATATGGTTGTGGTAAATCATTGCACTCTATTACATACTCTAGGATAGGAGAAGATGAAAGAGGGACTTGAACATGACTATTATTATTTTTATTATTACCATCCACTCCTTCCATGAGTTATTCCTTCTCCACTAGTGTCTTAAAGATATCATATCTATTTGAGGGCTTGTATTGGGTTTGTTCTTTACCATATTTTTTCTTTTGTCTTCACCTTCTTTTGGGCTACTCAAAACCATCTCCCTATACTTCTCCCTAAAAAATGTTGGCTACTTCTTTACTGAATATAGACTTACCCTTCTTAGGAAGATTTGAAATTCTCAAAGAAGCCCCAATTTTTGTGATCATATTTTTTGGGTAAGATTGAGCCAAATGCTTGTATTTAGCGTAAAATATACATGTAAAGGGTAGTGTTGCATAATCTAGTTGTTGAATTTAAGATAGAATTTCAAGTTTGAGTTCCACCTCTACCAGTGAAGGCTAGATGAGATTAATTTAAATGCATAATATATCATAAAATGGTTGTGTTTTCTTCCGTTGTCTCTCTAGAGACACCTATCTTCCAAGGAAATTATTTATGATTTTTAATACCTACTCACTCTAGAACTCCATTGGGAGTGCATACAATCAGACTCAAATTGGAACAATAGTGGGTTCAATTAAGAGATCAAATCCCACTCTCCATGGCTAAACAAATAATATTGTCAAGCCATGATTCCTCTTTTCTGATTTGAATTCCTTATTTCTATCAGGAAGTGAGGAAAAACTAACAATAAAATATCCATTACTAATAAACCACAAAGAATACTCATCAAGAGGCTCCTAGTTCTACCAAACCCATGAATGTAAAAAATTTAGGGTAGGGTGAATACCCATGAATTTATAGATCAGGTCATAATTAGATCTATATAAGAGGGTTTCTTCTACTATACTATGCTCAATGATAATATTTGGTCTTGATTCTAACTATGTAAATCATCCATTGACTCTTTGAGATGTTGATCTTTTCTAGTAGCCACAAAGAGCATTTTTAGCATAGTTTTGTATGATTCTTCAATCTTTGTTAGAAAAATTTCCTTCAACAAATCTATAAATGAACTCTATCTAAGAGAGGATCTATAAGCACCCCCATCAGGCCCTCCTAGGATAGTATTATTGTCTTAAATTCTATAGCAACCAAAAAATGCAATGTCTACTCGACTGATGTCCTAGTTTTCCCTTTGAGATTTGATTCCTCCCCTTTGCAAAAATCAAAATCAATAAATAAAAATAATTTTATTCAATTATAAACCAAGAGTTTCATTATTTAGTCTAAATGTTGAAAATTTTCTATTCATGTATGAATAAAAATCTAAATATCATGAAAAAGCACCAAAATAAAATTATGTAGAAATCACCAAGAGATTGATTTTATGAGACTTTGAAAAGTGGATGATATATTGGTAAGATTGAATGGCATGACAAGGAATTATTAATGGCCTTAATGAGTGCAGAATGTTGTCTATGAAATATCTTCTTCTCATGATAACCTAAATGAAGATTCAATTTTTAGAAGTGAGCACCATGGAGTTCATCTTGTAACTCATCAATGATGGAAATGGAACCATGATGGTAATTTTGTTGAGTTATTAGAAATCCACATAAATACTAAGAAGCATATTTATTATAAACAAAAGTATTAGAGAAGAATATGGTCTGATGCTCGATTGAATAACCCTTGCTTTTAATAACTTTTGCACCGTATTTTCAATTTTAGTCTTTTTCAATATGGGTATTAGTATGGCCAAATTTTTGGCTTCCTAGGACAAGCTCAATGGCATAATCATGGGTATGTCATGATGGTAACCCTTGTGGTTCAACAAATGCAACTACATTATTATCCATAATTTCTTGTAATTCAATTGGTTGAGCTATATCATTGGTATTTAAGGCTTGTAGTTCAAACAGTTGTGCCCTCACCCCTTGAGACAATTTCTTCAAAAAAATTCAATTTGATGTTAGATGATTATTTGGGTAGGACCCATATTCATGCTATGAAGAGTGTATTGCTTCCTATGTTTGATGAATTATATCCAAATCTTAGAAAAGTCCCATACTATTAAGCCCAGGGTAAGAAACCATCGAGTTCCCACTATTATGTCACAAACCCCAAAGGAAGGGCAAACATATCCACCCTAAGGTTGTAGTTTCCTATCATCACATTTTACATTTTTATATTTTTATTTGTACGGTGGAGTACCCCATTGGAAACCATGACTTCACACAAATTGTAAGAGTATATTTAACAAATAATATTTTTAGCTACCCAAGGGTTAATAAAATTATGGGTATTACCTGAATCAATAAGTATTATGAGTCATTGGCCTTTAAAATGCCCTACCACTTTCATGGTCTAGGGAATAGAAATCCTAGCTAATACATATACTAAAATTTTAAGTGGTTTAGGTTTATTTTCTTCTCTATGGTCCTCCCCTTAGTCATGTGGTTCCCTCGTGGAAGGTTCACCCACATCGATTAAATATAGTTTCTATTATACATACTTATGGCCTAGGGAATATTTATCATCACAATCGTAACATAGTCCCTATGTCCTACAAGCCTTCATTTCTTCTTGGATGATATGTTTGATTTGGAGTGGTTTGTTTCCTAAGTTTGATGATATCCAAGATGGAAATGAGGTTTGATCCTATAGAGGTTAAAAAGTATATCTTTATGATGCGAATTTATCTTCACTAAACCTAACCAATTCTAAAATTACCACCATGTTGTGCAGATTGAATATTTTACTTTAGCATGGATATCTTCCTTTAATCCACTAATGAAACAAATTTGGAAAAACTCAACACTAAATCCCCTAGTGGACTTTTTTTATCTTTCAAATTATATCTTGTAATCCTAGATAGATGTCATTTGTTTTAATTTTTTGAGGGCTCTAGTGAAATATACATACTCTTTAGGTCCAAAATGGGTGAATAATTTTATCTCAAATTTATCCCAAGCAAGTCACACATGCATATTCTCTAACCATTGGTACCATTAAACTATGTCCTATTCTAGTTGAAAGATGCAATTGGAAGCCCTTGATTATGGGAAGTAACATGAAGAGAAAATATTTTTTGGCTTGATACAACCAATTGATTGGGTCTTCTTCATAAATGTTTTGGGAATTCTAGCTTAGGTATTCTCTGAATTGTATTTAGAGGTAAGGTATTTCATGGTCTACCCTTGAAACTACCATCTTAATTCCCTTGTGGTTATCCTTATAGAACATCATATTTTTCATTTTGACCTATTAAATGACTCTTGATATCATCAATTTTATCTAATTTGTCTAGTTTAGAAAAATCCCAAAGTATTTATGACTAATGGTTTTCAATTTTTTCACCTAGTCGTCTAATTGCTTTAGCTCTTGGGTAGCTCTAGTACCACCATCCATTTAGTCACTTTAGGATCTCCAAAAAAGTTTATCATATTTATGTCAAACTTCTTGCCTCAACAAGAGGATTGGAATGAATTATAAAATAAAATGATGAATTTAAAATTTTTATATATTTTTTCTTACTATTAACTATAAACACCCAATTTTGACACACCTAGTGATCTTAACCCTAAGAAAAGACACCAGAAATCACCGCAAAAATCAATTAGATCAATCCAAGCAATCTAAACATTAAATAAATCTTTTACAAATTTTCCATTCACTATCATATTCGCCAGTGGAAAATTTTATCAAGTGTGGTAAATTTAAAAATAGTCATTTTTTAGTCATTTGACCAGTGAACTTGACCATTGGCCAAAATCACCAATTAGGTGTAAATTTTCCAATGGTGAATTTAAAATCCAATGGTAAATTTGTAAACATAAACAAAATGTTTGTGACATGAACTAAATGCATGTGGATTCCTTCATCCCACTACCTCATTTGATCATGCATGCTTTAATCTTGAATCAGGCCTACAAAATGTAAATGGTTATTATGCCATAATGGCATCTTGAACCTCATTTTCCCTCATCAATTTTCCCTCCAAAAATCTATGAATACAATCCTTGAGATGCGAATTTCAGAAAAACTCTCAATAGCATTACTCTACTAAAAAATTCTCTCTAGCTTCTCTCATTCTCATTCTCTCAATTTTGCCTTTGCAGCATTCTTCATCAAGCATTTGGGGCAAGTCAAGCAAGAAAAGTGGAATTAGATCAAAGATGTCAGATTGGTACAAGGAGGTCTTTCTAGGTAGTATACTCCCTAGATCCTATTTCTTTTTATCTCTTTGTTGTCATATTATGCATTTTCCCTTCATTTTGGCCTTGCTAACTTGGATTTTTTACTATTATAGCCATTAATATTTGTCTCTCTTATTTGTTTTGCTTTCTAACCTCTATTTTCAGCTCTCTAGTAGTTATTTTATCTCTTCATTATCTTATTTACAATAAGTTTTATCTATATACTAATTTCTAATCACTTACAAGCTCATTTCTTATTATTTTGCATGTTAGATCTTTATTTTATCTCATTTTGAGCATTTAACTTCTAATCATATTCATGTTGTACATATTTTATGTTTGTTCTATTATAGGCTTGTATATATTCTAGTTATCTCTTATGATCACATTCATCTTACTTGCAGACTTATATGTTCATTAGTTGTTTAGTTTCACATTCTCATGCTCTTATCATTAAGCTTGGTTGCACTTTCATATTATATTTCATTTTCAAATCTTCTATGCTTATTTTAATCCCATGCTAACATCATTACAGGTATAACAATATTTTACTTATCTTGTCATAACATCTACTTTGCATTGCATACTTTATAGTATCTCTTATAGCTCAAAGCATCATAAAATATTTATTGTAGAATTCCTCAAGTTTTAATAGCATCATATTAACTTTTTTCTTCTATAATATCCATTAAATAGCATTCTACTTATCATATCATAGGATTAATAAGCTTTTATAGTTCTCTTATCTTAATAAGCTTTTATAGTTCTCTTATCATGTTTTGTAAGCATTTTAGGGTATTTTCATGATATTTATGTATTCATAGATCCTCCTTTGAGAGGTTATAAGAAAAAAAATTCTATTTCTTATTCAAATTAGATATATTCAACTTACCTTACAAGTTTTTGGAAATTTTCAATTCATTTTCCAAAAAAATTTAAATCCCCAAATAGCAAGCCCTAGGGATTGAGGTTTTCAACCCCTTTCTTTGATTTTGGACCAGTTGGACCCAATTCACCAAAATATTTCTCTAAAATATCATACATTCTCCATAATAGTTAAAATTCACCATATCCTATGACAACTAGTAATTTTGACTCTCTGGTTTTACATAGTCTAAATTCGCCAAACCTTATAAAATTTGCTAGTGGTTAATTTGCACGCTTATGGCAAATTTGACACTTCAAATCTTGCTTCTAAATCCAAGTTTTATTTCAATTTTCTTATATCAAAGGAGGTTTTATAAATTTTTAATATATAAAATCAACTCATTGCATTTAGACAAACCGCCAAAAACAAACCTACCTAACTTTTTTTGCCTCAAATCTTGCAGGTGTCAAATTTGCCAACATTTTCAAATTCACCAATGGTAAATTTGTTCACTTGTGAATTTTTTTAGCATAGAAAATAGGTACATCTATCTTTTTAAATCTATGTTTACTACTTTCTTACTATTTTTGATTTTGTGTCTTTGACTCTATAATTTTGTTTGCCTAAAATCACACTTATTTTGGGAAATCAAGGGATCCTTTAGGATAGTTAAATTTATTTTACAAAATATAAATAGGAAATAAATCAAAGTCATTTAGCTACATTTTAGGCTACTTTGGTTGATGCATAATCCCTTTGTTTTCCATGGAAAAGAAAAATATCTTCTAACATAGTTTATAATTCAAACTTGAAGAGTATGCTAGGCTAGAAAAATTGTTTTCTTGCATTATTGTTTGATTGCATCTAGCATACAACTTAGGTGATCATCCCTTTAAGTTTAATAAATTTTATCTTGAAAAGGATATTATAGAGACAAATACTTAGGTGTTCGTTGAATTAATCCATAAAAAATCGCATGAGCTTGGACATAACATAGAAAGTTAAGCATAAACTTGGAGGTAGAGCCTACTTGCATGAAGATCAATATTTAGGGTCTCTATTAGAAAGAGGCCTTTACAGGTAAGAAAGGGTCCCAATGGTTCCCCTTGCATGTGTATGAGGTTTTGAATCAATATTAATAATTTATTACTCCATCAATAGACTATTGACAACTAACTACTCTAATTGTTAGATTGGTTATTCTCTATACTATCAAATTAACTGATAATTGATTTCTTTGATGACTTACAATTGACTACTCTAACTATAATATTTGTACTATCAATTTGTATATTCTTTATACTATCACACTAGATATTCTATACACTATCAAACTATGATTGGATTAGTCTCTTCTACAGTATGCTCAAATATAGTTTTAGTTTTGATTGGAAAAGGACTTAAATAAAGGTTATAATAGGGATAACTTAAGCCAAGGAGTGTCTAATTTCATGGGTTCTCTGATATACAATCATATTTGTGATAAGTAGCCAACCCAATATTTTGTTGCTTTAAATATGAAGGATTCCAACATACCTGTAGCCACATTATCCCTTGAAAAGGATTGAAAATCCAACTAACTTCATATTATTTACAAACTCATTATATAGGCACTAATGGCCCAAAATACATAACCAAACCCATCAAATCATGGATTTGATCCAATATTCTTAACCATAAGCTAAAAAAGTGCAAGGGAGAATGCACGTAACTTCTAAGTTAAGAGAAAAGGAATAATGCTAACTAGAAGATTCATTTTAGCTATCTTGAAGTACACACTTCCTACTTTGAGTTCACACTTACTAACTAACACTCTAAATGACAACTAGAAGATAACTAGTGCCCACAAGTGCATGTGAGTAGACTCACTTACAATTATTAATTTGCAAGAAATAAACTATGCAAACCTAACTAGGAACTACTAGAGGGGTCATATGAAGGATCAAACATCAATCCTCATCATCCCTTTTCAAGGATGCTATGAGAGTAGATTCCTAGAGCTAATCACTTACTAGTGCACCACAAAACTAAAACAACCAATTTCTTCCTATGGGTGAAGGCTTCACCTATTATTATGGGGTAACCCTATATACTCAAGGGTATATAGGAGCTCCCAACTGTATACGAGTGTTGCCTCAGGCCTAGTTGTTGGAGTTTGAGCATCCTCACTTAACTAGATGCTTTATGGGAAATCTAGTTTAGCCAAAAAAGATAGCTTCATGATATTTTAAAACCACAGGCACAAGATTTCTAACCTAATCCTATAAAAGTAGGAAAAAATATGTTTTCTTTGGAAAGATACTTTAATAGAGAAAAATAAATAAAAAATAAAAAAATGAATGGAAGGACAAGAACTGTTGTTATTGTTATAAAACATGGTCCTAGAAATAGCTTTAATACCACTTGTTAGAAACTTTAAGATAAAAATAAACATAACCACAATAATAATGCATTAATTAATATAAAATATTATAAGTTGAATGACCATGAAAATGAAATAACAAAAGTGCCTAAGAAAATAATTGATTGGAAATACAAAAAACTTATATTACTCAGCTGGAATAGATATCATAAGCCTCTTTGATGGGGAAACCTCCTTGTAAGTAGAGCTTCGATACAATTTGAGAAAAATATGAGATACATTCTACTCCAAACACATGTCCTTATATAGACTCTTATTTACCAAACTCTAATATTCAAGGGTTAGAATACATGAAAGAGAGTATCCAAGCTACTAATTCTTATAATAAAAGTATTGATTACATCATTATGGGTCCATACACACTAGGCACCCAAGATGCAAACATACACCAACACTATACAAATACATAACAATGGTTGTGTTAGGATAGGGTCCTAACACATATTAATATTATATTTATCCTCAAGCACACATGCCCTTATGACTATTATAGGAAGGTATAAAATGACAAAATATTATAATTGAAGGGTAGAATAGGAATATGTTTTTAATTTTTAAAAATAATTGAACATGATAGACTGAGTAAGATGCATTGTTACAAAACAACTTCAATAATTACAGCAATAGCAATAGCAATCCAATAATATAAAATTAATAATACCTAATGATATCAATAAATCAGATTCAATTTCCAGCAAATCCAATATACAAATTTTAAATCTAGATTTAAATCAATGTAAATCCCTTATCCACTTAGAGTGGGTGAAGTCTCTTAGACACTTAGAGAGGGAAGTCTCATATGTGTAGCCAACGTAATTAAGAATTGAATATGAAATATGATCTCAACTACCACCTAACTCTTCATATTTATATACTAAATCAATTATTACCCTAACTCTAATGCTCAAGGAATGACTATCTAGAAAATAGTTTTGGAGTATATTACATTATTTGGTACATGCTAATGTACCACCTTGGGTACATATTTAGATTAAGAGTATGTCTTAGAATAGAGTGTGAGTATTTACTTTATGCAATGTAATAAATGCACAAGTATTATTAGAGTGTGCAAAGTATTTAATAATGCAAATGTGCATATTAATCCATATGCACATGTGTCCTTAGAGTAGGAAGTGAAGATTCTCAAGAAGAGTGAAGGCCAAGAGTACCCCATAAGAAGAGTCACATCCCATTATATATTTTTCTATGTGTGTGTGTGTTCGAATGACACAATGTAGAGTGAGTGTGTAAAAGTATGGTGTATTTAAGATCTTTATTGTATATCAAGATACTATTTTCGTGAGAATTTATTAATGATATTTTTATGAGTTATTGTAGAATTTATTTTTGAGTTTTATATGATTAGAATATTGCCATTATCTTATATTTCATATAGAAACTTTATTTTAGATCTTGTGGTTATTTTGCTTTAAGTATTAAGCATCAAAATCTAATAGTGGTATCAGATCCACAAGGGAGATTTATAGGAGATAGGGAGAGCCACAAGGGAGATTGAGAGGAGATAGAGAGATTTTATTTATAGAATTTGAAAGTTACTATTTTTCTAGAGCCTTTCCACGGTTACAGGAAAACTCATGAAGACTAGGACTCGACATAGATTTATTTCCACTAGATTGAAGGATAACTAGTGAAGTTTATTGATTTTAAAATTTTGGAGATTTGGATGTATTCTAAGATTTTGTTGAAAAAAATTAGTTCTTAGGTTTAAGAATATTCCTACAATAGATAGAGAATAATTTCATCTTTGATTTCCTAAAAGTCTATGTGCTTTCCTCATGCAGGGATTAGTTTTGGAGTTGCAGCAAAAGAGTAGACATTGAAGATTAAGGAGGTCCAATAAAGAGGTCCCATTGAAGATTGAAGATTGAATATTGAGGAAGACCCAAGAAGGAGGTCCCCATAGAAGATAGAAGATTGAATATTGAGGAGACCCAAGAAAGAGGTCCCATAGAATATTGAATATTGCAGATTGAAGGAAGAAGAGAGAAAGAGGCTAGAGAAGCCCTATTGAAGATTGAGAAGGAGGAGACCCGAGAGAAGAGGTCCCCATTGTAGATTTGAGAAAGAATATTGAGGAGGCCTAAGAAAAAGGTCCATTGAAATTTTGAAGGAGAAAAAAGGAGAATAGAGAAGCCCTATTGAGAAATTGAAGAAGTGGCCATTGGAGAATATTTGAAGAAAGTTTAAGATAAAATATTGCAAGAAGAAGAAACTCCTAAAAAGAGGTAATCACATCAAAATTGGAAAAAAAATTGTCATCCAACAACAAGCCCAAAAGGATTTGTGAAACTGATTTAGGGAGAAGATTTTTGGCAAGAAGTTTGCCAAATTTGAGAAAGTATTTTTTAAGACTTCAAGACATTTAGATTCTTGAATAAGAGGCCAACAAAGAGGCCAAATTTGAAGATAGAATTCAGTGGAATCTAAGGAGGAGAAAGAATATTGAAAGAGGCCACAAATTGATATTTTTGGAGACAACCATTAAAGTTTTGAAGGCTGATTTTTGAAGAAGATTGCAGATTTTTGGGGCAGAATTTGAAGAGTTTCAAGACAACAAGATAGAGGAGAAGAAATCAGAATTTTGGAGCAGTATTTGAAGAGTTTATGACTGTGAATTTGGGCAGCATTAGAAGGAGATAGAAGAGCTGCAAATTGGAGAAGTTTTGGGCAGATTTGGAAGTGTTTTTGGATAGTTGTTTGAAGGAGGAATTGACACAATTTAAGGCAAAGAATTGGAGGAGACAGAGGCAGTTTTTGGACAGCAAAAAGGCAGCGTATTGGCAGCATTTGGAGCTGCAAAAATACAGAGTTTGCGAACAACAAA
Organism: Wollemia nobilis; assembly: GCA_028583015.1. Classification (NCBI taxonomy): domain Eukaryota; kingdom Viridiplantae; phylum Streptophyta; class Pinopsida; order Araucariales; family Araucariaceae; genus Wollemia; species Wollemia nobilis. Next base: position 2,796,624 of record JAQPPZ010000139.1, on the reverse strand, counting down.
AAGGCAGCAAGTTGAAGGAGATAGAGCTGTATTTTAGACAGCATTTGAAGGAAAATTTGAGCTGCAAATTTCAAAGTTTCTTGGCAGCTTTTTGGAAGGAGAAAGGAGAAGATTTGAGGTAGAAAATTAAAACTAAGAAAGCAGTTTTTTGGGCAGCATTGAAAGCTACAAATTTCATAAATATTGGACAACATTTGGAGAAGGAAATTAGCTACGAATTTTAGAGTTATTGAGCAGCAATTTCGAGAAGCAAAGGAGCTATGATTTCACCATTTTGGGCAGCAAGCTTGGTGAGCAAAAAGGTAGCTATAAAAGTGTTTTATTAAAGCATTAAAGAAAGTGTTTTATTAGCTACGTATTCAAGTTTTAAATCCATCAAAAAGAAAGTCAAATTTGAGTGTCTCCAAGCTAAAGAAGGAGACATTGTTGTCATCTTCAAACCTGCAAAATACAAAAACATAAAGTAGAGTTAAAAATTGCTTGAAAGGAGTAATAAGGAGAAGGAAATATTACATAGTGAATGCTATTTTTTTAAAGATAAAATAGTGCAATATTATTGAAGCATTTGGAGGTCGAATAGAGTTCAAGATAAGGTAGGATTAAAGGTGTCTAAAGACACCAAAAAGAAGCAATAAATGTTGCAGGAGATAGTGGTGAGAAGAAGCCACCAAAGAAGTGGTAGCACCACCAGGCAAAAGTGGAGGAGCCACCATATTGGAGGAAGTAGCCACCATTACCAAAGAGCCAATGAAGAGCATTGGAAAACCACCACCATTTGGTAGAGAACAAATCCGAGGAAGAGTGTCACCGTTGGAGAGGCACTAACCACCACATAGCTGAAGAAAAATCATCCACCATTGGAAGAGTTAACGTCAGGTCCACTAGGAAGCTAAAGAGATCTCTTCAACATCAAAGAGGAGATAGATTTCGTAAAGGAAGGTGAATGGTTTTATGAGAAGTTGCAACATGGGAGAAAACATCTTTTGGCATTCTAAATAAACTCCATTCAATGTGGAGTGGCCATTGAAGAGAAGATAATGAGGAGTTACTCATTACTCATGCCATTTGGAGGAGGAATCTTGTGTAACATTCGTTGGAGTAAGTTGAAACATTTGAGTAGTGCCCTATGTAACGTCTAGCATATAAAAAATATAGAGTGCCACTTGTTGAAGCAGAAGGAGGAGTGCCAACTATATTTTGGAGGTGATTGAAACATCTCAGGTCCTCATAAATGCAAGGGAATTAGACTCCATTTGACACATTACCATTCAACATCAAGTTGAGCATGACATATTCATCCATATTCATGGAGCATCAGGTTTGAGTGTGGCAAAGTGGAGAGAAGCACCATACATGTGGAAAAGGAGTGATATTTCATGGAAGAGCACCATTCAAGGGAAGGTCAAACGTCTTTGACCAAATATTTTATGCCTAAAGTTTGGAGGTAAAGCAATTTATTTAAAATTTGATTATTTACCCAAGTTAGGAGTTATAAGGTTGAGTATTATTATTATTTTCTAAGGTAGAAGGAAAATTAATCTATTTTCTTATAAGATTAATTTAATTATTGGAGAGATAAGGCATAAAAGTGAAATTTGAAACCTTAGAGACTTTAATAGTTATTATTGGAAAGTTTTGAGAAGCCTTGAAATATTTTTGAGAAATTTTGGGAATTCATTTCAAGTTTTGAGAAGACTTTATAAAGTTTTGTAATTGAATTATTGAAGCATTTTTAATATTTGCAAATATTTTGAGATTTGGAGAAATAAGGTTTCCTACATCAAATTAGGAATAATATTTTTGCAAATACATTTTACTAAAGTTCTAAATTTCTAATTTTGGAGTTATAAGGAATTCAACATCAAATTAGGTTTTTGAAATTTAGAAACCATATTATTGAAATTTGGGAGATATAAGGAATATAACATAGAGTTTTTGGAAAGTTGGAAAATTGCATTGACATTAGTCTCTCATTCAAAATTAACGAGACATAAGGAATCCAACTTAAAGTTTTTGAAAGTAGAGAATTTTATCAAAACTGAAATTGCATCAAAATTGTCTTTAGCCTTTCACTCATAATTAGGGAGACAAAAGGAATTCAACTCAAAGGAGAACTTAGAAAGCTAAGTATTTTATCAAAGCTATCTTACATTCAAAATCCTAGGGAGCTATAAGGAATTCTACTTCAAAGGTTTAAAAGATTACTTTAGAAGAACTATGGATGAAATTGTCAAGAATGCATTTAACAAAAATGATGAACTATTTCATGAACTGAAGTTTTATTCACAAAACTTAATAGATACTTTTTATGGATACAAATATTTGCCTACTAGTTTAAAGGAAATATTTTCTTTGTTTCTCAAGGAAGCAAAAGAAGAGAATTTTATGACATTGATTGGTTATCTTCATGAAGTACTTTTCAAGACTTGGTGGAATGCTCAAAACATAGTTATGCTTTCTTCAGAAGAATGTTTGATGATATATCTATCATTGATTACTTTTGAATTCTTTCAAGGGATGAAACAAAAGAAAGATAAACATACTAGCAATGAAGTAGTGAATTCTGGCCAATACTATTGTGATGATATACTAACTCACTACATTGAAGATATATCACTAGTAAAGGTGCAGGAACAAAGAAGAAAAAGAAACAAGAAAATAAGTCAGATCAAGAAAGGCAAAATGAAGACTAAACCTAAAGAAGATACTTATTTGAAGAGTCCAAGATAAAAATCAAAGTTGTATTATTGTGATGATTTGCTAACACAATGCTTAGAAGGTGGATCATCAAGTATATCCCAAATGAAGATACAAAAGCAAAGAAAGAAAAATAAGAATATGAGTCATATCAAAAAGGTGAAATAGGAACCATATAGTGCAAGTCCAAATATTGATATTAAAGAGAGAACTAAAGCCAAAATATGAAGACCATATTAAATATTAAAGTATTCAATAACCAAATAATGTAATACAAAGAGGGTGTTGGAGTATATTACATTATTTGGTACATGCTAATGTACCACCTTAGGTACATCTTTAGATTAGGAGTGTATCTTAGATTAGAGTGTAAGTATTTAATTTATGCAATGTAATAAATGCACAAGTAGTGTTAGAGTGTGCAAAGTATTTAATGATGCAATTGTGCATATAAATCCATGTAAGAGTGCACGTGTCCTTAGAGTAGGAAAGTGAAGAGTCCCAAGAAGAGTGAAGGCCAAGAGTACCCCATATGAAGATTCACATCCCATTATATGTGTTTATGTGTGTGTGTTTGAATTTCACAATGTAGAGTGAGAGTGTGTGGAAGTATGGTGTAGTTGAGATCTTTATTCTATATAAAGATACTATTTTCATGAGCATTTTTTAATGGTATTTTATGAGTTGTTGCAGAAGTTATTTATGAGTTTTATATGATTAGAATATTGTCATTATCTTATATTTCATATAGCAACTTTATTTTAGATCTTGTGGTTATTTTGCTTTAATTATTAGGCATCAAAATCTAACTCCTAGATCCTGAGCTAAATAAAAATGAATATAACTAATGTGGTTATATTGGAGCCATTATATGTCTTCCCCTTCAGAAAGTTTTTTTCTTAAATATATAAAATACTAGAGAATGCTCTCAAGCTCCCATGTAGTATCTTATTCTAGAATTTTCTATCACTTGATGAGGAACTCTTGAATTTGTTGATATTGAAGATGACAAACTCTATACCATAACATTACTTTAGGCTAGAGAGTGATTTGACCTTCTTCATTGAGTACTAAGAACTTTATTTGGGACTACACCTTCTATACAATAAACTATTTGAGATAAGGTATATGAAAGACAATATGGATGTAGGATGAGGGAGGAAGCTCAAGCTAATATGCGACTTTAGAAATTTGATGAACCACCTTGTAGGGACCATAAATTGAGAAGCCAATTTTTGACTAGTCTTGGTCTTCAAGGACAATTTCTTGTAGGGTTGCAAGTGAAAAAAGACCATATATCCTACAATAAATTATTTTTTATATTAGTGTGAATATTTTTGGTTCTTCATGTAGCTTTGTACCTAGGTCAAATTATCCTTAAGAAGCTGAAGCATAAGCTATCGTTTTTGTAGCAAATCATCTACCTAGGAAACCTTGGAGGATTGTAGAACTAGTTTGTCATTGATGGAGTTTTTTTACCGTACAATGCTTCAAATGGGAACATATTGAGGGATGTATGGTATGAAGTACTATACTACCATTCATATAATGAAATCAAATGAACCCAAATATATTATTTATCTTAAGCAAAACAATGAAAGTAAGTACTCAAATATCTATTAACAATATTTGTCTGACCATCCGATCAAGGGTGATTAGGAGAGAACATATTCAACTTAGTGCTAATATGAAAAAATTATCTCCAAACATTACTAGTGAATATAGGGTCACAATAACTTACAATGATTTTGGGCATACAAAAGAATTTAAAAATAGAATCAAAAAATACCTTGGCCACCTTACTTGCTAAATAGGGATGTTGTAATGCTAAAAAATGGGTATATTTGAAAATTTGATCTACTACCACAAAAATCACCATTTAGAAAGGCCCTTAATTAAATCCATAGATATGTGCTCCCATTGGTATTTAGGGATAGGCAAGGGTTATAGTAATATAGTATATTTAACTATTTCCTGCTTTTTATACCAACACACTTCACACTCAACCATTAACGTCTTAACATCTACTTCTAATCCTTTCCAAGAAAAAGATTGCTTCACCCTCTAGTATATTTTCAAGAATTCTAAATTTCCAACCAAAGTAGATGCATGCATTTATTAAAGAACATTTGACTTAATAGTCATACTAAATAAGATAAATGTAATCCTTTTTATAAAGCACTCCATCAATGTATGAGAAATAGGAACGTAATGATGATCCTACCTACATGTCATGAATGATCAACATAGTCTCTAAGGTAGTAGTTGGTTGTTTGATGTCACGAAATCACGACATGTCGCATTTTTACGACATGTCACATTTTTGCAACTTGTCGAAAATTCACGGTGATGATGGAAAATGGAGCTTTTGGCTATTTGATGTCGCGATTTCATGACATGACTCATTTTCGTGACTTGTCACGAATTCACGGAGGTGAGGGAAGATGGAAGCAGAAGGCTGAGCTGCGTGAAGCTGTATTAGAAGGGGGATTCAGATGGGTACTATTAGCATATGTCAGTCTGTCCCTTTTTGATTTTTTGATCCGTAACAGCTCTATGCTGATATTTGTAATAGGTTTTGGGTCAACCTATAAAACCCGTTTGCAATGAAATTGATCCTTAATTACCAAAAAAAAAATATAATCCTTTTGAAATTATGGAAGCCATTGTGGAAGAGGACTTGATATGAAATTTATAACAAAAAAATCCTCATATTTGTAAGACAAGACATCATTTATCACATTTCATTTCTTGTATTCAATGACAAAATTATATCCTAAGAGCTTGGTCATCCATTTATTTTATTTATGGCATGAGAGGTGATGCTCTAAGAAATGCTTAAGGATACTATGATTGGTCTTGATGATGAAGTGATGCCCTAACAAATAAGGCCTCCATTTTTTTATGTCATACATAATAGCTAAAATTTCCTTCTCATGGGTGGACCATCCAAGATTCTTACCTAAAATTTGCTTACTTTTATAGGATAGTGGATGTCCATATTGCATAAAAATAACTCCAAAACTTGTACCAAAAGCATCATACTCAATGATAAAATTTTTACTAAAATCAGAAGTGGCAAAAATAGGAGTGCTACACATAAATTATTTGAGGGCTTGGAAGGCTTGATATGTGGCTTTAGACCAGACAAAGGCATCCTTTTTAGTGAGAGCCACGAGAGGAGCAACAATTTTGCCATAGTTGCAAATAATTTTTTGTAGTAATTTGTGAATCCTAAAATCCATGAAGTTGTTTAAAGGTTTTAGGAAAGGGCTAATTTTGCATAGCTTTAATATTGTTAAGATCTACCATGACTCCTTCATAAGATAGTATATGTCCCAAGTATTCTATCTCTTGGATCCCAAAGGAACATTTGGACCATTTGACAAATAGTTTTTCCATTTGTAATAGGTCCAAAACTTTGTCAACATGAACTAGATGATCCGCCCGATACTTGCTATAAATTAAGATATCATAAAATAAAACCAAGATAAACTTACAAAGGAAAGGATGAAAGGTAGATTTTTTGAGACTTTGGAAAGTGGAAGAAGCATTAGTGAGACCAAAAGGCATGACTAGGAATTTATGAAAATTAATCTTAGGAATATCCTCTTTTCTAACCCTAATTTGATGAAAAAATGCAAGTCTAGTTTTGTAAATTATCTAGCACCATGCAATTCATCCAACAAATCATCTATAACAGGGGTATAAAACTTATCTTTAATAGTGATGTCACCATGAGTTTTCCTTACATCATACAATCACCATCGACGAGGACTATGGTTGATGATTGGATTAATTATTTCTTGCTCCAACTTTTCTTGAGCTAGCTTCTCAAATTCTAACTTTTGGGGTTGATAATAGTAGGACACACATTAGGAGGTTAAATTTCTAAAACAATATGGATGGCATGATCATGTAAGTGCTTAAGAGGAAGACTTGTGGGCTCATTAAATACCCCATATCAATCTATAATGTTCTATAAATCTTAAATAATAGCTATAAGTGGTTCTAAAGACAATCTCTATGCAATTGACTTGAGTGAAGAATACATAACCACATTTATTCAATATTTTTTTCTTACTATGTGAACAAATCACCTTGGAAGGAGGGGATATAATTCCTTGGAGATAAATTATTTTTCCATTCTTTGTCCAGTTGACATATAATTGTTACAAATTAAAAGTAATATCCCCAAGTTGAGATAGGAATTGTGCTCCCAAGATGACATTTGAACTACCTAGGTTTATGGCAAAGAGATTACTTGACTAATTATAATTCCCCATTTGAATATTAGCTTAGTTGTTTGACCCACACACAGTGGTACTACCATTAGAAATTAAGACTTGAAACTTATCCCGATTTAAAGTATTCATATATAAGCTCAATGACTTAGTTGTATTATTATCTATAATATTATGCATGCTACCTAAATAAATATTGTCATTTAATAAATAATTGTATCTTGATGGTATGGTGAGCTTGGATCCCTATAATAGCATGAGAAAAGAGATTCATGGTATTATCTTCATTTTCTAACTTGTTTAATTTTGTATAATGCTCATTCATCTTCATATAATGTTGTATCTTCACCTTCCGCTTAAAAGTTATAATGTTCTTTCCAATCTTGGTCATAAGTATGGTGAGAAAGATATTTTAAATATAATATTCCCTCATAATTCTCATTATTATGGTAAGGATGATGAGATTTGAATTCATGTCTATGTGGGGGATTAGAATCTTGGAGCTTTTGTTCTATTGCTAAAGCTACGCGTTGAGCATCATAAAGAGTATAGGGATCCATCATGTTTCTTTCCTTACAAATTTTATCCTTAAGACCACAACAAAAGGTAGAGACCACCACCACTATATTCAATTGGTGGGTACAGGTGAAAATACTTGTGAGCTTGGATCAATACTCCACTATTTATGTTTACTTTATTTGCATAAGTTAGACCACATATTATGTGGAAGATCCTTTGTCAAATATTTATAGAATTTATTATTTGAAGTTAAGTCATAAAAGAGGACCTCCATATTGGTAAAGCTTACTAAACAAGCATTGATGAGCTATGGTTTCCAACTTACAAGATACTAATGTGACATCAAGTGTGGAATTTAGTGGAGTCTACAAAATCAGCATGTCATTATGGATGGAGATTTCAACTTAGTTCTATATAGAAATAAAAATAAAGGAGTATTGTTCAACAACAATGATCAAGTATGATCTAAAATTATTTAGGGAATTCAATAGTTTGAACTCATTGACATTCCACCCAAATAAGGTTGGTTTACCTAGAGTAATAGAAGAAAAGGGAAAGTGATGATTGTTGAAAGGTTGGACCAATTTCTATTATCTGAAAGCTTAATTACTGACTCTATTATTGTGGAAACAAGGGTAGTCTCAGGAACTAGCTCTAATCCTTGGATAGTGGTTGTTGAACTTCAATTCATTTTGAAAATAAAAAATACTCCTTTCAAATTTCTATCGATGTTGATAGAGCATTAAGAGTTTCTTCCTCGAGTTAAATTTTTTTCAGACAATGGTGCCCCTAATCATGGGTTTCAAATGTATCAATTTTATAAGAGGCTACTTAATGTAAAAAGAGGTATAAATATATGGACTCAAAATATCAGATCTCAGCAACAAGAACAAGTGAGAATGGCAAGAGAAAATTTACTTCGAATTGAGCAGAAAGCCTTGGAGGAATGTTGAGAAGATTTATTCTAGGAAGATAAAAAATGAAAATAAATAATTGATAAGGAAGAGAAGAGAGAAAAACAAGTTTTAAGGCTAAAATCTTGAAGAATTTGGCTTCAAAAATGATATCCAAACACATCCTTCTTCCATGAGGTAGCTAGTCAAAGAATGGGAGTCAACCAGATTTCCATGATCAAGAACTCAAAGGGAGAGGAGGTCAAAGATCAAGACTTAATTAAGAAGGAAGCAGTTAATTATTTTAAGTCTTTCTTAAATGAGGGGATAGAAAACAATGAAGAAGCTCAACAAATAATTCTCAACTGCATTCCAAAATTGGTCACAATGCAAATGAATGAGGAACTAGAGAAATCTATTACAGAGGAAGAGGTCTATGAGATAATCAAGAGTATGAGCCTAGATAAGGCCTCAGGGCCTGATGGTTTTTAGGTTAATTTCTATAAGTCCTATTGGGAAATAATAAAGGAATATTTGATCAAAATGATTGAATAATCTAGACATAATGGTATGGTTTTAGGGGCTATCAATACCTATTTCATTGCACTCATTCCTAAAAATAGAGGTGTAGTAACCTTTTTGATAGATTTCATCCTATTTCTCTTTGCAATACCTCTTATAAGATAATAACCAAGTTAATGGTTAATAGACTAAAGCCCTTCATAAATGATTTAATCTCGATGGAACAAGGTGGATTCATTTCGGGTAGACACATACAAGATAATATTGTAATAGCTCAAGAAAATTACATTATGTAGTGATAAATAAAATTAGAGCCATGACAATCAAGGTGGACCTCTCTAATGCCTATGATAGGTTTGATAGGCAATTTATAAGTAAGGTTTTAAAGAAAATGGGATTTAATGATAGATGGACAAATTGGGTGTAGGGATGCATATGTAATCCAAATGTTATTGTTCTAATAAATGAGGTCCATCCTCTTTCTTTGAGACATCAAGGGGTATTCAGCAAGGATGCCCTTTATCACCTTTTTGTTCACTTTAGTCTCAGAAGGGCTGAGCATAGCCTTCCAAGTAAGTCAGGAAAAGAATAATTTTCAAGGCTTAAGTGCTTCTACCAATGTGAAAGCAACCTTTCATATTCTTTTTGCAAATGACACATTGTTAATGGGTTTAGCTAGAATTCAAACAGCCAAGGCTATCTGAAACATTCTGATAAATTTCACTTCAGATTTTGCGAGTGTGATAAATAAGGAAAAAAGTATCATCTTTTTCCTTAATACACCACTCCATTCAAAGAGAAAAATCTGTAGAATTCTACAATTCCAAGAAGGAGAAGACAACTCAATAATAAAGTATCTAGGTATTCCTATCTTAACTCACAACCATAAAGCTATGAACTAGTTTTATCTTGTAGATAAAATTAAAATAACAATAGACAGTTGGGAAAATCAATTTTTGAACCTGACAGGTAAAAGAATGCTAATTTTAGCAACTTAATTTGCAATCCTGATTTATTGGATGTCCTTAATTTTAGCTCCTATTATTGTAATAAGTGAAATGGAAAAATAATTCAGAAGTTTTATTTGGTTTGGAGGCAAAATTAGCAGGAAGAAATATCATCTTGTGAATTGGTCTATCTGTAGGCCCAAAAAGTTTAGAGGTTTGGGGATAAGATAACTTGACAAAATTGGCCAATTTGTAGCCACTAAAACTATTTGAAGAATGTTGCTCAACTTTGAGGATCCTTGGGCCAACATTTTATTGAAAAAATACTATGGTGGAGGTAGAACAAAAAAAAAAAATTTGACCCTCAATATGAGACAAAGAGGTACCAAAATTTGGTCAAACATCTTAACAGGGTTGAAGATCATTAAGGAGAATCTGACTTGGGTGGTAAAATAATGTGACATAAATATTTTCACTCAGTATTTGGTTGGGTCCAAATCCCTAGATACAATTATAGATCTTAACAACATTAGGATTCATTTATTACAATAAAACATTTACAAAGTCAAGGATTTCTTTATGAAAATGAACCACACAATAGGGTGGAGAGATTGTCTTTTTAAAATAGATTTGGTAAACCTCTATCCAGAACATTTGAAATATCATTTAAACTATCTAAAAGAGAACTTGCACAGTAGGCGAATTTTTCTCAAGAGGAGGAAGATCTACCAGCATAGAACGAAAATGAAGGACTAGTGAATTTATCAATAAAATTTGTGTACATGTTCTTAATTGCTTAGGAAAAAGAAGATAATTCCCTAGAGGTGTAAATGGAGCATGTTTATAAGTCTAAGGTGGTTCCAAAAATATATATGTTCGGATGGTTATTGGCTCATGGTGTGATTATAATAGCTGATAATCTAAGAAAGAAGGGTGTGATTGTTCCATACAGATGTTACCTTTGTGAATGAGAAGAAGAAACTTTACATCACCTGCTCTTTAATTGTTCAGTATCAATAAATATTTGGAACAAGTTGCTAAAGCTCTTTAAATGCCCTACTCAGAAGTTAAAGTGCTTTATGGATGCTATAGAAATGTTAAATCAAATGACTAACTGCTTACCAGTAAAAGAACTATGCAGGTCTATGGTTTTTTGTCTGATGTGGCAATTATGGAAGGAAGGCTCAGAATGACAAATACTTTAGAGATCAAGTCATAAACTCAGGAAGAATTTGGACAAATTTAATCAGTTTTATAAGTGAAAAAGCTATTATTTTATTTCCAAATAAAACATTGGAAATTGCATATTGTTCTAGGGAGTAAAAAAAAATGGAGGTCTTTATTTGAATTTGAACTAGTCTATTTATTTGAGACAAACAGTAGGTATTAACACCATAGAAGAATATGTGGTGACATTCTATTTTGATGGATATTCCCTTGGAAATATGGGCAGAGTAGGGGCAGGGAGAAATTAGTATGGCCCTTAAAGGAAAAGATCATTTTCTTATCTGAAGGGTTAGGTTTGAAGACAAACAACTACGCAAAAATGGCAGCTCTATTGAGAGGATTGAAAATTAAATGTCATAGAGATTTTGTCAAGGGTGAATCCAAGTTAATCACAAAATCATTAGGAAAAAATTGGAAAGTCAATGATTTGTTCCTTAAGGACATGAAAGAGGAAGTGATTAAATTGACAAAGTTCTTTAAGTCCTTACAAATCCATCATGTGTATAGGGAGTTTAATTCATATGCAGATCAATTAGCAAAGACAGTTGCACACTTAACCATAAAAAATTTACAAATTTACCATTGCTCTAATTGATCATTGAAAAAATAAAGAATCACTCTCTAGAACTTTCTTCGCTCAGTTAGTTAGGTTTTATATTTTTCTTTGTTTTTCAAGGATAGAGTGCAGTTATTTGGAGGAAAGAGTTGGCTATGAATTTTCCAGTATTTTTGTTTCTGTCTATGTTGTGAGTTGAGAAATTTTTAGCTTCCCACGTGTGTTGTAGTTGTTTTTATTCTAGTTCTTTTAGAGTTATACATTTTTGTTGTCTATATTGACAACCAAACATTATCAGCTCCATCGATGAGTTGATCGATGTTCTAGTTACCTTTTTTTAGGATCAGGCATTGTAAGTATTGTAATCTCTTCTCAAGTTTAATAGATTCAAAGCATTTTTTATTGTAAAAAAAATGATGTTTAGTAGAGAAGGTCCAAGTTTCAAACCCCACTCAGTATGAGGGGACCAGGACCCCTCATAAAAACTTATGTAAACTCATTGAAAAAAATCAAAAGAAATTTTATCAAGTGGTATTAGCTCAACTAGTTAAATTTCTCAATGTTTCAAGGAGAAGATCTAGGTTCAAATCTTACCAAATGATATATGGATAATATCCAAGATTTTTTGTAATGCTACTATGTGGTGATTATGTAATATGGGTGGGACCCGTTTCAATCCTATATAAACCATTGAAAAAAATTGTTGTTCAGTAGACATTTTAAAATGCTTCACATACCCTTCTAGTATAAATATGCATCCCACAAGAAACCAAGATTGAATCTTTAATATGAATTGTTATGAAACAACTTCAATTATTATAGCAATAGCAGTAGTAATACAATGATAATAAATTAACAATACCTAATAATATCAATAAGTTATATCCAAATGCCAACAAATCTAATATGAAAATATCAAATCCAGACTCAAATAAATGTAAATCCCTTAGCCACTTAGAGAGTAAAAAGTATCATATGTGGGGGCCTCTTTGAAAGGAGGGAGTTGTTGCAGATGGTGGGAGCGGGAGCAGGAGCAGGATCGGGAGCAGGACTAGGAACTGGTTTGGATACTGGTGCAGGTTTCTAGGTAGGAGCAAGATCAGGATCGGGGTTGGGCACATCAAGGCCCAAACTCAGGCCCGTAGGGCCCTCTACGAGCCCTGAGGAGGGCACAGAGACTAGAAAAATGGTGGCTAGGGTGGGGACGACATCTTGGGCTTGGGCCCTCAGGCCAGCCTTGATGCAAGCGTAGGCCTAGGGAAAAAGCCTCCAGATCCTGGGCAGGGTTCTGTCCCGGGCGGGCCCAAGCCCTCCTATCAATAGATCTTGGTTGGCACCAGGGCCCATCCTCGGGCCCTGGGTCTAGGGCTTTCCATCGAAGGCACACACATTTCTATTCAAGAAGAGGTCTACTCCTCCTTTATCGTTGGATCCTTTGTCTCCCTAGTTGGGAAATTCCTGGGAGGGTGACCAAACATGGAAACCATTTGTAGATGGGCAGCGTCCAAATGGAAGGCCTCCAAACATATTCAACTGGTTGCCCTTACCAATGGATTCTTCATCATCAAACTAAATAACAGCGATGATGCCAAAAAGATCCTATCAGGTGGGCTTTGGTTTTTGGGACGCAAAAGCCTCTTCCTCGAGCGATACGGAGCTGACTTACACCCCAGCACCCAAAGCATCAACTTCGCCCCGATCTGGGTCTAGCTCTCAGACCTTCCCTTTCACCTATGGCATGAATATGTCCTAAGACTTATTTCTCAGTCGGTCGGGGACCTGGTGGCCTTCGACCCCGCTACCAATGCAGGATCCCGAATGGTGCATGCCATATTTTGCGTCAATGCAAATCTTGAATATGAACTTCCCTCTTCTGTGACCATCTCTTCTAGGTCCTTCTTTTGGCACCAATCCCTGATCTATGAAAATAAACCTACTTTTTGTCCCCTTTACTGCACTCAGGGCCACCTCTCCCACCAATGCCCTACATCCAAAAATGTTGATGGCTCTCTCCCCAAACTCCCTTCTCGACCAGGTCGGGCCCCGTCCCGAGGGCCACCTCACGATGGCCTCAGATCCCAGGCCTGGACCACCAAGGAGGCCTCCCTTCCTACCCCAAAGGATTCCTAAGTGGGCCCTGGCCTGGAGGACGGTCTTCCCCAGGTTTCCCCTTCTGTTACTCCCTCCCCTGGGTCATATTTTGAGGCCCCACTCCCAGGTTATCCCTCCTCGATTGATGCGAATCCCTCCTCGTATGCCCCTATTGACGTCCCCCCAGGTCTACGAGCTACCCGGGCCCCTTTTCCCATTGGCTCCCACCTTCTTGTCTTCCTCTGTCGGGGTTCCCTCCTCCCCCCCACCCCCGCTATCCCCCCTTGACCCCCTCCTGACCCTCTTGATGGTCTCTGATAGGCTTCCCCCCTTGGAGTGCGGATTCGAGAGGTCAGACGAAGAGGTTGAAGGCAGTTCTCCATCCGAGCCTGATGAAGTCAGCCCCAAAATGACCCAAAGCAAGAATTTCACCACAGACTTTGGCAGTAAACTCAAGAGGGGCTAGTCCACCCTGGGCGACTAGCGAACAAGGATCACCGAAGATGACATAGCCAATGGCTCCCAGGCAACTCTTTTTGACGTTGCTACGAGCTTCTCCAAGATGGATGCCCTCAGACCCAAACCCCCCACCTAGGTCAAGAAGGGGGGCAAGCGACCCCACAAGGGTGTCAAATGAAAGCTCATCTCTTGGAATGTCGGGGGGATCAATGGTGCCCCCAAGAGAAGGATCCTCAGCCAACTTCATAGGGATCATCGCTCGTCCTTCCTCCTCCTCCAAGAAACCAAAATAGATGACGATGATGCTCGACGAGTAGCCCAAGCTACCTGGTGCAATTGCGAGTCCCTTGTCTAGCCCTACGACTGGCTTTGTCGAGGGTCTGCTATGCATGTGGGATCCTCAGTCCTATGAGGGGAGGGTCATATCATCTTCTCCTAGAATAATCAACATTCTGGTCCATTGCATGAAGTCAAGGCGCTCATGTATTTTGTCCAACGTCTACACCCCTAACATTCCTATTGAGAAAGCGGGCTTATGTAAAGAAATTAGCTTGATGAGAGAGGCCTTTTCCCCCTTCCTTGGATCCTTGCAGGGGACTTCAATAGTCCCCTATTCCTTTCTAAAAAAATTAGGGGCTCAACGGCTCTCGAAAAAAGCATGGAGGACTTTGGCACCTTTACCGTCCACAATGAGCTCATGGACGTTAGCCTAAAAGGAGCCAGGTTCACCTGGTCAAACAGAAGAGTGGGAGCAAGTCATATCCAGGTCATATTGGATAGAGTGTTCCTATCCAAGGAAGCCCTTCCCCTATTTTTTGATGCAACCTTGTTGGCCCTCCCTAAAATTGGGTCTGACCACATCCTCCTCCTCCTCGAAATCGATCATTGCTCCTCCCCCAAGCGACCCTTCTAGTTCGAGTCCATGTGGTTGCATCATCCCAACTTTAGGGCCCAGGTAGGTCATTGGTGGGCTCTCCCAGTCCCTAGGCACCTTGCTGAACAATTCTACCACAAGTTGAGATGCCTCAAAGAGCAACTCAAGGTATGGAATAGAGAGGTGTTTGGTAACATCTTCGAAAACAAAGCGGTAGTTAAGGAAAAACTCGAAGACCTTGAGCTCAGATTTTAGACAGGCTCCCAAGACCCGAGGATCAAGGAAGAGGAATGCCTAGCCCTCAGTGAGTATCATAACATCCTATCCAGGGAAGAAACATTTTGGAGGTAGAAGTCGAGAGCCCTATGGCTCCAAGATGGTGATGCTAACACAAAGTTCTTCCACACGTCGACTCTCAGGAATAGGGACTCTAACAAAATTGTTGAGTTGATGGGCAGGGATGGCATAATTATCAAGAAAGAAGAGGACATTCAGACTAAATCCACCAATTTCTTCCAAGATCTCCTTGGCGAAAACCCCTCCATGTCCCAAGAAGTGGCAGACTCCCTTCTGGAGCATATCCCTACTTCAGTCTCGGCCATGGCAAATGAGATGCTTATGTAGCCCCTGTCTGACTCTAAAATCCATGCTGCCACATTTTCCATGAAGGTCGAGGTGACCCCAAGACCGGATGGGTTTCCCCCTTGTTTCTTCCAATCCTTTTGGGACATCATTGGGCAAGAAGTGTGTGCTGCCATCCGAGACCTCTAGACTGCCAGCTCCATCCCCAGAGGTATTAACTCCACATTCATTGCCTTGATCCCCAAGACCCAGGCAGCCAGATCCCTCTCAAATTTTTGCCCCATTAGCTTGTGCAATGTCCTGTACAAAATATTGACTAAATCCATGGCCTCCCCCCTCAAGGATATCCTTCCCTTGATCATTGCCCCCTACCAAGGAAGTTTGGTCAAAGGCAGACTGATCACAGACAGAGTTATTATCATGCACGAGGTCATCCACTCGGCCTTCCTTTCCAAAAATGCCTCCTTTATGCTCAAGATGGATATGAACAAGGCCTTTGACAAAGTCAACTAGGAGTTCCTTTCTAAGGTCCTCCTTAAGTTTAGGTTCCACCCCTCCTAGGTCAGGCTCATCAGCAATTGTGTGTCCTCCCCCTGGTTCTCTATCCTCATCAACGGATCCCCTATCGAGTTCTTCCCTAGTTCTAGAGGCCTTTGACAAGGCGACCCCCTATCCCTGATCCTCTTCATTATCTTGGCTAAGGCCTTGGGATGTACCATCTTGAGTGTTGTTTCCCGCAGACTCATCTTGGGCATCCGGCCTATGTTGGGCCTACCCCCTGTGTCCCATCAGCAGTTTTTGGACGACACCATCCTCGCCACCTCAGCTTCAATCCCCCAAGCCAAGGCCCTTAAGAAAATCTTGACCCTGTACGAGGAGGTGGCTGGGTAGAAAATTAACCTCCAAAAAAGCAAGATCTTCTTCATCCATACACCCTTGGCTAGGAAAATCAGAATTGGGCGGATTCTAGATTGTACCCCCGGTTCCCTTCCCTCCTCTTACCTCGGGCTTCCCCTATTCACAGGTGCATCCTCAAAGGCCCTGTGGGGCGGGATGATAGATTGGATTTAGAGGAATCTGGTCCCCTGGAAAGGCCACCTCCTCTCACAGGCTGGCAAAGCCACACTCTTGGCGACGGTCCTTCAAAGCATTTCGATATATTTCATGTCAGTCTTCAAAATCCTGGCATCCATTGTAGGCCACATCAAAAAAATTTAGAAATGCTTTCTCTGGTCGGGTAGCAAAGATAAGAAGAGGATTCCCCTAGTCTCCTAGCCCCTGGTCTGCCACCCCAAAGGTGAGGGAGGGATCGGTCTCAGGTGGGTGACCCTCATGAACAAGGCCCTCCTGGCCAAGCACGCCTGGAAGGTGTTCACCAACACCCCTGATGAGTGGGTCAGCATCGTGTATAGGAAATACTACCACCATCACCCCTTCCTCAATGAATCCTAGCCCTGAGATGGTTCAACCTTCTGGAAGTCCTTGATCTACACCAAAGACATTATTCGGAAAGGGACCAGATGGATCCTCGGGGACAAAGCCAAGATCAATTTTTGGGAAGACAGATGGATCCTTGATGAGGCCCTAAATGCTGATAGAGATCTCCTCATCCTCAAACCAGGGCTGGCGGATAGAGGGCCCAGAGTTTCGGCCTATATTTCCCAGAACCAAGGGCGGGTTACTTGGAAACCCATCCTGAACCCCAGGCACCCGCTTCAAGCCTCTAGGCTTCAGCGTCTCCTCAAGGTGACTGTTATTTCGTCCTCTAGAGGTGATGACAGATGTGTCTGGCATGGCACTCCCAGTGGTGTCTTTTCTATCAAATATACCTACAACCTTAAAAGAGTCTCTGATGAGACCCCATTTCCATCCTGACAGGTGTGGGCCAATAAGTTGATCCCCAAAATCAGCCACTTTGTCTAAGCGGCCATCCAAAATAAGATCCTAACTATCGAGAACCTGATCAGGAGGGGCTTCCAAATCCTGAATAGATGCTTCCTCTGTTGTGCTTCCTAGGAGTCCACTAATCACCTCTTTATTAGATGTCCCTTCTCTTCTGAAGTCCTGGGCCTCATCCTTTCCCAATTCTCTATTCAGTGGGTGGCCCCCAACTCCATCTCTGACCTCCTATCTCAGTGGCCCAACCCCTGTGCCCATCCTTTCATCCACTTCCTCTGGGGCTCTTGCCTTCCTCATCTACTTTGGCAACTCTGGCTTGCCCAAAAGTAGAGCCTTCTCCTCCTCAGCCCGTTCCCCCCAGTGGATAGTGACCAAGGCGATGTCCTTCACCCTCGAGAATTCTCTTTCCATCCCCTTGATCGAGGTGCCCCGACGGCTAGGTGAGGTCACCCTCCTATCATCCCTTGGAGTTTAGCTTCCCCCCTCGGTCCCCCCCTCGCCCCCTCCCGATGTTCTATGACGAGGTGGATTGCCCCCCCGGATGGGTCAAGCTTAATTTCGACGGAGCTTCTAAAGGAAATCTCGGGCCCTCTAGAGTGGGCGGGGTCATCAGAGACTATCACGGGGCCCTGATCATGGCGTACGCTACACCGCTTGGCATCCAGACTAACAACTTCACCGAAGTAGCAGCTCTCCTCAATGGGTTGACTGCCCTTAGGGAGTCCACCTCAAAATTCATCATCGAGGGCGATTCCCAAGTTATTATCAAAGCCGCCCGCAGCCCGAGAAACTGCTCTTGGTGCATTCACAACTCCATATGGGAAAGCCTCACCATTCTCCAAGGACTCCCCAACCACACCTTTCGGCATGTGTATAGAGAAGGCAACAGGGCTGCCAACTTCATGGTAAATCAAGCCATCTCAGCTGAAGACTCCATCTCCTGGACCACGAACTTCCCTGAAGCTTTGGTCCAAATAGCTTCGCAAGACTATACTAGCATCGATGAAGGCCCTGGTGCTTAGCCCACCCCGATTCGGGGCCCCAAAGTCTCACTACAATGCCCCTCAGTGGCCAAGGGATATTCCTATCTGTTCCACCACGTCGATTGGTCCCCATCCTTTTCTTTCTTATGAGGCAATAAGGATGATGGCGATGGCAGGAGCGGGAGTAGGAGTAGGAGTGGGAGCAGTACTGGGAACTGGTTCAGATACTAGTGTAGGTTTCTAGGGGGAGCGGGATCAGGATCGGGGTTGGGCACATTAGGGCCCGAACCTGGGCCTGTAGGGCCCTCTGTGGGCCCTGAGGAGGGCACAAAGACCAAGCAGAATGGTGGCCAGGGTGGGGATGGCATCTTGGGCCCAAGCCCTCAGGCCAGCCTCGATGCACCATGTCGACTAGCCCCCATCCTTTTCTTGCTCGTGAGGAGTGGAGTTGATATGTCAGGGTGGGCCCCGTCTAGTCCAGGCCCGGCTATAGGACCTCTCGGAGTGATGGCGTTCAATTTTTGCAATTTTGGCATTTGTCATTTTATGGCTTTTTCTTGTTTTGGTGGCCACAGGCCAAATTTTGTTGTTTTGTTTCTTAGTTGGCCCAATTTTTGTAGGCACCAAGGCCCTGGGCCTCGGACCGTTGCCTAAGGTTTTCAATCTTAATTTCAGCCTCGGCTATCTATGTAACTAAGGTTTTGGGATCCTTCTTTAAAAAACCTGTTGTAAATATATTGCTACTTATCAAAAAAAAAAAGTATCATATGTGCAACAGACGCAATTAATAATCAAATATGAAATATGAACTTAATTACCACCTAAATATTCCTATTAATAGACTAAATCAATCACTACCCTAACTCTAATGCTCAATGATAAACTATCTAAACCTAGATCTTGAGCTAAATAAAAATAAAGATAGCTAATGTGGCTATATTAGAGTTGTTACATGCATGGATAATTCAACGAAATAATATTTAAACAAAACATTCTATGAATATGTCTTATACATAAATATATCTATGCAAGATATTATTTTCATAATTTTTCATTAAAATAATTAATAAGTATAAAAATATTAATAAATTGTTGAGATGATATATGTTGCAACACCAAATATTAATAATTTTTATATAGAATGAAAGTAGACAAATATACATAGTGAAAGGATATGATTATAATTATTTATGTTTTGAAATTTTTTTCATCTTATCTAAAGATATGTTTTGATTACTTTTATTTTCATACATACCTTTATTCAAAAATTATATGATTTAACCTATATGAGGCCTCTAAAGATGTGTTAGTAACCCTATCAAACAAAAGTTAGACAAATTTTATACACTTAGAGAGGAAGATAAAATATGGATATCGCTAGATGGGATCCATCCATATGTACTCCAATTAGTGGCAAAGGAGGAAGAAAATTTAGAAAGTCAAGTCAATGGATGAAAGTTCGAATTTTTAGAATGTCCATAGTAAATTATTTTTTTGAGATTTATGGACTCATATGTTAAGGGATCCCTTTTTTGGAAACCTTTGGGATTTATCAGCTTTTAGCTATAAGAAGTTGAGAAATATGCCAGTTTGAGTTTTTGAGGGATTTGTTTGCTAAGGATTCTATTTTTTGAAGATTTGTGGATTTGTCTACTAAGGAATATATTTTCTAGAGATCTATGGATTTATTTTTTGAGGATTCCTTTTTCTTGAGATCTATGGATTTACCTGTTGAGGGTTCCATATTTTGGATATCTATGGACCTGTCTACTTAGGGTCTCATTTTTCTATAGATGTGTGGATTTGTGAATTTCTAGACCATTGTGAGGTTCAAAGTGATAAATCTACCACATTTTTTTTTTTTTGGATTTTCCTACTAAGTGTACCATTTTTTGGAGACTTATGGATTTATCTACTTAGGGTTTCATTTTATGAAGATCTATGGATTTTTATGTTGAGGATTCCATTATCTAGAGATCTATGGACTTGTCTACTAAGGGTTTCATTTTTTGGAGGCTCTTCAAAGATATGAATTTGAAAATACTGGTGAATGTAAATATTTAAAGTTTTAAATAGGATATATCAATAATTTGAATGTCCTATAGCCTTTAGATATGATATTTTTTGGTTGGTAAGACTAGACAAACTAGTCTAAGATTGTAAAAGGGTTTAATCTCTTTCAAAAACCTAGATTTTAACCTAAAAAAAAATGCATTCCAACACCTACCACTCCATAGATTTTCATTATAAGATGATATGATTTAACCTCAATTTGAGCCCTTTAAAATAATACTAGTGACTTCTCAACAATAAAATTGGGTGTCTTTAGGTGTCATTAAAGTGTGTTAAAATACCCTTATTTTACTCTATTAATCTTTGATTTTTTCTAGACCACTCATAATGTGACTTATCATCTATAGGTTTATATTGCCCTAGATAACCTAAGGTGCAAGTTGTAGCCTCAAAAGTACTTTCATATTTATGATATCATAGAAACCCTAAAGTGCAAGGGCCATCTTCCACAACGCTTACTTTATTTTTATTTTTATTTTATTTTTTTAAGCGAAAAACCCATGCGGGGCTGCCTTGTTCTAAGAGACCACGACCAGGGGGTTCTACACAGTCAAATTCACCCGAGAGTCACGCCCGACCCTGCTCGCACCAACATTATCAATTGGATTTTGGATACCCAATTTAACTTTTTGGTAGGGTGGAGATTTGAACCTGGGACCTCCCTTGGAGGATTGCCCTTTCCTCTCCAACTCACCTACAACACCTAGGTACTTACTTTATTGTATTATCCTAAAAATACTAAATTGTAATAAATTTCCTTCATACTACATTATTTATTACGATGCACTTGAAACCCTAAAGTGCAATGGATAAAATCTATACTATCATTTTTTATGCAAAGATATTATTTTTTATTGCTTAAGGAAAATGAAGATGATTTACCTGGATTAAGTTTGACCTCTCCCATCTTCATTTTATGATTTGCCTCCTTTTGAATTTGAACTTGCACACTATAATCCCTCTTCTCTTGTGTCCTTAGTTTCATTTATTATTTTCTCTTAATAAACCAAGATGCTTTTATCATTTAATGAGGTAGAGTAGCTTTCTTTGTCACTTCTTTGTAAGTGGAAAATCCTCGATCTAAGCCAACTTCTATTGTAAAACAATCTAGTTACTTAATATTAAAATTTATCTCATGACAAGAAATTTTTCTCTTTCTCAATCATTTTTTCTTTGCAATGTCTTGCCACATTGCAAGTCTCATAGCATTTGCAACATTGAAATATAATGTTTTTGTAATCCACTTGTTGATCCATTTCTCTTGATTTAGAATTAACTATACTAGGTATTACCAACATGCTTTCACTCCTTAGTACTTGAACCCTCTTAGATGAACTTCCCTAAGGTATTACTAATATTCTTCAAAACCTCCTTGTTGATATATTGATGTGAAATTCTTTAAAAGCCTAACCCATAATGGAAGCCTTTTAGATTCTATATCCATAGAAAAAATTCTTACTTTATGGTCTTAGATACAAGTCATCTCCCTAGAGGCCACCACCCATTATTTTATGCCTAGATTTGAATTAAATATAATGACGAAAAATCCTTTTGAAAGGGAAGTTAATGAATAATTTGAACTAATCAAATTGCATTAGCTCAAACAGTTGTATTCTTGGACTTTTAAGGAGGAGACTCAAGTTTGAATCTTGCCAAGGGATACATGCATAATTATCAAATTATTGCAATACCACTATGTTCTCATGATGTAATGCAGGTGGGACCATTCAATCCCATATAACCAATTAAAAAATGAATGATTTAAACTCAATTCCCACTTCTCTTTAATCCACTTATGAGTCTCCAAGAAAATTGCATATTAATTCTATGCATTAAGAATCAATATATCATGCTCAATCATCTCGTCCTTTATAATCACTTATGGTGTATTTTTTAACACTTAAATAAATATTCTTATATATTGTTCTTCCTATTATCCCCAACTAGGGCATCCTTTACTTCCAAATAGTATGCATTCTTACTTCCAAAAATGGCTTCCATAAATGACTTTTCTTCCTTACTACCTAACGTTTCCTTATGATAATCCTTCATTTTTTTATTTCTTTAAATATCTGGAATAAAATTATGCATAAAACTAATATTCAATAAAGTTGTAGCACTCTATTCAAACAATAAAATTATGTATTATACTAATATTAAATAATTAATTTTAATATCTTCAACGACTAGGTGTATTGGTAAGTGCTTGTTTGGCCATACACTTACAAAGAAGACACTCAGGTTCAAACCTCGAGGGTAGCATATTTGCAAAAGTAGACCAACGATGATGGTACGAATCGCAAGCGATCGGTGATCCCCTTCACGTTAGGTCAACAATAACGAGGTGGAATAGGTTTGGTGGGAGCATCCCTATGGTTTGAACCTTGTACTTGTCAGTTACTAAATATAGTGTGGTTGTGACCAACTCTCCTATGTAACCAAAAATAATAATAATTAATTTTAATAAAATTATAATACCAATATGTGGTTGAAATACAACAATAATGTAGTCATGATATGATGTGAGCGGGTATATTTAAATTCTATATAACCAATTAAAAAAATAAATTATAAAAAAAAAGTAGAAGGTGAAGAATTTTACATCACAAACCAAGGTTCAAATTTCATTGACAAATATCCCAGGGGGACAACGCAATAGTTCGGGCTTTGGTTCTTCTTCGAGAGTTCCAAGGTTCAAACCGCGGTGTGGGAGAGTGTGTGAGGGGATGGGTGTGTGGTGGTTACATTCCCTATTAATACACATATAGCTCTTGGATTTAGGATGCGTCATGGTTGGGGGAGCCTGCTCAACCCTCTGCGTTTGGTCGTAGGGGTTTCTCACACTAACCAAATCAAAAATAAATCATGGACAAATGACACAAATTCAAGTGAATAAATATCTAAATTATTAAATTGTATAGATTACATATAATTTATTAAAGATAAACTATCTAAAATCTACTTTTTAAATTAATTACAATATTAATTATAGGGATGTTATCTATTAAAATACCACCAAAATAGATTTGAATAATTAATTTTTAAAAATTATAATACCAATATGTGGTTGAAATACAACAAGAATATAGTTATGATATAATGTGAGCGGGCATATTTCAATTCCATATAATCGATAAAAAAATTAAATTATAAAAAAATAATAGAAGGTGAAGAATTTTACATCATAAACCAAGGTTCAAATTTCATTGAAAAATGACATGAATTCAAGTGGATAAACATGAAAATTATTAGAATATAGAGAATACATATTATTTATCTAAAAATAAACTATTTAAAATCTTTTTTTTTAATTGATTATAATATTAATTATAGTGATGTTTATTACAATACCACCAAAATAGATGTAGTGGATTAGGGTTTTGGATACCTCTATAGCTTTGTCATAGTAATGGGAGGATCCCTCCCCTTATAAACCTTCCTTATAGGATGTAGTTTGATCGGGAGGTGGAGGGCACTTGGGTAATTTCATGGTCAAGTTTCACCACATGCCTTTCATAATATTGTGTATATATCCAAGAAGAATGTAAATTGATACATGAAAGTGATAGATGGCTCCCCAATAGTTTAGCTAAAAAATAAAGACCTTCAAACAGACATAGAGGATGTGGAAAGAAAAGATCTAATATCTAGAATCATGGGATTTAGACCCTAGCTATCAACCTTTAGGGATTGGGCATTTAGGAACTGGTAAACTAAGGGAGAATTCAGATCATGCTCTATTCCAATGGTTATTTCCTAATACTCTTTGAGAGTGAAGAGGATTGAGAACATTTTTTATAAGGAAGGTCATTGTTTTTTTGGAAGAGCATGAATTTTAATGAAAACCTTGCATACAAAGTTCCAAGCAGAGTAGAAAATGCCTTTTGTGGGCCCTATATGGATTAGGTTATTTGGGTTACCAATTGAATATTAGAACCCCATCTCTTTTGCATCCATTGGAAACACTCTCAGAACTATTATGATGGTGGATGATAGTACTTACATTTTTTACCAAATGATGTATGCCAAAATATGCGTCCTAATGGGCCTCAATAAATCTCTTTCAAAAAATATCACATTACAAATAGAGAGTGAAACCTGGAGCAAAAATTTTATCATTAAAATATCTCATTCAGATGATAGATATACCAAGAGTATGTACACATGGCAAAATACTATATGCATAAGTGGTTAGAGAAAATGCAAGTAAAGGAAAAGTTTGAAGACTTTCAAGAACCTAAAAAGAAAGCACATTAAAACAAAAAAAATAGCTACTAAAAATAGTGTAGCACAAAAGAACAAATTTGCTCATTTGATTGATGAAGACTCAATTGTGGGAGAACATCAAATGAAAATAAAATAAATGGTAAATTCAATTCTTAAATAAACTACCCAATCAAAATTGGGGGAAAATACACCGCTAAAAATAATTGACAACCAAATCAACATGCAAATGGACACAAAATTGAACCACAAAGGTCAACAAAGGAAAAATACACAAGTCAAAAAATAAGAGAGTTATATCTTGAAACATATAGTATTTCTCAGCCTTAAGTAGGAGGAGATACCTTGAAGCCCATTAATAAGGCCTTGGTGGTATACATAGAGGATCATGAAGTAGGACCTTCCCAAGATACCTTTAGTATACAACAAGAAAAATTCAAGAAGATGAAGATGTACACCAGTTAGAAAGTGGGATGTAATACCAATCAACACCATCTAGCAAAAGAAAGAGAAACTCTTATCTTTGAGGGTAAGGTGATTCTTATAACCAAACTACTAACCTATTTTTTCTCATAAGACTCATATCATGGAAAGTAAGGGGGATAATATGCAGTCCCCTCAAACACAATGAAATTAGAAGGATGATTCAGAGAAATAACACAAACTTAATTTTTCTTTGGGAGACCAAGTTACTAGTAAAAAAGATGGAGACAATGGCTAAGAAACTATAGTCCATGAGTCAGATAGAATCTCTCAACTCTCAAGGAGCATTAAGTGGGCTCTCTTGTCTATGGGATCCAAAGAAATTTGTGGTGCATGTGATTGTGGTAAGCTAGGGCATTGTTGAACTTTAGGGGCAATAGAGGCAAAGGGAACAACAACTCCCATGTATTAACATATATGAAACCACTGCTATAGAGGACAAACAAAGGCAGTGGGACTATATTTGACACCTTAGGCTCTAGTTTTCCAATGACCAGATTGTCCTGGGAGGGGATATAAATATCATTTTCTCTTTAGATAGAAAAAGGTGGGATGATAACACTGGATACTATAACTAATTTAATGCATGAGCACTTGAGGTATCTCCATCTAATTGATGTTAAGCCTGATAATAGATTTATGACATGGACAAATAGACAAAAGGGATCTGCATACATCTTAGAGTGCTTGGATAGGTTTTTAATATTGGATGACCTCTCTCTAGAAGTAATTTCAAAATCTTTTATCCTTAATAATGAGGGATCAAACCACTAGACTATTTTTCTAGATATATTACAATCTAAGGATCAAACCACTAGACTATTTTAGCTTATGGTCATTAGTTCTATATATTTTGGTTCTTATAGGAAATATTTCATTAATATATTCTAGTTCTTAGATACTTCCTTTAGGTCATTAGTTCTTAAATGGTGGGAGGAAGGAAAGCCAAGATACAACACCCAGATGTATTGCTTTATGAAGAGATTATAGTTCATCAAAACCAGAATTAAGGAATGGAATTAGCAAGAGTTCAGGGATGTGAGGGCTAAAAGGGTAGGTTTAGCTTTCCAAACAGAGCAAGTGAATGCTCCAATTTTCTCCTTTGGGACTCATAGAAGAGCTCAACAAATAAGAAATGCAAGTATCTTTTGAGTTAGTTGAATGCGAAAGGAGGGTGGAGCTTTTATGGAAACATAATTCTACGAGCCAATGGTTGAAGGAAGGGGACATAAACTCTAATTTTTACCATAAATCTCTTTTGCGTAGATGAACTTCAAACTTTGTGCCTTCCCTAAAGACCAACATTGGCAATCTGATATACTCTTGATATGGGATGAAGAAAATTGTCACTGACTACTTCAAGGAACTTTTGTTGCAATTCTCCTAAACCCTAATGTTGAATAGGACATTCTACAAGGAATCCCTTCCCTTATTAAGGAAGAGGATAGTGAGGTATTAACAACACCAATTTCTATGAAGTAAAGGAAGTGGTTTTCAAGATTAAAAATAAAATAAAAACACTTGGACTAGATGGCTTCCCCATCAAGTTCTTCCAAGAACTTTGGGACATGCTCAAGGATGATCTACTTACAGTGGTAAATAAAGCATAAGTGGTAAATTTAGTTTTGAAATAACTCAACAAAACCTCCATTACGCTCATACCTAAATCCTAAGAAATAAATCACATTTTTAGATTTATATTAATAGCCTTATATAATGTTCTCAAAATCATTACGAAAGTGATAACCCTTCCTCCTTGCAATAATCTCACCAGAGCAAAGGACCTTTTTAATCCAAAAAAAAATACCACCAAAATAAACTTCATATAACTTATGGTCCAGGTTCAAACCTTGGGGGCAATTTTTTTGCAAAGGTAGTAGTCTGATATGAATCCTCTGAGTGCATGTCAAACCAATGATGTTGGTACAAATCTCAAGTGATTGGTGGTCCCCTTCATGCATCAACAATAACAAAGTGGAATAGGTTTGGTGGGAACAACCCCTATGGTTTGAACCTTATGCTTATCAGTTACTAAAACTAGTGTGGTTGTGATGAACACTCCTATGTAACCCAAAAACCATTGGGTCTACAAAAACTAATTTCGATTTTTTATAATTTTAAAAATGAACTTAATAAATCCAATTTTTATATTCAAATTAAAACCAAATTATTTCCTTCTTAGATCCTTGAGGTGAGTCCTTTGATGCTTCTGCTTCATCCTCAAGTTGTTCACTACTTGTTGGCTCCTCTAAATCAATCAAGAATAGCTTATTTTGGATGCATCTATGCCCTTGTGTATATTTTTTATCAAAGTTATAATGTTCTTCCCAATATTCTTCACAAGGATGGTGAGAAAGATATTTTAAATAGAAGAATCCTTCAAAATTCTCATTATTACAGTAAGAATGATGAGATTTGGATTCATGTCTATTTGGGGGACTGGAATCTTGGAGCTTTTGTTCTATTTCTAAAGCTACACGTTGAGCATCATCAAGAGTATAGGGATCCAACATGTTGATTTTCCAAATTTTATCCTTAAGACCACAATAAAATGTTGAGACCACCACCACCATATTCAATTGGTGGATATAGGTGAAAATACTTGTGAGCTTGGATCAATACTCCTTCATTGTTCATGTTTACTTCATTTGCATAAGATAGACCACATATGATGTGGAAGATCCTTTCTTAAATCTTCAAATAATTCATTATTTGAAGTTAAGCCATAAAATAGGACCTCCATATTGGTAGATCCTCCTAAAAAACCATTTATGAGCTAGGATTTCCAACTTAAAAGTTGCTAATGTGACATTATCTAATTCAAAAACATGGTATATATGGATAAGACTTTCCATTTTGGCCAATCACCCTAGAGGATCAACACCTTCAAAGGTGGGAATGTTGATGTGAGGAACAAGAATGTCATGAGATCATTCAAGAAAATTAGAAACACTCTCTTCTAATAAATCCATATCAAAAGTGAATCCTAGGTCATAGGTATTTCCATAGGAATTTGGAGCACTGTGACTAGGTGAAGGTTGTGGAAGAATACTTGTATGTGGAGTTTGATGAGTCATTAGAAGTTGTTGTCGTGTGGTTTTTTATAGCCCTTGGACAAGGGGAGGGGTAGTAGCAGGTATTTGTTGGTCTTTTTAGATTTTATTTAAGGTCTTGGTAATATAAGATATCATTTATGCTTGATTATCCAAGGACTTGAAAATGGAAGAAATTTTTTGTTATTAGTGTAATAGATAAGAACGCAAATCAGGGACAATAGTACTAAGAAGTGTAATACCAATTAGAGGGGTAGCGAGAGGAGTGACCAGGTTATTAGGAGTGACTAAGGAAGGTTTTTAGGAGGAGTGACTATGGGAGGGTTATTGGGAGGAGGAGAGGAAGAATTTGAGGTGTTAGGAGGAGACGAAGCCATGGTGTCTAAGGAAAAAATAAGATATTGGTCAAAACTATTGATATTTGTAGGAATGTTGTGATGCTTACCAAGACTTATAGGTTAACATTTATTTATACTCATACACACATCCTCTAATTGAATAGTGTGTTGCAATTAATTATTGACTTGTAACCAACTAGTAGTGACAATAGGTTCATTCATACACTCTTACTTTAATCAGCTTAAAAATATGATTGAAATGGGATAGGTCTCCTACAAGGATCCTAGGACACTTACCTTCTAAAAAATGTTACTCGAGATACCCCTTGTTTTGACCATGTCGAAGAGACAATCAAATGGTATAGGTCTCTCATAAGGATTTAACGACACTTGATACCCTTTTTTAATTAAGTTTTAGGAGAGAAAGTAACAAGAAAAAACTCACAATATTCTATAAGATAATTGCACCAAACAATGGACTGATAAAAATTATGAAAATTTTACCAAGATATAGGTAGTAGTAATTTTCAGTAGAGGTTTTAAAATGTTTCACATACCTTTCTAGTATAAATTTACACCTGTTAGCTTTTGATGTAATTGCCACGGGGAGAACAATCATGATATGCATAATAATATGAAAGAAATTTAATCTGCAAGAAGACTAAGACATGCAATAATATGCATAATAATATGACAGAAATTAAATCTGCAAGAAGACTAAGACATGCAATAAATACAAATGATATAAATGAATACAATGTAGCTATGGAGGAAATGAACACTCCATTAATAAATCTATTGAACTACATTGCACCCATAACCACTGGATGGTGATCCACACATAACTGCATTACTACCTACAAAGATGCTCTAAGCTACTATGTCCCCGACTCTCTATATATATATAACAATGAGGTCTTCCTTATATAGGAAAAAATAGGTTACTTGGCCAACACTCTACCTAGTTGTGCAAGGGACAACTTGCACATATACAACTTGCACATTGACACTTGTGCATTTATTACATTGCATGAAGTAACTAGATAGCTTTCCCCTAAAGTAATCTAATGTCCTAAGTATGTACCTTGGAAGATACATTTACATGACCCAAATGATGGAATATAATTTATTTCTAACAAGACCCCACAAGGAACCAAGATTGAATCTCTAATATGATTTGTTATGAAATAACTTCCATGATTATAGCAATAGCAGTAGCAATCCAATAATAATAAATTAATAATACCTAATGATGTCAATAAGTTATATACAAATGCCAATAAATATAATATGAAAATATCAAATCTAGATTTGAATCAATGTAAATCCCTTAGCCACTTGGGTAGGTAAAAGTATCATATGTGCAACAAATGCAATTAATAATAAAATATGATCTTAACTACCTCCTAACTCTTCATATTTATAGACTAAATCAATCATTACCCTAACCCTAATACTCAAGGGTAAACTATCTAAACCTACGGCCTGAGCTAAATAAAAATAAAGATAGTCGATGTGGCTATTTTGGAGTCATTACATGCATGGATAATTTGATACAAGAATATTTAAACAAAATATTCTATGAATATGTCTTCTACATTAATATATATATGCAAGATATTATTTTGTCTTTGATATTTTAATTTTTTTTCTAATTAATAAGTATAAAAATATTGATAAATTATTGAGATAATATATGTTGCAACACAAATATTAATCATTTTATATAGAATGAAAGTAGACAAATATACTTTCATTTTATATAAAAATTAATATAAAGCACCAGGGCCTGATGGTTTTTCGATGGAATTCTTTCAAGAATTTTGGGCAATTGTTAAACTGGATCTCTTTTATGTTGTGCAAGAGTCTTTCAACTCTCATCAAATGTTGCGTGCTCTAAATTTTACTTTCCTGATGCTTATTCCTAAGAGAGAAGCAGCCACTTCTCTTGATAATTTCAAACCTATTGTTATCTGCAACTCCGGGGCCTGATGGTTTTTTAGTGGAATTCTTTCAAGAATTTTGGGCAATTGTTAAATTGGATCTCTTTTCTGTTGTGCAAGAGTCTTTCAACTCTCATAAAATGTTGTGTGCTCTAAATTCTACTTTCCTGATGCTTATTCCTAAGAGAGAAGGAGCCACTTCTCTTGATCATTTTAGACCTATTGCTCTCTGCAATGTGGTGTATAAAATTATAACAAAGTTGATTTTTGAGCATCTTAAGCCTTGTCTTAACAAGGTCATTTCTGATGAATAGGGAGGTTTTGTGGCGGGTAGATAAATCCTGGATGGGATCAATATTGTTGTTGAGACCATTCACTCTATGGGCATTTCTAAGAAAAAAGCTATGTTTATGAAACTGGATATGGCTAAGGCTTATGATAGGGTTAAATGATCTTTTTTAAGCAAGATCCTTCTAGCTTTTGGTTTCCATTCTAGTTGGGTAAGTTGGGTGATGAGCTGGATTACTTCACCTTCCTATTCAGTTCTTGTTAATGGTCAGCCATCTTCTTTGTTTCAAGCCTCAAGAGTTCTTCGGAAGGGTGACCCTTTATCCCCTTATTTGTTTATCATTATGGCTGAAGGTTTGGGTAGACTTCCGAAATCACATGTCAATCAGGATTTGATTCATGGTTGGAGGTGGAGTATGAGTTTGCCTGCTTATTCTCATCTTAAATTTGTGGATGATACAGCTTTGATGGGGTTTGCTTCTATTTGAGAAGCTACCAAATTTAGAAGGGCTCTGGATATCTATTTGGTAGCTTCAAGATAGAAGATTAATGACAAAAAAACTTCCATTTTCTTCTTTAACACTAATCCGCTTATATAGACTCGTATTACACAAATTCTAAGATTTCATATTGGTGCTCTTCCCTTGAAGTATATGGGTATTCCTCTTTCTGTGGTTCCTTTGCCTCATGAGATCTGGAACTCCATTTTGAACAAATTACGTGCTCATGTTTCTCATTGGACTGTTAGATGACTCTCCTCTACTGGTAGAGTTTTACTCATTAAGTTTGTGGTTCAGACCCTTTACATCTATAGGTGCATGATTCAGGTTGCTCCTGCTAGCTTTATTCATGAGTTGGATGCTTTATCTAGAATATTTTTATGGGTTGGTAATTTGGAGTCTTCAAAGTGGAGCTTGGTTAAGTGCGAAACTATTTGCAGATCGAAGCAAGAAGGGGGTTTGGGTCTTCGTTTGTCTTCTCTTTCTAGAGAGGCTTTGGCAGTTAAATTTTATTGGAGATGGTGTATTTCTCAAGAATAAGCTTGGGCAAATATTCTTTCCTATAAATATTTGAATGGGTTTTAGGGCTCTAAGATTCCCAGACACAGTTTATCTGGTAGAGGCTCTTTCATCTGAAACACTCTTAAGAAGGGGGTGAATCTTGTTAAACAAGGTTTGTTCTAGATATGTCATAAGGGTTCCAAGGTTCTCTTTTGGCAGGATGCTTGGGATGGGTTCCCTCCCATTTTATCCATGCATCCTCATCTTAAGAATCTGAGTAAGGTGTTTTTGGATGCAGGTTGGAATCGGGTTATGGACTATAAATTTATTGACAGAGTTGGGTAGGTTGATGTTGTTCATTATAAGGATCCTATATATTCATCAGTAGGGGGTACTTTTCAAGAAATAGAGGAGTTGCCTCGTATTTTGGTTGGTAGAGTCTACTCTTCTTTATAGGATGATGATTTTTTGGCTTGGGGCTTGGATCCTAGAGGGGTCTATTTGGTGGCTTCGGGATACGGGGAGTTGGATTGGAAACATTTTGGGGATGATGAGGTTCCCTTGTGGAAGCAGGTGTGGTCAAAGTTCTCTTGGCCTAAATGTAATTTTTATCTATGGTTAGCTACTCACAATAGATGCCTTACCTAGGATAATTTGCAAAAGAGAGGTTTTTAGGGACCTTCTTTTTGTTTTTCATGTGCAAATAGTGAAGAGTCTTTAGGCCATCTTATTTTCAATGTTATTTTGCACATAATATTTGACATCTTTGGTGGGGGGTGTGGAAGAAGCCTTGTGTCCATGCTTCTTCTCTTTTGGAGTTTTGGAGGAGTTTAGGGAGACCTCCTGCTAAGGCTTTATTTCTCCAAGTTGCTTGGACTATTGGCCCTTCTTGCATTTTGTGGTAGATTTGGTTGGAAAGAAATCAAAGAATTTTTCATGATAAGAAGCTTACTGTTCCTTAGCTTTGGCAGTGAATCATTGGTATGATCCAGGAAACTGTCTCTTCTAAATGCTAGATTAGTCTTCCTTTGGTGCAGTCAAAGATTTTGATGATGCAGAGTTTGGGATTTGTGGAGAATGGTCCTCGTCCTTCTATTTCGTCTGAAAAAAGAGATGTTAGACAAAAAATGCAGAGAGATGGTAGATGGCATCCTCCTCCTCCAAGGGTGTTCAAGATCAATACGGATGGGTCTTCTCGGGGTAATCCTGGGCATGCTAGTATCGAAGGAGTTGGGAGAGATAGTGCTAGGAATGTTTGTTTCATTTTTTCATGCTATAAGGGGATACACTCTAATAATTATATGGAGGCTCTTGCTATTTATTGTGCTTTGGAACAAGGGTTGGCTATGGGTTGGCGGAGGATAATTTGAGTCTGATTCACAGATTATTATCAATTTGTTAAAGACTCACCATCTTGGTAATGTTCACTGGAGGTTGACTTTGGTTGTTCGACAAATTCTTCAAATCTGTTGTAATTTGGAGTTTATCTCTTTTGTTCACATTCCTAGGGAATGGAATAGGGTTACGGATTGTTTGGCCAAATGGGCTTCTCAGTTTCAGGGGAATTGGTCTGTTAAGGGTTGGGATCACCTCCCTTTCGACTGTTCTTAGCATCTTCATAATTTACTTGTTGAGGATATGTCTGGTTGAGGTTTTTGTTGGCTATTTTTTGGTGGTTTTTTGTTCTCTGTTGTAAGGTTTCTTTGATCTAATAAATTTGTACCCTTTAAAAAAAGACTAGACAAATATACATAGCGAAAGGATATTATTTATAATTATTTATGTTTTTAAATTTTTTTGAGCTTACCAAAAGCTAAGAATTTACTTTTGCTTTCATACATACCTTTAATAATCAATAAATGAAAAACATGTAACTATAACAAAATTAAATAAAAATGTATATGCTTAGAATCTTCATTCCAACATGCATGTTTAGATAAATTTCATTCAAAAATAATATGATTTAACCTATATGAGGCCTGTAAAGATCTGTTAGTAACCCTATCAAGACAAAAAATAGGTAAAGTTTATACATTCAAAGAGGAAGATAAAAGATAGATATCGTTAGATGGGATCCATCCAGATGTACTCCAATTAGTGGCGAAGAGGGAGGAAATTTAGAAAGTCAAGTCAATAGGTGAAAGTTCTAATTTTTAGAATGTCCATAGTAAATTATTTTTTGGATATTTATGGACTTGTATGTTGAGGGGTCCCTTTTTTGGGAATCTATGGGATTTGTCAACTTTTAGCTATAAGAAGTTGAGAAATATTCCAGTTTAAGTTTTTTAGGGATTTGTCTGTTGAGGATTCTATTTTTTGAAGATTTATGGATTTCTAAAGATCTATGGATTTGTCTATTGAGGGTTCCTTTTTCTCGATACCTATGGATTTTTTTACTGAGGGTTCCATCTTTTAGATATTTGTGGACTTATTTGTTGAGGGATTTATTTTTTGGAGATCTATGGACCTGTCTACTGAGGGTCTCATTTTTCGAAGATGTGTGGATATGTGACTTTCTAGACCATTGTGAGGTTCAAAGTGAGAAATCTACCAATTTGGGTTTTTGTGGGATTTTTCTACTAAGGGTTCCATTTTTTGGAGACTTATGGATTTGTCTACTTAGGGTTCCATTTTCTAAAGATCTATGGATTTGTATGTTGAGGGTTCCATTGTCTAGAGATCTATGGACTTGTCTACTAAGGGTTCCATTTTTGGAGACTCTTCAAATATATGAATGACATAATAGTCTAGGATGGTAAAAGGGTTCAAGCCCTTTCAAAAACCTAGATTTTAACCTAATACAAAAAAAATCACATTCCAACACCTACCACTCCATAAATTTTCATTATAAGATTGTATGAATTAACCTTATTTTGATTCCTTTCAAATAATACTAGTGACTTGTCAACAGTAAAATTGGGTGTCGTTAGGTGTCACTAAAGTGTGTTAAAATACCCTTATTTTACCCTATTAATAGTTGATGTTTTCTAGACCACTCATAATGTGACTTATCACCTATAGGTGTATATTGCCCTATAGAACCTAAAGTGCAAGTTGTAACCTCAAAAATACTTTCATCTTTATGCTATCATAGAAACCCTAAAGTGCAAGGTTCGTCTTCCACAACACTTATTTTCTTGTATTATCCTAAAAATCTGAAATTGTAATAAATGTCCTTCATACTACATTCTTTATTATGATGCATTGTATTATCCTAAAAATACTAAATTGCTATCATTTTTATGCAAGGAGATTATTTTCTACTGCTTAAGGAAAATGAAGATGATTTACCTAGATTAAATTTGACCTCTCCCATATTTATTTTAAGATTTACCTCCTTTTGAATTTGAACTTGCACATTGTAATCCCTCTTCTCTTATGTCCTTAGTTTCATCTATTGTTTGCTCTAAATAAATTGTGATGCTTTTATCATAAAATGGGGTAGAGTAGCTTTCTTTGCCACTTCTTTGTAAGTGGAAAATACTCGATCTAAGACAACTTCTATTATAAAACAATCTAATTACTTAATCGTAAAATTTGTCTCATAACCAAAACTTTCTTTCTTTCTCAATAATTTTCACTTTGCAATATGTTGCCATGTTGCAAGTCTCATAGAATTTACAACATTGAAATATAATGTTTTTGTAATCCACTAGTTGATCCATTTCTCTTGATTCGGTATTAATTTTACTAGATTTTAATGAGGATATTGAAATATCCATGGCCACGCATATCTAGGTATTACCAACATGCTTTCACTCCTTAGTACTTGGACCCTCTTATATGAACTTCCCTAAGGTATTGCCAATATTCTTCAAAACCTTCTTGTTGATATGTTGATATGAAAGTATTTAAAAGCCTAACCCACAATGGAAGACTTTTAGATTCTATATCCATAGAAAAAATTCTCACTTTATGGTCTTAGATACAAGTCATCTCCCTAGAGGCCACCACCCATTTTTTTTTTATTTGAGGCCACCACCCATTATTCTATGCCTAGCTTTGAAATTAAATATGATGAGGAAAAATCTTTTTGAAAGGGAAGTTAATAAATTATTTGAACTAATCA
The DNA here is from genome assembly GCA_028583015.1 of Wollemia nobilis. Taxonomy (NCBI): domain Eukaryota; kingdom Viridiplantae; phylum Streptophyta; class Pinopsida; order Araucariales; family Araucariaceae; genus Wollemia; species Wollemia nobilis. The sequence goes on along the minus strand of JAQPPZ010000139.1, from coordinate 2,760,659 downwards.
AATTGAATTAATGAATGATTTGAATTCCCACTTCCATTTACTCCACCTGTGATTGCATATAATTATTTGCATTAAGAATCATTATATCATGCTCAATCATCTCATCCTTTATAATCACTTATGGTGGGAGGAATAGAAAGAACTAAATGTACATTTTTGATGACTATTATATTGATTACAAGGAACTCAATGATAGACCAAAATCTCTAGAATCCGGGGGAGGATTAGACGTTTTTCACAGGACTGCCCAAACTACCGAACTCGTTTCGGCCATATCTCACTCATCCGAACTCGGATTGAGCTAAAATTTTGAGGGTAGATGCCTGAAAAACCCTAGAACGTCTCCACCAATTTTCATATCATTTGGAGCAACACATATCCTAGCACATCCCTATGTGTGAATGATATATTTGGCAAGCGGCTATGCGAGGGTTTCATCTAGGTTGAGTGCAAGCAGCTCCAGAGGTTGGTTTTTAGGGCCTTCGGGCCCTAGCGGCCAATATTTTTGTGGTTTATGCTCAATATTTTAGCAGGAAATGTTGCAGGGGATACAATATGGGTTAGAAATTTGTCTTTCAACAGATCATACTGTGAACTTGAGTGACAACGGCTTCCAATTTGCTGCACAAAAGAAAAGTGAAAACCATACCTTTCCACGGTGTCTAGGGCAAGGATTAAAGAGACCACAAAATAAGTTTCAAGTAGTTGATCAAAAAATGGCTCATATCTCAAGTGAATCTGGTGCTAAGGTGCACCCACAAAATAATTCTACTGTGAAAACCCCTGTCAAGGGTAAGAATTTTGAAGACTCAGTCCCAAAAATGAATTTTAGGGATGCCCTTCGTGGTGGACAGCCTCAGCCCAATGCTAATATCAATATTAGGGCTTCTCATAAACCTCTAAGAATGCCTAAGATTGATCCCAAGAAAACGGAGTCAGGATGTCTTAAAGCAGTTGATGGAACTCCTATTGTTAAGCTTGATATGGGTAACATTCAGTTCGGCATTGAAGATTTGGAAAAAAGAGGACTAATTTGTCGGTTCGTGGGTTTTCGTCCGAGTCTATCTGCTTTCAAAGTCTGGGCTGCAAAAATCTGGAAAACTAAAGGTGAGTTACAAATCTCTATTTATCCAAATGGTTATTTTCTTGTTTTATTTGCTAATAATGAAGATAGAGAGAAAACTTTTCAAGGGGGTCCTTGGTTTTTTGGAAGGGCAGGGCTTTTCATGAAGCCCCGGCATACTAAATTTAAAGTCGAAGAAGAGATGCCTTCTATAGCTCCCATGTGGGTTAGACTCTTTGGCCTCCCTATTGAATTTTGGAATCCTACTATTTTTTCTTCAATTGGAAACTCTTTAGGAACTTTTATGATGATCGCTGATTGTACTCAAAATTTTGAACATATTATTTATGCTCGAATTTGTGTTTTAATGGATTTTGACAAACCCCTACCTAAAAATATCACATTACAATTTGGGGAAGACACTTGGGAGCAAGTAGTGGACTATGAGAACATTCCTTTTCATTGTAGAATTTGCCATGAATATGGTCATTTGGCCAGTGCTTGCCCAAATAAAATTCCTGATCAAAAGAAAGAAGATATAAACTCAACAGGTTTCCAAATACCTAAGAAGAAGAACACTTCGAAAAAACCAGTAATGAAGGATCAATCAAAGTCATTTGCTAATATGTTTGAAATCCTTTCCACAAATGATGTCCCAAGTGAGGAAGAGGAAATAATGGAAACTGAAATCTTAGAAACACAATTTAAATATGAAGGAAAGAACTCAGAGACAAACCAACAAATCAAAGGTTTTCAACAGAAAAAAAAGGAGAAAATTTACACAAGAAAAACAATATTTCAAATGTCAAAACTTCAAATAATGCAGGTCCCAATATAGACTCCATTGAACCATCTAGTAAAATTTTGGCTGTGTATGAGCATTCTTCAAGGTTAGAAGCCATCTCGGATTCAATTGGAATAAGTCAAGAAACAGGGAAAAAAAATTGAAGATGGATTCTAATCAAAAAGTAGGTCGCAAGACCAATCAATATCATATGGTAAAAGAAGGTGAAAAGCTTGTAGAGGAAGGTAAGATTAATGCCCTTCCCAACATTTTTAGCCCTGGTATTAATGAAGATCATCACTTGGAATATTAGAGGACTCAAAGGGAGTCTTTCAAAACAAAATGAAATTAGAAGAATGATTCAGATAAATCATCCACATCTTGTTTTCCTTCAAGAAACAAAGATGTCAATGGAGGATATGGACTTAATTGCCAGTAAAATTTGGCCAGCTGGAAAAGTGGTTTCCCTCAGCTCCCAAGGGACTTCGGGTGGCATTGCTTGTCTTTGGGACCCAAAAGAGGTAGTTATTCACCATATGGTTGGCAGTTGGGGTTTGTTGGCTATAGCTATTCAAAGTAGACATTCCAACCAGATTATGCTCGCATTATCGTTTATGCCCCGACTTATTTGGAGGAAAAAAGAAGAAAGTGGAAGGATATTACTCATATTATCTCTCATTTTCCTAAAGCTTGGATCTTGATCGGAGGAGATTTCAATACCATCCTCTCTCTGGATGAGAAAATGGGGGGAAATAGAAATTTGGACAAAAGTACTCACCTCATGAGCGAATATATTGCAAACCTCCATCTTGTGGATATCCAACCGGATAATGGCCTTATGACTTGGTCTAACAGAAGGCAAGGCTTAGCTTGTATAATGGAGAGATTGGATAGGTTTTTGCTCTCTCGAAAATTTCTTAATCCATGGTCACATTCCTAAAGTGAAGACTCTTAATAATGTCTGGTTCGGATCATTGGCCACTCATGGTGGAAATGTGGAAAACCAATGTGAGTTTCTCTCCTTTTCGTTTTCAATTAATGTGGCTTAGAGACATTTCCTTCAGACCTCATGTGCAACAATGGTGGAAGGAAGGTAAACCTAGGCATGGGACTAAGATGTTCTGTTTTGCCAAAAGACTGCAATACATTAAATCCAAAATCAAGACTTGGAACTGGAAAGAGTTTGGGGATGTTCATAAAAAAAATATGAAGTTATTGCTCATCTTGAAAATTTGAATAAGAAAATCCGTTTAGATGGCCTCACAGAGAAGAGAAGTGCAGATGAAATTAAACTCACAACTCGGCTTAGAGGAATGGGAAAAAAGAGAAGAAATCTTATGGAAGCAAAAATCTAGAATTCAATGGCTCAAAGAAGGAGATCGAAACACAAATTTCTTCCACAAATCTCTTCTAGCTCGAAGATCTCACAACTTTATTTCTTCCTTAAAATCAGATTCTGGAGATGTTGTTTATACTTGGGATGGCATGAACTCTATTGTTGTTGATTACTTTTCCAATATTTTTGCCGCTACTCCTCTTGACTCAGCTTCACAACAAAATGTTCTTCAAGCAATCCCTTCTCTTATCACTTCCGAGGAGAACTCTATTTTGACCGCTCCTCGTTACTATCAATGAGCTTCAACAAGTAGTTTTTAAAATGCAAAAAGGGAAAACCCCAGTGTCCCGATGGTTTTCCTATTGAGTTCTACCAAGAGTTCTGGGATATCCTTCATGTTGATTTATTAGAGGTGGTGGAAGAAGCCAGGAAATCCAAAGAAATTTTGAAGGTTATCAATAAAACTTATATTACTCTTGTTCCAAAAGCTCAAGAGGTTGATCATATCTCAGCTTTTAGACCTATTGCTTTATGTAATGTTCTTCTCAAAATTATTACTAAAATCATGGCAGAAAGGTTGAAGCCTCTTTTGCATAAGATTATTTCCCCAGAGCAAGGGGGATATGTGGAAGGACGTCAAATAGTAGATGAGATAGTTCTTGCTCAGGAAGCCATCCATTCCATGGATATGCAAAATTCTCCTTCTATGTTCATCCGGTTAGACTTATCCAAAGCTTATGACAGAGTGGATTGGCACTTCCTTATCAAAGTTTTGAGGCAATTTGGTTTCTCTAAGGATTGGATGGATTGGATTATGGGATGTATCTCTTCAGTTTCCTACTTAGTTCTTATCAATGGCAGGCCTTCTCAGTCTTTCCTAGCTTCCAGAGGTATTAGGCAAGGTGACCCGCTATCCCCTTATTTATTCATCATTCTTGTCGAATGCTTGGGTAGGACTATAACCAAAAAGAGGGAAAACAAAACCCTTGAGGGAGTTACCATTGCTCATGGAGCTAGACCTATCTCTCATCTTCAATTTGTGGATGACTCTACCCTTTTAGGTAAAGCTACATTAAGGAAGCTTCTAATATTAAGCAAATCATTAGCTATTTTTCTAAGGCTATCGAGCAGCTTGATCAATGAAGACAAATCTAAAGTTATTTTCTTTCACCGCTCTGCTAGACAGGAATCCATGGTCTTGGATAAATTAAGATATAAGAAGACCTCTCTTCCAATCACTTATTTAGGTATTCCCATAAATATTCAAAGGCAAAAAAATAAATATTGGAATTGGTTGTTGGACAAAGTCAAGAAGAAAATTGGAAAGTGGACCAACAAGTGGCTTTCTTCTGGGGGTAGAATCACCTTGGTAAAATCAGTCCTTCAAGCTATTCCTATTTATGTTTCTTCCGTTTTGAATATCCCAAAGGTTGTTCTTCGAGAATTGGATCAAATCAGTCATCGTTTCCTTTGGAGTGGTACTAAGGAGAAAAGAAAATGGGCCTTGGTGAAATGGGATACTTTATGTCTTCCTAAGAGTGAAGGGGGGTTAGGATTCCGGTCTTCAATTAATAACAACAAAGCTTTAGCTGCTAAATTATATTGGAGGATGTTGCATAACCCCAATGCTCTTTGGGCCAATAATCTCCATGCTAAATATGCCGAGAACAAAAGTCCCGAAGACCTTGTTCGCTATCAACTTCCTACCAAAGGTTCTCCCATTTTAGCAGTTCTTAAGACTCGGTGAGGATTTGATAAAGAAAAAATTATTTTGGATCATTCATAATGGTCAACATGCAAATTTTTGGACAGATTCTTGGGATGGTCACAAGCCTTTGATAACTCAGTTTCCCGATTGGAGGCCTTGGATGGAGGAGCTTCACCGAGCTAATTGGATAAAGGTGGCTAATTATCGTCGGTACCATACTGGTAATTCAAAGGTTGGTAGATATTGGATCCCTATTGAGGACTCGGCCTATTCAAATCCCAGAAAGGCAAAGACAAGATATCCAAGGCATCCTTCATATGAGATCCCTCTCTTGGTCCCATGAAAAAGATTGTTTTGGATGGAACAACACTACTAAGGGTGAGTATTCAGTTGCTCAAGGTTATTTGACCTTATGCCATAATAATCCCAACCATTCTTCCGACATATTTTCTCAATTGTGGGCTCAAAAGCTCTGGCCTAAGGTGAGGTTCTTTAATTGGCTTTTATTGCATCGTAGGGTGCTTATCGGTGAGCAACTTATGAAGCGTGGTTTTCATGGCCCTTTTAGATGTGAAATGTGTGAAGAGAATGTAGAAAATATCAACCATATTTTTATTGAGTGTACTTTAGCCTCCGAGCTATGGAGGAGAATGGCAACTTTACTTGGCTTAAAGTGGTCCAATTTTTTCACTTTTGAACAACTTTGGAGGGATTGGCCTAATCAAGAGGGTGTTGATCATTTTATTAGGCAGTTAGTTTGGATGGGTTCTACCATTCTTCTTTGGAATATTTGGAATGAAAGGAACAACCAAATTTTTAATCAAGATAGGAAGGATATTCACTATATTTGGCAAAAGACCATAGCCAACTTAGTTGAATCAGTCCATCAACTCCTTAATCACCCCCAAAACTCCCACCAAAGATGGGATCAAGTGATGCAAAGATTGAAGATTAAACCTTCTAAGGGCAACCAACTTAAAGGGAATGTGAGTATTAGTAAGATGGATAGGACTAGAAATTGGCAACCTCCTCCTAAGGATTTTGGAAAAGTCAATACTCGATGGAGCCTCTAGAGGGAACCCCGGAAAAGCCAGTGTGGGAGGAATTGGTAGACTTTCGGATGGCTCCCTGGTTTTTACTTTTGCCGAGAATTTGGGTATTCTTTTCAATAATCTTGCGGAGGGGTATGGTATCCTTAGAGGCCTTCAGGAGGCTACTAAGGTTGGATGGGAAAAGGTGTTAGTTGAGTCCGACTCTCAACTTATGATTAATCTCTTGAAGACTCCTTCTAAGAATCATAAGGTGGATTGGAGAATAAAAAGAATTATTGAGAAGATTCAGTTAATCCGGATGGGATTTTTGAAAGTTGATTACAATCATGTGGTCGGAGATCAAAACAAGAGTGCTGATGCTTTAGCTAATTGGGCTTTGGACAAAGGTGATCTTACTTGTTATGGCCACCCTCCTATATGGTGGGCTTCTCAAATTAGGGAAGCTCTTCTTTCTATCATTTCTTTGGATGGCTCCAGCTTCAAGGTACCTAGTTTCTTCTTGTTTTTTTTTTTTGTTTCTCTTTGGTTCATTCAGTTTTTTTAGTTCCCTAGCTCATTCTATTCTTTATTTTGTTTCCTCCATTGATTCTTGCATTAATAGTCTTCTCGGTCTAGATAGGTCATTGTTTTGTTCATTTTTTTTTTCTTTTGTCTTCTTTGTTTTTTTGTTTAGTTTTTTAAGGTGGGTGGGTTCTTTTGTTTTGTTTTGTTTTTGTGTTCTTTGTGTTGTTTTTTGTTGTTCTTGTGTTTTTGTTGTTTTGTTTTTTTTTTAATGTTTTTTGTTATTGTTCTTGTGTTTTTTTCGTTCTTGTTCTTGGGTTTCTCTTTGTTTGTGTTATTTCATTTTTTTATGTGTGAGTGTTTTCTATGTTTTTTGTTTTTGTTTATTGTCTCGTTGTTGGTTGTTTTTATTTTTATTTTTATTTTATTTATTTTATTTTTTAGGTTTTGGTTGTGTTTATTTTTCATGTTTTTTTGGGTTATGTCTTTGTAGTGTTCTGTTGTTTTTGTCTTGTTTGTGTTTTGTTATGTGGTTCTTGTGTTTTTCTATGTGGTTTGTGTTGTGGTTTCTTTTATCTTATTGTGCGTGTTTGGTTGTGCTTTTGGTTTTGACACACTCAAGGAGCATGTTTTTTATTTTATTTTATTATTTTTGTTGTTATTTACTTTTTTTAATTTGGTTTTGTGTGTTTGTTTGCTCCTTGAGTATGTCAAAGGTGGTAGGCCAGGTCCGAGTCCTGGGCGTTTTTGGCGAAATGGATACCCCTGCCTCCTTGGGTCTTACCCGAAAGTGGCATCCCTTTTGGGATGTTTTCCACAAATAAAAAAATAATAATAATCACTTATGGTGTATTTTATCACTTAAATAAATATTCTTATATATTTGCTCTTCCTCTTGTCTTCAACTAGGGCATCCTTTACTTCCAAATAGTATGCATTCTTACTTCCAGAAAGGGCTTCCATAAATGACTTTTCTTCCTTACTACCTAACTTTTTCTTATGAAAATCCTTTATTTTTTGAATTTCTTTAAATATTTGGAATAAAATTATGTATAAAACTAATATTCACTAAATTTGTAGCCTCACTCCCTACTCACTCTAGCATTCTATTCAAACAATAAAATTATGTATTATACTAATAATAAAAAATAAATTTCAACAACGGTACAAATCCCAAGCGATCAAGGGTTCGCTTCACGTCGGTTTATAAAATAACAAGGTGGTATAGGCTTGTTAGAGGCATCCCCTTGTGGTGTGGACCCTGCACTTGGTAGTTACTAAAAATAGTGTGGATTTGACCAACTCCCCTATGTATCAATATATATTTATTTATTGAATAATTAATTTTAAAAACATTATAATACCAATATGTGGTTGAAATACAACAATATGTAGTATGATATAATGTGAGTGGGTATATTTCAATTCCATATAACCAATTAAAAAATTTAATAATAAAAAAAAAATAGAGGATGAAGAATTTTACATCACAAACCAAGGTTCAAATTTCATGGACAAATGACACAAATTCAAGTGGTTAAACATCTAAATTATTAGATTATATAATTTATTAAAAATAAATTGTTTAAAATCTATTTTTTTTAATTAATTACAATATTAATTATAGTGATGTTATTTATTACAGTTCCACCAAAATAGATGTGAATAATTAATATTAAAAATTTATAATACCAATATGTGGTTGAAATACAACAATAATATAGTCATTGATATAATGCGAGTGGGAATATTTCAATTCCATATAACCTACTAAAAATTAAATTATAAAAAAAAGTAGAGGGTGAAAAATTTTACATCACAAACCAAGGTTTAATTTTTTTCGACAAATGGCATGAATTCAAATGGATAAACATCTAAATTATTATTATTATTTTTTTAAGTGAAAAACCCCTTGCGGGGCCGCCTTGGTCTAAGAGACCATGAACAGGGAATTCTACACTGTCAAAGTCACCCGGGGGTCGCACCCGACCCTTCCCGCACCAACATTATCAATTGGATTTTGGGTACCCAATTCAGCTTTTTGGTAGGGTGGAGATTTGAACCTGGGACCTCCCTTGGAGGATTGCCCTCTCCTCTCCAACTCACCTACAACACTTGGGTAAACATCTAAATTATTAGAATATAGAGAATGTATATAATTTATTAAAAAACAAACTATTTGTCCCAAGGGGGATACCATGATCGTTCAGACTTTGGCTCTTCTTTGAGAGGTCCAAGGTTCAAACCACAGCGTGGGTGGGTGTGTATGATTGTGCATAACAAAAAAAACTATTTAAAATATATATTTATTAATTATAATATTAATTATAATGATGTTTATTACAATACCAAATAAATGTAGTGGATTAGGGTTTTGGATACTTTTTCAGCTCTATCATGGCAATGGGAGGATCCCTCTCCCTATAAACCTTTCTTATGGGATGTAGTTCGATCGGGGGGTGGAGGGCACTTGGGTAATGTCATAGCCAAGTTTCACCGCATGCCTCATAGAATGTTGCGTATAGACCCAAGAAGAATGCAAACTGATGCATGAAAGTGATAGATGGCTCCTCAATAGTTCAGCTAAAAAATAAAGACCTTCAAATGGGCATAGAGGATATGGAAAGGAAAGATCTGATATGTAGAATCATAGGTTTTAGACCCTAGGTATCAACCTTTAGGGATTGGGCATCTAGGAATTGGCAAACTAAGAGAGAATTCAGATCATGCGCTATCCCAATGGCTATTTTCTAATACACTTTGAGAGTGAAGAGGATCAAAAACATGTTTTCTAGGGAGGGTCATGGTTTTTTTGGAAGAGCAAGTGTGCTCATGAAACCTTGGCATACAAAGTTTCAAGTTAGGTTATTTGGGTTAGGTAGGAAATGTCTTTTGTGGACCCCACATGGGTTAGGTTATTTGGGTTACCAATTGAATATTGCAACCACATCTCTTTTGCAACCATTGGCAACACTCTAGGAACTGTTATGATGGTGGTTAACAATACTTACAGTTTTGACCAAATGATGTATGTCAGAATGTGTCCTAATGGACCTCAATAAATCTCTTCCAGAAAAGATCACATTACAAATAGAGAATGAAGCCTCAAAGCAAAAAAAATGTGTCATTAAAATATATCATTTAGATGTCAAATATACCACGAGTATGTACAAATGGTAAGAGACTATATGTAGAAGTAGTCAAAGCAAATGCAAGTAAAGGAAAAGGTTGAAAACTTTCAAGAACCTAAAAAGAAAATGCATTCAAAGAAAAAATAGCTACTGAAAATAGTGTAGCACCAAACAACAAATTTGCTCATTTGAATGATGAAGACTCAATTGTGGGAGAAGATCATCAAATGAAAACAAAATAGATGGCAGAGTCAATTCTTTAGGCAACTACTTGATCTAAATTAAGGGAAAAAGACATCGCTAGAAATAGTTGACAACCAAATCAACATGCAAATGGACATCGCTAGGAGCGCCTTGTTCCTAGGGGTTCCTCTCAAACAATGACAGTTAATTACTTGGAGACAAATGCCTTGGTGGTATACATAGAGGATCATGAAGGAGGACCTTCCCAAGATACGTTTGGTATACAACAAAAAAAACTCAAGAAGATGAATATGGACACCAATTAGAAAGTGGGATGTAAGACCAATCAGCACCACCTAGCAAAAGAAAGAGAAACTCTTATCTTTGAGGGTAAGGTGACTCTTATCACCAAACTACTAACCCATTTGTCCTCATAAGACTCTTATCATGGAATGTAAGAGGTAGAAGAGGCAATCCCCTCAAACACAATGAAATTAGAAGGATGATTTAAAGAAATAATCCAAACTTAATATTTCTTTAGGAGACCAAGTTATTAGTAGAATCTCTCAGCTTTAGAGGAGCATTAGGTGGGCTCTCTTGTCTATGGGATCCAAAGGAATTTGTGGTGCATGTGATTGTGGGAAGCAAAAGGACCAACTCCCACATATTAACATATATGAAACCACTACTCTAGTTTCCCAATGACCTGATTATCTTGGGAGGGGATATTAACACCATTTTCTCTTTAGATGAAAAAAACGGAGGGATGAGAACACTAGACACTATATCTAATTTAATACATGAGCACTTGAGGTATCTCCATCTAATTGATGTTAAGCTCGATAATAGACTAATGACAGGGACAAACAGATAAAAGGGACCTGCATGCATCTTGGAGTGCTTGGATAGGTTTGTAATATCGAATGGCCTCTCTCTAGAAGTAATTCCAAAATCTTTTATCCTTAATAATAAGGGATCAAACCACTAGTTTGTTTTGCTAGATATATGGAAGTCCGTTAGAAATTACCCACCCTTTAAATTTTAGCTTAGGTGGTTCTGAGATACTTCCTTTGGACCATTAGTTCTTCAATGGTGGGAGGAAGGAAAGCCAAGATACAACACCTGGATGTATTGCTTTATCAAGAGATTATAGTTCATCAAAACCAGAATTAAGGAATGGAATTGGCAAGAGTTCAAGGATGTGAGGGCTAAAAAGGTGGGTTTAGCTTTCCAAATAGAGCAAGTGAACGCTCAAATTTGCTCCTTGGGACTCAGAGAGGAGGTCAACAAATAAGATATCCAAGTATCTTTCGAGTTAGCAAAATGTGAAAGGAGAGTGGAGCTCTTATGCAAACATAAATCTAGGAGCCAATGGTTGAATAAAGGGGGACGTAAACTCTAATTTTTACCATAAATCTCTTTTGCGTAGACGAGCTTTGAACTTTGTGCCTTCCCTAAAGACCAACATTGGCGATCTAGTATACTCTTGAGATGGGATGAAGAAAATTGTCACTGACTACTTCAAGGAACTTTTATCTGCAATTCTCCTGAACCCTAAGGCTGAAGAGAAGATTCTACAAGGAATCCCTTCCTTGGAAGAGGATAATGAAATATTTATAACACTAATTTCTATGAAGTAAAGGAAGTAGTTCTCAATATTAAAAAAGAAAATGAAAAACACCTAGACCAGATGGCTTCCCCATCAAAATTCTTATAATCATTACAAAAGTGGTAACCCTTCTTCCTTACAATAATCTCACGAGAGAAAGGACCTTTGTAACCAAATAAAAAGAACAAATAAATAAATGCCACCAAAATAAACTTCATATAACATATGTTTGCAATAATCTCACCGGAGCAAGGAACTGTTTAACAAAACAAACAAAAAATACCACCAAAATAAACTTCATACCACAAAACTAATTTAAATTTTTTATAATCAATTTTTAAAAATGAAATTAATAAATCCAATTTTTATATTCAAATTAAAATCAAATTATTTTCTTTCTTCTAATCGGAATTTAAATTTTATTACAACGATGAAACGTTAAGACGACCTCCACGTTCGAACAAGCTTTGCTGACCTTAACCTATGCATCAGGAACCATCTTTGACTTTTAGAACAAATACACTGTACTTGCAGCCCACGTGTTTAACAGATATTAATCCGGTACCAGATATTCAAACTTTGACCAGGTTGAACACAGGCCGCCCGTATGGCATCTTATCTACTGTTGTCATTTCAAATTTTAAATCCTCACGCGGTTAACGTGCACTTTTAAAGTGCACTTTTAAAATATATATATATATGGGTCTGCAGTGCATTGAAAATATCTCATCCACCCTTACTCACCTAAAATATCTTATACACCCTTACTTACCTTTATCACCTAATGACCATAAATTAATATTTATTATATTTAATTTAAATTAATATTTAAAATTCTTCTCACTCTTTATTTCGCTATATCATGTAAACCATGAATTAATATTCACAACTTTTAACGTCGAATTAATTAATATTTATAACTACCCTAATTTAAACCATGAATTAATATTTACCACATTTACAACTTCTAACGACGAATATTAATAACTAGACTAATATAGCTTCACGACTGGATTACAACTTACCACATTTACTATTTGTTGACGATGTGTAGCTAAAGAATTTACTCCAAATGAATGTAAAGAGCCTGCCAACAAAAGTAGACAAGGTGGCACGATTACCAAGCACAAGTTTTCAGAATCTGAAAGTGACTAACCACGCCTCAATCTTTAACTTATTTCATCTTGAAGCGCCAGATAATTCCTGGCCCTGTTGAGCACCGGCATTGTCATATATGTTCCAGGGCCCGAGTATCTAAGCCACAACATTTCGAAGCCAGACTTGTTCACTAATCTTGACTACACCATTGTTAAAGCAATTATGTCTGGAATCACATTGTGGACAAACATCATAAATATGAAAAAAAAAACGCTGAAATCGTTTTGCAGATCCTCTTTCCTCCAAATAGTTGAGTGTTTAAGAGAGTGGAAAGCAGCAACCAAACAAAAATCACTTATTTTATAATATGTTAAACAAGGAAACTAAAAAGATTGTAGCAAAATGCTAGTTCTAAAATCAGTTGTAAAGCCATGAACCATTTATCATGACCACAATGTTTCAGGGTGGGCCTGTTCATCTGTTTAAGCTTCAATCTTGCATCTCTAAAACTGAAATTGATCACCTGTAAGTCTCAATTTTCATCTTTTTTACACATTTGAAAAAAACAACACTTCCCGCAAACGAATTGCAAAGAGAGATGCCCAAAGTGGGCAATGATTACTAAAACTATTGTTATCAATAAAAACAGGTGAACTTGAACTTGAACTTGAACATGAACATGAGATCAAATCCCAGATCTGTATAACTAGAGCTTCAATTTTATTCACACAGAAATGCAAAGAAAACTGGATTTTGGGATCGTGAAAGAGCAGAGAAGAACAATTACTATGACTTTCTTGTGAAAAAGAAATAATAGCCATTACAGAAAGAGCTTTAATAACTTTAACAGTATCAGGTAAATAAATTCTAGGAAACCTTTAGATAAGCCAAAAAGCCTCGGCAACAAGAGGTATGCAATAACTCCCTTCTCGGCAAGAAAATTTTGAGGAAAATTTTTATCAATTTCCAGCTTCCTCTTCTTTTCCTCCGAGCAAAAGAAAATCAAACGGGGACAGAAGTGGTTTTAATTAAGTCTTCTCCTCTTCCTAACATGAAGTAAGCCACCATCAGCGTCTAGAGAAGCAGAGGCAACGGGCCTTCTGCGTTGGGGGGAAGTGGACCTTCCGGAATCCTGCTCCAACACTGCATCGCCGCTTCTGCTTCCATTCTGTATCACTGCATTGGTACTGGAGACAGAAGCCCTCTCCCTCTCTTCAGACACAGGAACCCTAGTCGTTCCTTGGATCCCTTGCTCAAAAGAGGGAAAGGGAGGTACATTAGCGTTGGTGTTATTCGAGTTTCTAGCCTGCCTAGTGAAGGAATCAATCATCCCTTCCATGCTGGCCACCCTCTCTCTTATAGCAGCGAGTCTCTCAGAGCTAGCCCTCTCCCTAATGGCAGTCACTCTCTCCGAGCTTGCCCTCTCTGATCTATGAAGCCTGCCAAAGCCCCAAATGCCCTCTCTCTCCGCTTCTCGGCGGCGAAGGCGAACTGGGTCATCAACATCCAAATAAGAAGGGGGGCTGCTGCCATTGTTAGCCCGAAGCAAAGCTCTTCTGGCGAGAAACTGACGCACTTGCCATCTCTCATCGCCACTCCCTGTTCTCTGCAAATCCCTCTGCAAAGTAGCAGTATGCCTTTGTAATTCAACAAGCCTTAAACGGTTTAGTATCTGATCGGCCGCCGCTCCAAGCAAATTATCCACACCTTCGGCCCTATTGGACTGCTGCCTATCTCTTTCTCCCTCTACATCCCCATCAGCTCTGTTGTCGTTCTGCCCTTCCTGTCTCCTGGAAAGCCTAATGGCTTCCACAACTCTCCTGGAAATGGGTCTACCGAACCTCTGTCGAAGGCTCTCAATTCTGTGCGCCCGGGGCCGAGGGGGAATTTTCTCGCCACTCTCTCCCATCTTACTCTCAATGTCTGCGGTATCAGAATTGCCCCGGCCATAAATGGGAGTTATATTCATATCAGTCACCTCTCCCTTGCAGACGGGGCATTCCTTGGAACTGGAGTGCACATGAAGCCACTGATAAAGGCAAGCCCAACAGAACAAATGGCCGCAGGAAGTCACCACAGGATCACTGGCCATATCCAAACAAATATTGCATTCAAAATTCGCAGCATTATTATTGCTGCTGCCTTCGTCTACGTCTTCCTTTGCCAAGTCCGTACCGGCAGGTAGGGTGCAAAGGTTTTCCTTTAGGGTTTCAGGCGAGGGGGTTATCCTTTCAAGTTCATTATCACCAGAGTTTCCGCTGCCGCCGGTACGATCGACGGCCCTCACAATAATGAAAGGAGAAAGTCCGTCGCCTCTTACAGATATGGGACTACCGTCCAGTACAGAAGGCCTGTTACGTCTGTTTCGCCGCCATCGATGCCTCAATGGATTCGATCTGTAACGTCGATTTTCCCCCTGCGGGAACATCTCTTGGAAGGTCTCATCATCGACGAGGGCGCCGACGTTCTCCCCGCGCGGATGGTGAAGATCCGCGACCTCAGACTGAGGAAGAACACGTTCAGACAAAATATTCAACTCAAACCCCCGCGCCCACAACCGCCCGCGAAACGACCCCTGCTCCATCAATAATTCGTCGTCGTTTGGAGAAGCAGCAGCCACTGTTCCCAACCCTAGCGCTAATCCCAGGTGAGGAGAAGACGGAGGACTCAGATTCAAATTCAGATCCATACTACCATTATCTTCAGAATCGGCCATTGTAACCCCAATATCAAAATCTGTACCTAGATATACCACATAAATACATAAAAATGAAAAAAATGAAAACCCTAACCCTGACACCAAATTTCAACAGCCGACTTTTGACATTTCCCTGGCTTAAGGGATGTCAGACCCTTCCAAAAAAACACAAAAAAAAATATATATTTTTTGGGCAATCTAATCTTCGCTCTGTTCACGCCTACAACTCAGTTTTGGCCAAAGAGAAGGAAAATACATCCATTCTTGAGCATTTTTAATAGATCGGGCATCGGCAAGGCCATCAATTTATCCTTGAGGAGAAAGAGGGCTTCTTCACTCCATGTTCCAGAAGAAACAAGGAAGGAAAGAAAGAATGAAACAGACGCCGAATACGATGGATGCTCCAAGCAATCTGATATCTGAAATCTAGAAAAAATTGCACATTTCGCAGGTTTTCATTTCAGAGAAGGGCCCCGTCTAGTCTGGATGACCAACC